>JANVCC010000017.1:10109701-10410113 GCA_025345505.1 Todiramphus chloris collaris | reverse complement strand
TGAAATCTTAATGACATTAATTTTTGTCGAATTCGACTTTGTTACAGACTTTTCATTTTGGAGGATGGGAAGAAGAATCTTCTCTTTCCATTATGATAGACCTCTTCACTAACTGTGTTGTTAATTTCAGTGGTTAATGCTTGAGAAGCATCTTCATAGCAGAAATTATGATAGGGGGGAAACTAAGTATAGCAAAAGGCATGGAAAGCCTGAAGAAAACTGTCTGCAAGGGTTCAGTAATGCCCAAGGTGATGCATTAGGAAGGGTCTGAGAGTGTGCCATTACTGTCTGTGTTTTGGAGGTAGGGGAGAAACTAGATCCAGGAGAAACTAGTATCAAAACCTCTGTTTCTTTTGTCTTTTCTGATGAATATGCTCTTCATCTGCCATACTGTAATGCAAACTTGCATGACTTTAACAACATTGGTTTTCATTCTGTTGCATGGACACTTTTGTTTTATACCTTGAGGTTTGGGTTTTTTTGGGTTGTTTTTTACTTTCTGACTGTACACCTTCCCTTCCAAGCTTCTGTCATGAACCTGTCCTTCGTGGTGCTGAGAAATGAACTGTTACTGCTGCTTGAAGCTAGTCAGGCATAAGGAAGTTCACACTACAGGAATAGCAGGAAAGACATTTCAACCATTCTGCTTGTTTAAAGACAGACAACATTCTAGGTTGTACTGATCATGAGTGTATGAGAACCTGGCTTCCCTCTGCTGTTGCAGTAGGGCTGGTATTAATCAACAGACAGTCTTTCTAAAGAAAAAACAAATGGCTGAAAAGCACTGGAGCTCAGAGAAGGTCGGCTGTAGCTTGCTTCTGTAGTTAGCAATGGCTTTTGGAGTTTAAAATAAGTGAAGAACATGAGGTCACTGCTTCAGGTTCAATCAAGGAATCCTATATTTTCAAGAATTCTCTTAAATTTCATCCCCAACTTTAAGGTGATTCTTGGGATCCTGTTGGACTATTTAGATATTCTGGTGACGCTACTGGACAGTACCAAATTGCATACAATTTTTTTTCAGTAAAAGAACATTATCTGAATGAAAAATGCTTAAATTAACTCTAGAATGGGGTTATAAATATGCTAATATACCTGTTGTACTCCGGTGTGGCCTAGCTTAAATTTGTTATTATTTTTAATGTTAGATACAGACTCACAGGTCCTTAAAGTGACATGTGAGCATTGGTTGGTGCTGACACATTTGAACTTGTGTTGGCACAAAAATGGCTAAAACAGGAGTACACCATAATATACATTCCTTTAGGGATGCTGGTTTATCTCCAGTATGCCAGTGGAATGTACACTTTGGTTAGGTGATATGCTAGGTCTTACAAATGACAGCGAAGGCCCCTTTTTAAGTTTTTTTTTCTTCCTTTTTTTAAGTAACAAAGGTAAATATTGAAACATATGCAGAGTCCTGTTAAACGTGGAGTTTGATTATGATCTCTGAACAGGCAGAAAGTATTAAAAGAAATTGAGTAATTTCTGAAATATAAAAAAAAGAGAGGAGCTATTTGACAAATGTAAATAAGTTGCTGACTGGGTACAAGAATAAAAGAAAGTTTTAGGGTTAGTATAATGGAGAGAACCTGACAGTAAGGCTTATTAGTTAGAAGTCTTGTGTCTTGGGGCAAAATACCAGAAGCCCTGTGACTTTGCATAAAGAAAACATCAGTGATCTAGAGGAAATTATATATTTAAATAAACAGTCCTGCTGCTTTAGAGAACTAAGAAAAATGCTCCACATAGTTGAACTGAAACAGCTGTATTCTGAGAACCAGTCAGATGTGATGAGTTTTTCAGTAAGGAAACAGCATATGGGCTGCTGGAAGCAGTCCTGTGGTGCCAGAAGGGCAGCCTAAATGGGGCTAGGATGCTTTTCTTTTTCTCATCCTTTCCAAGATCTTTGTGTTCCTAACACCTGTGGTACTGTAAGGATATCCCCACTGGCTTTCTCTGGAATCACAGAGCTGTGTTGAGCATGTCAGGTTCTAAATTAGAAGAGAGTGCCTTTTTCAGGCTTCAGGTAGTGGAATATAAAATATTTCCCAGACTTCTCTGTCCATTAACCAGTTCTGGTGGAAAGGATACTTTTCAGAACAGGTTGGTGAGGATGCAAAATGCAATTGTCATAAATGTACAGCAAATCTGGTGCTGTTGTTGGAAAAAGAAATTATATATATATAAAAGCAAAAGAGAAGTGTAAATAGAAAACTAACACCCTTAAAGTGTTTGACTTTTTGATAAAATCTTAAATTTTTCCAATCTTCTCCTGCTATTGAGCACTTCCAAACAAATATATCTTGGGTACAGTTCCAGGCAGGTTACACTGTTCTCAGTCTTCACTGCTGAGCTCTGCCCTCCCTAGTGTGATCCTGAATCCTCGGTAAGCTGAGTGCACAATTCTGCCAGTTATCTCTTCTCTTCTCTTCTCTTTCTTTCTTTTTTTCCTTTCTTTTTTCCTTTCTTTCTTTTTTTCCTTTCTTTCTTTTTTTTTCCTTTCTTTCTTTTTTTTTCCTTTCTTTCTTTTTTTTCCTTTCTTTCTCTTTTTCCTTTCTTTCCCTTTTTCCTTTCTTTCCCTTTTTCCTTTCTTTCCCTTTTTCCTTTCTTTCCCTTTTTCCTTTCTTTCCCTTTTTCCTTTCTTTTCTCCCTCTCCCTCTCCCCTCCTACACACCAGTACAGGGCCACAGGAGAGAGGGGCAGGACTGCAGCAGGACCATTTCAGAGCAGCAATAGTGTCTTGGAACTGTCCTGTGACATCTGTAGCGTTCATAGTTGGTGCATGCATAGCTTTTGTTTTGCTGAGACATTGCCAGTGCCACAGACCTCTTCCTTTATCTTACAGTGTGCCAAGTAATTGGCATGTATGACTACACTGCACAGAATGACGATGAGCTAGCGTTCAATAAAGGCCAGATTATAAACGTCCTTAACAAGGAAGACCCAGACTGGTGGAAAGGGGAGGTGAATGGACAAGTGGGTCTCTTTCCATCCAACTATGTGAAGTTGACAACAGACATGGACCCAAGCCAGCAATGTAAGTGACCCTCTCTGTTGCTGTGCTGTGATGATTTGTATAGCACTTTAAGATGAAACATGCAGCATTGCTGTGATTCTGCTGTGGTTTGCAGAACTGAAAAGTTTCACCACTGCTGCACATGTCAAAGTCTCTTTGAAGACCTTCTGTAATGCAAACCTTATTTTATGTTTCTTTTATTTTTAGTTCCCATCCCCTTTGTAGCATGTTACCCTTTATCATTTTTGCACCATGCTGTTTACATGCCTGACTCATTTTCCTAGCTTGAATTTGCTCATTGTTTTGTTTTGCTTATGTGTTGTTTTCCTCCTTTTTCTAGGAATCATATGTTGTCCATCCCCCACTCAGGCTTGAAAGTCCTCAAAGAGACCCACTATCCCATATCACTGCCCAGAGGGATGATGGGAGATGCAGCCTTGATCATGTGGCTTCCAGCATGATCATCTACTGCCTTCTGAGTAGAAGAACACACTGCAGAGCAGTTTACCTCATTTTACATTAGTTGCATGTAATCGCAATGTTTGAGTTAATTACCTACAGATATAGACGCAAAATTAAAATGAAACAAACAAAAAAAAAACCAACACAAAAAAAAAAATCAAGAGGATAGTGGGTCCTTTTGTGGCTTTCAGAGTTACCAAACTAATTTTTCCACCTTTGCACAGGTGCTTTCAGTAGTTTTAAAATTATTTTTAAAAATATATATTTTAGCCTTTTAAAGGAAAAGTATAAAATTTCTTTGTTGCAATTTTGTTTGTGCAAAAAGACCCACTATCAAGGAATGCTGCATGTGCTATTAAAATTATTCCAAATGTCCATAAATTTGAGACTTTATGTATCTTTCTTTTTTATTGTTCACTTGTCCAGTGTTGTCAATATGTCTATTTTTTTCTTTTTTTCTTTTTTTTTTTCTTATTACAAAAGAACAGAAGGAGTTAAATCAGTTTAAGGAATTTAAATGTGCCCAATTACAGATAAGGTATTTTGTTGTAGTTATTGTACTGTATGTATCAGGTGTTCTTTGTTGAGTGTGTAATACATTGTGGAGAGAAGAAATTAACTTCCTTCTCGTGCAAGAGACATTAACCTTGCAAAATGCTGTTATCCCAGTTATGTTGTTTTTATTTTGCACATTACTTGTAGCTGCATACAGTTAGAAAACACTCTGGTTTGTCTTTGTCTCAGATGTTTGGGGTTTGGTTTTTTTTTGCATTTTTATGTAAGAAATCAATAGAACGCTACATTCATGTGGGATTTGAGAATTAACTTCTTTATTTTCATCTTGGTTACATGAAGTTTGATTTCTCATTTTTACTTTCATATGACTATGGAACAACACATTTTGAACAAGTAATTTTCCTGACAAGAAAGAATGTATAGAAATATCGCCCTGCAATTAATTTCCAATGTTTACATTTTTTTAAACTAGACTGTGGAATTTATACAAAATAATATTGAACGGAGCTTACAGTCAGGTTTATGTAGTAGATGTGCCGTAGCTAAGCCACGTTTGTCTTTCCAGCATTAGTTACAAGCTCTTGATGAAATGCCTGGTGCTGTCAGTGCAGAAACCCTCTCTTCCTAATGCCTCAAGCACAATATAGCCGTTCTACTAATTACTTTACCATTTAGTTATGTTCTGATTTATGTATTTCATTTATTTCTAAATTTCACGCTGGCAGTGTTTTAGCGTTTCTAATCCTACCCCATCTCCCTCCTTCTGACCCATCATCATGCGGTGCAAAGAACAAGTGAAGCTCCTAATTCAATTGCACTTCAGTATTTCATCAATATGAATGTAAATTATATAAATATATAAAAACTTGCAGCTTTAACAACTGTAATACAGCCTTTAAAATTAGTTACATGTATAGATAATTAAATTCTTCATATAAAAGATAGACTGAAATGTGTTTGTTGTCTTGTTGCTGTGTACACACAGGAGTCACCCAGCGGCATTAGTGCATGTAATGAATTTGCCACCAGAGTAGCCCGAAGCCCACCTGGTTAATTTCAGAGTGACACTTGTTTTGTTTCTTTGAATATTATTTTCAAATAATGATTATCTTGATTTTCTGCAACCTTTTGCACCCGTCTTTCTCTATTCAGTTGTTTCTACATGTTACAAATCAGTTCTTGGTTTTTTACAGTATACTGGTAGATGAATTAAGTACTCTTTGTTGATTTACTGTGGGTTTACACTGACTTAGGCTCTGTGTTTCATGCCAGAACCTCTAGTCTTAAAACATGCACAATTGCACAGATTTTTCTTTCCTTTTAGGATAGCATTTAACATGTACAAGTTTTTCCTTTACCTCTCTGCCATTAAAAAAAAAAAAAAAAAAAAAATTTTCTTTTCCTTAAGGATATAAAAAAAAAAAAACAATTTTTTACTTTTCAACAAAAAAAAAAAAAAAAAAAAAAAAAAGTAAAAATTTCTTCTCCATCATAGCCATTGCCAAAAAAATGTGCTGTCTGGTATGACAGGAATTGAACAGAACCTAATACTTGTAATTTTCAGTGCCCATTGTTTTGCTTACTGAGGATGATGTATCCAGATTTTTCTCCACTATTTCAATATTTTATGCATTAAAATGTTATTTTAATGAAAGGACATCTCTATTTTCCCATAATGAGCTGTTGTATTGAAAGATTTATAACTTGACTAAAAACGCTTGTCCTAAGGGGTATTTTGGTTTTTATGACTTCAGGCCAGAAACATACTTTCTCTATATACTGAAATGTTTGCAATACTTTGGATATAGGGGATTCAGATGCCTTCCCTGCCCCCCCCCCCCACCTTACTTCAACTGAGAACAAAAATAAAGGTATTACAATGATCCGCAGGCTACATGTTCTCTAACACACTTCTTGAAAATGCTGAGAGTGATGTCTCAGAAAAGTGTCTGGGGTTAATTTTCCCCTGAAGTGACAATAACAGCAAGTAGTGCCTCTGTAGACACACACATGCACACACAGACTGGTGTACCTTGTGCCAGGACTCCTCAGACAGAAGAGTACTGTGTACTACTCAACAGAGCAACAGCTTTATCAGTCAGTCTATTGTTGAGAATAGTGAACTTTCAAACCCTTCAAAACACATCTGAGATGTCCTAAATGAAGATATTCAAACCATTGTGGCTTATATCGACATACGTTACTGAAATACCTATAATGTTTATTTACTTGATTATTAAAGTTCTTAAGTGTGCTACTATAGCTTGGCATGGTAGTGTTTAATCTTCCTCATAATCAGTGATCTCCCTTGAGTAGCAGGGAACAAGACACTGCACTTACTCTTTCTTACCTGTCTGGATTTTTGCTTAGAGATATATACATATATGAGAAAGGGACTGTGAAAGCAATTCTGAAATATTTAAGAAAATGGATTATTTCCATCAAGAAGAATAGTTTTTCAGGGTTGTGTCTCAATCCAGTTTTGACCCCTCTCCCTGCTGAGACATGTGGACCCCTCCCAAAGCTTCAGATCCGGACTGCAGCAAGCAAACCTCTTTCCAAAAGAACGCTTGCGTCCTGTGATGGAAATGTGCCCACACTCTTGTGTTCTTTGGTCCACGAAGTTGTGGCTGCAAAGCCAACGTGAATCCCAGTCAAGGCTGAAACAAGACTTACACAGAGAAAAATAAGAAACTGTTCAGATGATTTTAAAATTTTATTTGTATTTTAAGTTAACATCAAGAAAAAGAACAGTCTTACTGCTGCCTGGTCAATTGGATGCATTCTGTATATTAACTTTCATGTGCCGAGTACCTTTTCCCTTTGCACAGGAGCCATCGAGGGATGTAGAGGAGACTGGATTTAGAGACCACTCCAAGCGCTGGTGGGATTTTTGTTCACGGTTTTTCTGTTTACCTTGCAAAGAGCTTCCTCTATTAAGCTGCTAAGGAAGAATTCCCATTAGTGTTCTTTCAGGGAATTTGTTCATAACAATTCCAATACTTTAAATCTGTCCAAGACAACTCAGAGTCTGAAATGTGCATTTATCAAGAACACTTAGCTTTATATTCAGAAATGAGTTTTACTTAAACCTCAATTCTTTTGGAGCTCCAGTGGCATCTCTTTCAGTCCCCATGAGCTCACCGAACACATTTTAAAATGACCTATTCCCATAATCTTCCTGCAAGACAAAGTAACTGCATGTTCTGCTTTTTTTCTCTGGTTTTAAAGCAGTTCTTTTTAGTTCTTTGTGATTATTGACTCCAGCTATTCAACTTCTTGTTGAATAGCTCCTTGTATGCAGTCCTCTTCTGATTACAGTAAATGGCTTATTTTAAACCTTTTTTTAGACAGCTTTGGTAAGTCAAGGGACAACATCTCTCAAATATTATTTAATCAGTTGAATTGCAACCTAAGTGGATGCACACAGAAAACTGGATAATAAGCTGCTACTTAGCTAAACAGAGAGCACTAAGGGAACCTTTTGATTCCAAACCCTGAAAGACTGTTTTCAGAAGGTTGTTCTGGATGAAGTTAAAAGCATAAATTATTTTCACAAAGACTTCATTTCCTGCATGTAGACTATATGGACTTGTGTACTTCTTGCTTGATAGCTTGCAAAAGAGTACTTTACCATGAGTAAAAGAATTAATTCTGAGTTATTGTCCATGTGAGGAGAAATCATGAGAGTTGTCTTCACTATCTAGCGTATCTTAGTAACTTTACTAGTATGTGTAAATATATTTCACAACAGATGTGTAAACATAATAATGAAACAAATTTCTGTAACTTGTTACAGCAAGTTCCACAGCTGTTTTGCTCCACTCCTCTTCCCATACATCTTAATTTGGAAACTTCTTTAAAAAAAAAATAAAAAGGATCCAAGAAGTGATCCTCCTCAGCACAGAAATTCAGATTGCAATGTCTGTGTAGAGCTGGAAACTAAATTGGATCAAACCTGTAACTTTTCTATTGTAACTTTTACTAAATCATGTGAAGCAACATGGAGTAAGAAGTCAGATTTTAGAACAAGCTTGATCTTGTGGAATAGTTTCAGTTCGGCATTTCATGGAAGGTGGCTCTTTGTGTCTAAAGGTGGAAAGATGTTTATACCCAAGGTAGCTCTCCTACAGCACGCAGGTGTAGAGCTCTTAGAAGGCACTGGGTTCCCTGTGGTGCTCCTTGATCACAAGATTTGCCTCCATTCTCCAGCACAAGTTTCTCATTTGTTTCTTCATGCCCTCCTGACCTTCCTGAGTCTGGCCTCTGGGCAGCAAGAAGGAAGCTCTGTGCCTCCCTGCCATTCAGCTCCCGGCTTCTGCGTTTGGTCTGTCCAGGTATCAGTTTTCACCCACAGCGTGCTGATCTGATGCTGCCAGCTCAGCTGAATATCCACCAGTGAACAGATGTGAACCGCTGCCAGTGCTAGCAGAGTGCTGCTCTGAGCTGGACCCAAATCAGTGTCACAGGTACAGGTTTTCTGTGCCCTGGTCTAGGTGGCTGAAACTGGGTTCATCATTTTTCCATCACACTCATCTCTGACAAATGCAGTTTTCTCTGCTGAATTTTTATTCATATGTTGGGGTAATTCTGGCTCCATATGAGTGTTAAAATGAATCTGGTTTGATTCCCTCTTTTTTTTTTGGGGGGGTGCAGGGAGAGACCTGAAGCTGAATTGGAGATCTTCCTGAGAAAGTGAAAACATAATAAAATGCTGTTTGTTTAAAAGGCTTGAGCTTTTAGAATACTTCATTTAGTTACTACATTTCTGATTCCAAGTGAAGTACCTCTACCGCATCTTTATTTTTGTGGAAAAAAGTGTAAAAGAGGACTGTGCAGTCCTTTCTGCTTGGATTCATAGCTCATGTTCTTGACTGACTTCGTGTTACTGTACAGCAAGTGGTCAGGAGCTCAAGATAGGTCCTGGGTTATAATTCAGAGGTGAGATTTAAAGTTATCTGATGTGATATAAACTGGTCCAGAAGTCAGTTAACTCTGACAGTTTATATTTTTAGATGCATCCACACCCTCAGACCCAGGATTTTATTCTCCCCAGGCAGATTCAGGAAAGGGAGTGGTAGGCAAGTTCTGTTTTTTCTGAAAAGGTATAGTAGGTTTCCTTCTCAGCTATCTCACCTGTTGTCTCCCCCTCTTTCCCTTGACTGAATACTAAAGAATTTCTTTTTTTTTCATGGAAAATAAGGTATTAGCATAAAACACAGCAGAAAGTTTTTGCTAATGCAAAATGAAGATGATGGTAGTGTGTTACAAGAGTATGTTGTTGAGGGCTACACTTGGACACATTCTAGAATTTAAAAACAAAACAAAAAAATAGTTATGAAAGATCCTTGAGTCTGTTCCTTGGTCTGTGTGGATTGGCAGTGGTGATCCCTTCACCTGATAATAGCTGACTGGTGTGAAGAGGAGGAGGAGGAGGAGACACATGTGTTGGTGGTGATTGGTGTTGTCAAAAACAAAGTCATGCTTAATATTTTTCAAGTGGCACTTTCCAGACTTGTTTCTAGATCTTACTTCCATCCATCTCAGAGGGAAATGCTCCGCTCTGACAGAAAGTGGTCATGCTAGTCTGGTTAAGAAATGCTAAACATGCTGAAATTATTGAAAATAGCTGTGAAATGGAATTTTGCATCAGAGAAGCTTGAGGTGAAGAGATCTGTTTGATCACTAGACTGTTGTCCTTAGCAAAAGCTTGAGATAGTCTCTCAGTGGAGGATTCCATCCCACAAGATACTTCCAGGAAATTGGTGATTGCATCTGAAGCTAGTTCATAAGGAGACTGAATGGTGAAATGCTGTAATTTGTCTGAGTGGTGGAGCACTATCATGGTGTGTTACTTCCCCCTGCTTAAGGTTTTGGAGGGAAACTGTGACATAATTTTTTTCTGCTTCCCTGGAACAGAACAGATTCTTATCTATTGTGGTCTTGTCATTTATGAACTGGGCCAGCATGAGGTTTACAGGGAAATCTGACAGTTTCGGTTTTTGGAATATCTCCCCAAATTAGAATAAATCAGAGGCTGTGCCCATGTGCATAGATCAGCAAGTTCCCCAAGAAAACCTTCCTTCTGAAAAAAATAGCATCTCCAGGGCATTGCTTTCAAGCTTAGCTTGCAAAGCCTGTATTTTCAAGGCTGACTTTGTAAAGAAAAGGAACACCACCACATTTACTTCTTAGAATGATATTCAAAATGACTTTTTATGTTTCTAGAATCCCTTAATCCTACAGGTCCTATGGTGATAGGAGATCAAGGCAAGGATTTCTTTCCACGGCATTTGTTTGTCGGTTCTGTAAGTTCAGACAGAGTAACCAATCTGGTGAGTGTGTGCAAGTGCCTCTGCTTGGGGTCATACTGGTTGTTCAATTAAAGGGCCAAAAATTGCATATTCACGGTAGTGTGAACATACCAAATTAGCTATTAGCAATTTCCTCATTCTTTTTTGAGTTAGCTACAATCTGGGTTCGTATTCAACACCTTCCAAATGGGATCCAGTGCTCTACTTTCTCAGGAGAGAAAATATGAAAGAATGGGGCATTCAGTAACTGAAAGGACAAATGCCAGTGCCTGATTTGAAGTACCTAAATGGCTGTATGCATGAGGGACTATCTCTTTGCTTTAAGTCAGAATCATTAACCAACCCTACACTGAGGTAAGGCCCCATACTTGACCCACAGCAGAGCTTTCCCATCTGAAGGTGGAAATGCCTGATGCCAAGGGCGCTTTCTAGCTCGCAGCAGAAGTCTCTTTTAGTGAGTTGAATTCATGAATGATATTATTACAGCTGCAAGTGGAATTTAGATGTTCATAAAAGTACTTTGCACAGTACTTTGGTGTCCATGAAAAACTAGCTAGAGTCCTACAGCCTGACATTTCCACTTGGAAAGGAACCCAGTTCTTCTTTGGTGTTTTTAATACAAAACCAAGAAAAATCTTTGTACTTGTGCACCTCTGGAAGAAAATCCTTTATCAGAAAAGTGTCTCCTGTATGTTCTGCTCAGATTGAAGCAGGCTATTTTCCCAAATGTTTAGTGTTCAAAACCATATAATTTGTTGAAGTTCAGAGTAGCCTGTTTACATCCCAGTTTGCTAGCAGATAAAATATTTTCTGATTCAAAATGTTAAATGTTTCCTCTAAAGGGTTGGTTTTTGGAAACAGCACTTCAAACAGAGGTCATCAGCATCTTTGAACAGTAAACTTCCCCAGATCTAGAGAAAAATAATTAAATACTTGGCTTTTAATGAAGCTGACAGTGCATGGGGAGAGCTAGTTCTGTTTATTACACCTCTGACTTACATGATATCTAAGAAAATGCTCTGAAAGCAGCTGTTTATTAAACAGAAATTAAACTTGACTTTTGAAATATGCCTAATACTTTGATTATTTTGTCATAAATTTGATAAATCTCAAAACATACTTTTGATTTCAAGTTTCAATTGCATCTTCTATAGGACTGCAATGTACTGTATCTTAAAGGAGTGTTATCAATATGGTTATGCTTCCAATCTGATCTATTCTCAGCTTCTTAATCATAGGGGCAACTACCTGGACTGTCTGTATCAACTTTTTTTGTTGTTGTTTTTTTTTTTTTTCTTTGTTTTGGTTTTTTTGTTTTGTTTTTAATATTAAGTCAAATCTATCATTACTTTTTCAGCACAGATTAGTTGAAGCAGTGGTTTAAGATAGTCCATGAAAAACTTAGTGGTGATACACGTGGACCTTGCTAGTAGCATAGTGCCAACTCAGCTCCTGAGTTTACATGCAGGAAGCTAAAAACACAGTAAATGCTATCTAAGTATTAACTTTATATGCAAAGAACTGAAAGAGTTGTCCAAGGTGAGTTGTGATTAGGAGCAGCAGAGGCTCACTTTGTGAAGGCATATATGAACAGTAATCTAAAAACATCCCTGTCAGATCTCAGTAGACTGGTGTCATTGTTGATGCTGGTGAACAATGTAAAAACAAAAATATGCTTTGACCATTTAAAACCCCATGAAGTGAAGGTCCCCTTGAGTATTTTTCAGGCAGAACTTTTTCCACAAGGAAAGTTTGTTTCAATGGTGAATATACTGAATTTGCTTGTACTTCACTGAGGGATGGGGGAAAGAATTAAACTGAGGAATTCTGATTGTGTGAAAATAGTTGTAAATAGTGCATTTTTAAAGTAAAGTGTTTTCAACCTGTTTGAGGTCACCTGTGCTTTTTGAAATGCATTTTATTTTATGCAGAAAAGTAATAAAAATAATTTTTAAAGTGAGACTGGAAGAAAACATTCTTCTTGCCAGTCTCAGAAGAATTTATTTAAGATCAGCTGAAAAAATAGTGCCTTATAGAAAAAAATGTAATGAAATTTTCTGATCTCATCAGAAAAGAAGTAAAATTTGAGATTCTAGAAATTATATGAAAATTCTGGCATCTACACAGGATAAACACAAGGAAGGTGGTTTGCAAAAGTAGTGGATGAAACTTATGGAAGATGAATTCTTAGTTACAAACTTTTTCCATGCTTTTAAGAATAAAGGAGAACAGCAATGAATCCCTTTGGCTTGGCCTATGCATCAGTGAAATCTGTGGAGTGATCTCCACTGACCTTCACATGTTCTGGCTCAAACATTTAGAGTATTTAGAAGTAATTTTTAATTGAAGCTTGAAGAAGCAAATAAGGTCTGCAGTACCTCCTGATTAGGATGCCTCCTTTAACTAGAAGGATAAAGGCAAGCCTTGAATTTAGACTATGAATAAGATGAGGACTTATATATAATTCCGAAATGCCCATCAGTGCATTAAGGTCACTATAGCACTATCCTAATTCTGTTCCCTTTTAGGAGATCTCTACATTTTCTTTGGCAGTAGTAGCAGATTAAGTTCTTTGCCCCCTTGTTTATTATCAGCACATATCCAGGGATTTGTTTTACAGTGTGACTCCAACTGAAGCTGGAGAATGACACAGATAAAGAGAACAGTTGAACGTCTGAGTGAGGTTGGAAATGGGCAGGTAGTGGTGAGGGAGGCTTTTAATCTTTGCCACCAGAGAAAATGCCTTTGATATAATAAGAAGAAAAGGGGTGTTCAATACAGTGTCTTGAGTCTCTAAGAGAGCATTGTTAGTATTGTGCCATTACATGTGAATAATGATGAAGTGAACTGAACAGGCTGCAGTTACTCTAAGTGTCACTTGAACTGCTACAACTCCGAATCAATTTGCAAACGGCCGCAAATAAACTCTAGCATCCTTTTGTGTTTTCCAGGGTGTGCAGACTTGCATCTCCTGGATATGTTGACACCTACTGAAAGGAAAAGGCAAGGCTACATCCACGAGCTCATTGTCACGGAAGAGAACTACGTAAATGATCTGCAGTTGGTCACAGAGGTAAGACGGCGCAGCAGCTTTAGGACCAGGTTTTAATCGCTCCTCTTTTTAAAGTAAATCAATAATTTCACTGTTCTAATTCATTTTATGTCACTGCCATCTTTGACTTCCTAGGGATGATCGGTATTAAATTTTCATATCTATATAGCACTATATATAGATATATATGCATGTGTGTACGGCTGCGGGTGCAACTAATGTTAAGCCCTTATGCCACCATCACCAGAACACTGATGTTTAAAGTATCATTCTAGTGAACCCTTTGTGCTCCTGTTTTTGAATGTTTATTTCTCATATAAAAGTTCTTAAAGCTTGAAGTGTGCTTTCCACATTCACAGTGGCACTTAACTGTGATTTTCTTTAAATGTTACAAGGTGCATCTCTTATGTGGAAAAAAGACAATTGTTTTGACAGAGAAGGAAATCCCTTTTTTGAAAAAGGTCGAGATATGCAAACCTGAGATACTATGAGATAAATCAGAACTTCCATAAAAGAGTCCAAAGCAAAATGTGTTTTCAGTTGTATTATCAAAATAATCCTGCGATATTTTGCAGAAGACCTCTGACTAAAAATCACAAGTTTCAAACAAATTATCTAGGTCATAATTGCACCACCAACACAAGTTTATTCTCTTCTAAAGCCATGCACAAACATATTACTGGGGAACACTATGGATCTCTAGGGCACAGTGCATGTTTGAAGCCTGTTCCACTGAGAGTCCAGTGCAACTCTGATGTAAAGTTTTCTCACCTCCAGACTAAGGAAACGAGCATCATCAGTTTTAGTCACTTTGATTATACTGACCATATACTTTCTACATTGCTTAATTTTCTGAATCTATAGATCTTCCAGAAACCACTAATGGAATCTGAGCTGCTAACAGAAAAAGAAGTTGCTATGATTTTTGTCAATTGGAAGGAGCTGATTATGTGCAATATAAAACTACTAAAGTAAGTTGGGTTTTTTCCCCGTACTCAGCAATAACAAAATCATGGGCCTTTCCTCCTGCTTCTCCTTTTAGCTGCATGAAAATATTGGCCACTTTATGCAGGTAGTAACCAAAGGAGTCATGCATGCTTCCTTGTTGGAAAAAGCAAAATATTAACAGTGTTTGCTGTGACTTGTTGAGACGAATCTAGCAGTTCTTTGCTGAGCAAGTATTTGCAGGTACTTTGCTCGTGGTGTTCATGTGCTCCAGAAGGCAAGGTCAACCTTGCCGAGGCTACCCGCAGTCCTGTTGTAGACTTTTACTACCTCTGTCACAGCCCATATCCAGGTCCAATCCTGTTATCCCTATACCTATGACTGCAAATCAAGGGAGAACAACCTTTGCCTCTCTTATTCTGAGTTAGCTGATACATCCCTTTAGCTACTGTAGTCTTATAGCACCTGATTGAGCTTTTTTGGGAGAGGTGGCACTGACAAGGCCTGATTTCCTGTAGATTTATGTCCAGTGTACCCTGCATCCTTCCTTCCAGAGTCTCCAACTACCACAACCTCAACTCTCTACCGTGAAACTCCACATGGTGCAAATGCTCTCATTTCTCCCTCCATTCTCTGTGGCCTCTGGTGGATCCATTTCCTTCCTACTGGCATCCTTCTCACCCATCCCTACTGCTTCAGCAAGACACAGTAAATGTCGTGGCTGTTTTGGAGGCACGTGCATGTAGGTTGCTCTTCTGGTCATTGCCAGAGAAACTGAGCAAGGTTGCAGTTAAACCTGCATCTTCATAAACAAGAGGATATTAAAGTTCCTTTTTTCCCTACTGAGTTCATTGAACTTCGAAGGATTTTATAACTTTAAGATACCTCCACTTTGTAAAGTGTATTTGAAAGTGGCACAATTTTGTAAATTGTATTTGAAAAGTTATGACAGTGGCAGGACAAATGCAGGCAGCTCAATGACAGCGAACCTTCTTTCCTTAGGAAACCAGGCTAAAAACTAGAAGTAGCTTTGGGCTTAAAGTAGTGGTAAGGCTTTTATCCCTCATTCATGAGCATATCTGTTACTCTCTAAACTAACCAGAAAAGGAAATTCCATTCATTTTTATATCGTATCTGATCTGCCATTGCATTAATTAATGCCAGATAACAGGTTGGTTACCACAAGAGGGAAAAATATTGTCTGAGTGTGCCACCTGGATTATTATCCTCCTGTAATATGCAATAAATCTTGTGGCTGATCTGTTTCTTATTCAGGGGTCTCTTTGTTTCAATAATGAATAAGAATCAAACCGTTTATTTCATAAATAGGGAATCATTCTTGAGTGGTCAATTTATAAAACACACATGACCTTTTCATGTTTAGGGCTTTGCGTGTGCGTAAGAAGATGTCTGGAGAGAAGATGCCGGTGAAAATGATCGGTGACATACTGACAGCTCAGCTGCCACACATGCAGCCTTACATTCGGTTCTGTAGCTGCCAGCTCAACGGGGCAGCACTCATCCAGCAGAAGACAGATGAAGTCCCTGAGTTCAAGGAGTTTGTTAAAGTAAGAGAAGCAATCACCATGAATTTTATACACTTTAAAATCAGCTCACTATTTTGCTAATTTGCAAAACATAGTTTCAAATAGTGCTCTGTGTTGGGTTAGAATGAAGAGTCTTCAGACTTAAGCACATTGAAGTTTTTTTTTTTTTTTCATTGAAGGAATAAATTTTTTCAAACAACCACAGAGCCATAAAATAATTTGTTTAATAATGGCTTTGCTGTAAAATGCTAGGACAGTAAGAAGAGGCCCATCTCCTGTACAGGCACAGCAGGTGAAGAATATGTTGTAAAAAAATACAAGCAATTCTGCTGCACTGACGTTGTGATATAAGAAAAGATTTAGCTGAGGCACAGTGTTCATTAGTTGCCTTACCTTTTCCTTTCTTGGAGGAGCTCATTTTGCAGGGTTTTAAACAAACTGACTAACACCATTTTACCTCTCTAATGTTTCAGAGGTTAGCAATGGATCCTCGCTGTAAAGGAATGCCACTATCAAGTTTTCTACTAAAGCCTATGCAACGGGTAACAAGATACCCACTAATAATTAAAAATGTATGTTCTTTTGCAAAGATGATGTTTTTGATGCTGCTTTGCTTATAGCTTAATTACAGGATCATTTCCCTATTTGTGTCAAGCTTTGTCACTGTTGGGTATCTGGTGTGCTAGGGATCATGGGATGTCCTTTTATATTTGATCACAAATGAGTTAACTCGTTTGGCTTCAGCAAAATATCTCGGTATTTCCATTAGAAACAGAGGTAAAACTTGCACACAATGAACCAGAAGGCAGTAAATGCTGAATGAAAACTTTACACTTGAGGCAATAGGAGAAATGGGTCAGTCTTATGCTCATCTTTACCTTTTTCCACAGAGTCATTCCCACCCCATTAGTCTGGTAAATGACATTCAGTGTGCAAGCCGGAATGCCAAATTGTTGCAAGTTACCTTACTGTGCAGTTTATGTTGCTGGATAACTTACAGACATTTCCTAACTTCCATTTCTTGCCTAACACATACCATCCTAAATAATGTGATTGAACTTGGTCCAAGACTTTCACAGGAAAGAATTATAAATTGGATGTTGATATTTAAGAGATTCCTTAAACAGTTATGGATGTATTTCTGTATATGGCTGGAATTTGCATTCCTATGTCAGAAGAGTGGGCAGTGTACTGCTGCAAAGGCTCTGCAGGCAGGCATGCATTTCAGCTGTCCACAAACAGACTGTGAGTTTGTCCCCTGTTTTTCATGTTTGTCAAGGAGGGAAAGAAATTTGGAACATACTGGCTGGCTCTGATGAAAATAAAGAGATCAAACAGAAGTATAGGGCTGACAATATGAATACATTTGAACTGCGGATAACAGAAAAGGCTAATGTGTTTTATTTGTCTGTAGATAATAGAAAACACTCCTGAAAACCACCCTGACCACAGTCACTTGAAGCATGCACTTGAGAAAGCAGAAGAATTATGTTCTCAAGTAAACGAAGGTGTGCGGGAGAAGGAAAATTCAGATAGGCTGGAGTGGATCCAGGCTCACGTTCAGTGTGAAGGCTTGTCGGAGGTAAACAAAGTGTTATCTAGAGTAACACAAATGTGAGCGCACTTCTCCACCGGTCGGGAAGAAACCATGGCTCACTTATGGCACTTCATCAGGGAACAAAAGGTGTAATTAATCAAGTCATGTCATCTTCGGTCCTTTGTTTTCATCTTTCTTTGGCTACCTTGCACTCTTGCACGTAATCCTTTTTGCTGCTTGTGTTACTGCCTTCTATATCATAAATGCTGCTTTTGTTGCCTGGCTCTGAACTAGTACCAGGTTCAGTGCTGCAATTTTCAGTCACAACTTTCATTGCTCTTTATAATACAGTGGTTATTGTACTGCTGTATCTCATCCTAAAGCTATACCTGAACATTCTGGAGTACTTTAAAACTCATCACAGATAAAACTTGGTGTACATTTTAAAAACTCAAGAATACTGATCAAATCTTTCTCAAGACTTTACAGAGAGAATCACCACCTCCTATTACATATTACTTTTTAGGGTAACGTGCTAAGTTTCTCTACTGAATCTGTAATGAAAATATTGCAAAAGGTTGGAGGATATTTTGATGGCTTCCGTATTGTTGGTGAAGAAAATAGAGGCAGACAGATCACAACTTGATTTTCCAAGTATGCATTGAATTTTTGGTTCTAGAAGATAAAAAAGATAACAAGCAGTGTTGGTTTATAAACTGGAAAAAATTGGTTTTTGTCTTATGAAACCTGTTTCAGGGGAAAAACATGTTCGACAATGTCAGAAGTGTCAAAGATACATGCAGCTGTCTTACAACTACTTCCTGAAGGAAGATGGCTGCTTTTATCTTCCATACATAAAGTCTGCCCTTAGAACACCAAAACTATTACCTGAAAGACCACAGTAACACCAGTAGCAGCAGCCTTGAATCTGTGGCAAGGGGCAATCCAGCCTTCCCCCAGTTTTCTCTGAGAAGTTTCTAATCTGTAAAAGGAGCCACTCCAGATCTAGCTTCCTGACCAACTAGAATGGCAAGAACCATTCCATCACTCCGTGAAAATAAACCTGGAGATGACACTGAAATTCTGCCAGTTCCAGGCAGTGGTCAGCAGCTGTCCTCTAATACCAGGTAGTTTGGGTACACAAAGACATGCTCTCTGGAATTCCTTTGGTGTGTTTTGATGAGTGAAATTCAAACACAATTCAGAGATCCAGGCCTTTTTGTTAAGAAAGCTGAGCGTTCGGAGAGGCCATTTGCATAGCTGGGGCTAATCCAGGACAAGTCACCATCAGCTCAGTTCCACTCACAGAGCTGCATGCGCGTGGCAGAGAAACTCAAAAGGAGGCACAAATGCTTTTGGCTTCTCTCTGACTGTCCAGGCCATGCTCTATGCAACTGGTGGGCTGCCTTAAAGTTAATTTTCATGTAGCCTTTCTATGACTTGCACTGCTCATCATGCACAAGGCAGAGACATTGCTTGTCATCCCTGTGACACGAATTGAAACCAATGCCAAGACTCAAAACTATATTTGATCTCTTTCAGGGGAACCTCGATTGTTTTACTTTATACAGTGCGTTGTTGTTCTTCTTCTACTTTTCGCAGCAACTCGTATTTAATTCTGTTACAAACTGCTTGGGACCACGCAAGTTTCTGCACAGTGGGAAACTCTATAAGGCCAAGAGTAACAAGGAACTGTATGGCTTTCTGTTCAACGATTTCCTCCTCCTGACTCAGATCATAAAACCTCTTGGCTCTTCTGGCACAGACAAGGTCTTCAGCCCCAAGTCTAATCTGCAATACAAAATGTACAAAACTGTAAGTACCGCTCTTAAACGGTGACTAAGATGGTTATACGCTGACACTGCGTATAGCAGGCAGCAGCTCTCACGCTGGGTGTGTGGGTAATAGCCTTTATATAGAAGAGGTTTGAAAGCTTTGTCATGTGCTGGGGATTCCAGGGCCTGATGGTGAGAAAGCTGGTTGTTTGCTTTAGCGAGATAAGAAAAGATGCTTTTGAAGTCTTGCTAAAACAACCTCTTCAACGAGAGGTCACGTGTATCAGGGAGTGATGGGGAGAGCAGTGTTTGCTGCTGTTTATGGGAAAGGAGAGATTGCTATGCCTCATGAGGCTGCTTGCTTACTTCAGGAGAAGTGTTCCCAGACACTGGAGGCACCTCTATCTTTGATAACAAGAACATTTTAAAAAAATGACGTATCTGAAGAAAGATGGGAAGCAGACAGAAGGGGGAAGAGTACTGCAGGCACAAGATAAATCTGTTGTAAATTGCTCTGTGTTGAATGCATCTGTTTGGATATTGTGCAGTAGAATTCTAGCTTTGCCTAATGTTTTGCAGCCCATTTTTCTAAATGAGGTACTAGTAAAATTACCTACAGACCCTTCTGGAGATGAGCCCATCTTCCATATCTCTCACATTGATAGAGTCTATACCCTCCGGGCTGAAAGCATTAATGAAAGGTAAGTACCTGCACAGGCCGTCTTAGCACTGAATTTGAGAAGTCTGGTGCAAATGTAAACGCTGTGCGTGTGCATTACAGCCTCCGAGCAATTTACCTTACAAGGCTGAAGAATTCCTTCTGCTTGAGAATACAGTGATAATATATGAAAAGAACGGAGACATAATGATGTTTCCTGAATTCCAGGAAGACCAACAGTGAAATGACTAGAGGGGCTGATACACAGGCCATATTTTACAACATTTCATGTTAGCATGAGGAAGCCAAAAGATGGAGTCCTATCTTCTTCTGGTAGCATCTGTTTGTTCATGCCAGTGCAAGCATTTGTATGGCTGTATGTTGAATGAGCTTGAGAAAGATGCCAGAATTAGAACTTGAAGCAAAACCCTACCAAACTAAACCCAATTGGTTTTAATCTGGTTTGGTTCAGACTGAAACAGTTGAAGGAACGGCAACCTCAGCTGGTGATTTTTATTTCTGGCAAGCTTCTGGAGACAGGATTACACTGACATATGGAAAAGGTTTCTCTACACAACTGTGAGGTCTGGAAAGATAACTTTTGTTAAAAAATGAAAGCTGAAAGTGCAGCAAACCCCTCCCCCATAGTACAGTCCTTGTGTTATGCTAGCTTGCAAAAATGTGTGGCCCATAAAAATTCTGATGCATAAAAATGTATAAAACATCTTTTCTCCCTGCCTGCCTGACAGTGGCACACATTGTTATTTGTATACATAGCTTTTCTTGCAAAATACTGTACTTTCATAGATCCCATTTGTCCTTTGGGATGCTGCCTGTCCCTCTTTGCCACAGAATGAATGAGCATCATGGTTAGACCCCTGGTGATGAAAATTGACACAGCCTTTTCAACTTAGGATCTGTTGCACAAATCAGACTATAGCAATAATCATCTGTTCTGCATTAGAGCACTCACAGCAGTGGTGAGAAACATCTGCACTGCATTCATCCTACCTAGCTCAAGGAACTTCACATGCTACACTGACCCATCAGTGGAAGGAGCCAGATCTTCACAGGAGGTGTCTGCCTCTCTATTCACTGTAGAGAATCCAGGGGAACTCCTATCCAAATTTGTGTGCTCTAATTGGATGCCATTATTTATATGGGATACAGCCTTTGACTTTCCTTCATGCAAGATTTGCTTGCCAAATTTATGTAGCATTTTGGGTGAGATACCTCCAGGTTTTCATCATTCACTTGCTTTTAACTAAAAAGCAACAGAAATAAAACATTAGCATCAATAAGTGATTAATTTGCCTATTTAATCTTGAAAGACCTTTATGATCAAAGGTTTCGTATACTTCTGAAGTAGCTATTTATCATTTAGGGCTGAGCTGGAAGACAGAATTGTCCTTAAGTGTTTTGTTTTCTTGAACAGCTCTCTGTGCAGAGTACAGGTGGGCGTTCAGACCCAAATCCAGGTCAGTGTAAGCGGCTGCAATGCCCTATAGAGCAGCAGCTCTTCATTCTGGGGTCAGAAATGGATGCACAACTTCTGGATTCTCTCCTTTTGTCTTGGCACAGGTCTCAGGCTCCCTTGTATGTCACAGCAATTCCAAACCCTTGAGGTCCCTTGGTACCCCTTCTTCCACTCAGTTTCTTAAATATGAAATGATTTCCCAGAAGGGCCCATAGGGACCCGTGATCATCATCTGTGTTCTCCCTGAGTTATGCTTCAGGTGTCCTGAGGCTCAGAAGGATTTTGGTATGAAACTTCAGGAGTCAAGAAAAGTGGCCACCTCTGCAACATAGCTGTCTTGAATCTACTGGCTACAAGAAGTTAGTTTATTAAAGTAAAGCAAAAGGCTTGGTGAAAGTAAACCTATTACCTATACCTTCTGTTTCTTACTGAGTCCCTCCTGCTTGTGATTCTGTTGAGCTTTCTTTGCATGGTGGGATCTGCTAGCTTGGGATGGTTACATTTCTGCAGATGCTATAAATTCCAGGGAGATCTCTTCCAGGCAGACAGCTTCAGTGTAGCAGAGCCTGTGATGGGGCCAGAGCCTTGGTTGGGAAGGATGGTCAGCTTTACTTTTGTCTGCTGTTCTCCAGGGAGGAAAAATGGAAATGGTATTTTGCAACTTTTTTTTTTCTTTCCCTTTCCTACTGAAGGACTGCCTGGGTTCAGAAGATCAAAGCTGCTTCAGAACTTTACATAGAGACTGAAAAGAAGAAGAGGGAAAAGGCCTACTTAGGTACAGCATAGAGTGCGAGGGTCTCATCTTTTGTGGAAAAGTCTGTGAGCAGGAATATATGTTAATGAATTTTCTGTCTCCTCTTCTGTTTCACCACAGTTCGCTCACAAAGAGCAACAGGCATTGGGAGGTTGATGGTGAATATTGTTGAAGGCATTGAACTAAAACCTTGCAGGTCCCATGGTAAGTACCTAGGGGTTTTCATAATATGCTCTACGAAGAAGACATTCCTATTTGTCAGACTAACTTTGAAGGAAGTTCTGTCCAAAACATGGTTTTATTTAACGAAGCAGTTTTAATGAGCTTAAAATATGCAGAGGTGATTTTGTGCAGTTCAGTCATGCAGTTGTCCTGCATTAAGCATTTGTTTCGGGGAAATTTAGTTTCCACCATGTAAAGCCATATCATAGGAAGTCATAAGCCACAGTATCCTGAAATGAAGAGTGGAAGGTGGAAGGCGCCTTGTAGAACTGTCGCTGTTCATTGTAATAGCAATGAGGCCACAGTCTTTCCCCAGTCCATTGGCTGTAGGAGTAAAAGGATATTTAGGAGGAAAATCACACGCCTAAAACCATGACTACTCTTTCCTGATTGTTTCCATCTTTCCAGGAAAGAGTAACCCATACTGTGAGGTGACAATGGGCTCTCAGTGCCACATTACCAAGACAATACAGGACACCCTCAACCCGAAGTGGAACTCCAACTGCCAGTTCTTTATCAAAGACCTCGAGCAGGACGTACTCTGCATTACGGTGTTTGAGAGGGACCAGTTCTCTCCAGATGGTACGTAGGGGGCTGCTGCCCTTCCAAGGGTATTTTCAAATCTCCCATTTGGAAGAGGTAAATCATAGAATTTGAGAATGGTTTGGGTTGGAAGGGACGTTTAAAGATTATCTAGTTCTGACCCAATACTGGATCCCTTTGCGTATTGGGAGCCTACTCACCCTTGCTCCCCAGTGGTGTCATACCCGTGTCAGTGCAAAAAGAATCAAGCTCTCTGCTTTTTTGGGGGTTTCCTTTCTTGCGCAACTTTACAACTAAAGTGTGGTTTGAAATTCTGCCAAGTCTTAAAAAAAACTGTGGATGCTGTTTGCAAATGGATAGATTAATGTACGGGGAAGATAAATGTCTTCTAGGTTCCTATAATATGCAGTAACCGAAGCAGAAATGAATCCAGGATTCACAACCCATTCTTATTTCATAACCTGGGATAAACTCATGGAGCATAGACACTTAAGAGCGTTTTTTAGAGTCATAATCTTTCAGGAAGCATTTGGATAGGACCATCATTCATGGGGTCAGCACCAGTTGGCCCATTGACCTTGTCGCTGGTGTGGTGCACTGCTTGGCTCTGTCATCTTCAGAGGGCTTCACACATGGTTTGAACTGTGCGGTGGCCTTTAGCCTTTTTCTTAACATAAAATAAATAAGGCAGCCGTGAGTTACATAGTGGATTTTTCTGCTTATGGGACCATTTACATCTAATGCTGCTGCTGTCTAATGTGGTCTAGCTAACGTCCTCTTCTGTGCAGATTGGCAGCCTCTGGCTTTCTTCAAATGCAAAAATAGAGTTAGACTGAAGACTTGTTTTCTGCTTTTGTTGTGTGTAGGTGGAAGCTTATTTCCTTCTGCAACGTAGCATTTTATTGCAACGTAAACCAGTTGTGTCATTTCTGAGCATGCTGTCTTTTTGCATTTCAGACTTTTTGGGCAGAACAGAGATCCGTGTGGCAGACATTAAGAAGGATCAGGGTTCAAAGGGACCAGTTACAAAGTGTCTCCTCCTGCATGAAGTTCCAACAGGAGAGATAGTCATCCGACTAGACCTGCAATTGTTCGATGAGCCTTAAAAGGAAAGGGACCAATGTTTTATTTCAGTCTGAGTTCACTGCAATAGGCATCTGCAGAAGCTGTCACAAAATTCTTACTGGTGTGGTATGAAACTACTGCTTGCCCTTCACACGTCAGAGGGTTATCAAAGCAAACAGGAGCATCTTTGTGCCTTGATAATTCTCACTGAAAAATGATTCCCAATTTAGTGAGGAGATCTCGCTCGATTTCTCTATGTGGAACTTGATGTTAGTTTCCTAGGTTTATGAAATAACCTAGTTGTTTTCCGTGCTCCAGTCTGAAAGGCTGGCAAACCACATAGGTCGCTGTGCTTGCTCCAGTTACCCTACTCTTTAATTTACATGAAGAAGGCAATGTTGGTATGTTTTGGAGGCTTCCAGCAGGGTTTTCCCCCTTAAGGAATTCTGTGCCTATTGCTCAGCAAGGTGGTGTGTAAATGTAATGCGAGTGGAAGAAGCAGTTACGCGGTAAGAAGATCTTTGAAGATCTTCATGATGGTACTGAAAAGACTTAGAAAATAAATAGTCTATATCTATAAACAGAGGAGATTCTATTAACATACCACTTCATGACTCACGTTGCCCCAGAAATAAATTATGTACAGGCCTTCTGCACAGAGATGAGTTGCTCTCCAGTAGAGTCCACCCACTCGGTACCTTTGGGAGTTGCTGTTTTCTATAGGACTGTAAAGGTTCAAACAGTAAGCGAAGGATTGAACATAGAGCCCTGCTGTATTTTGTGCTGTACCACTTCAATTCTCCTTTACTACTGCTGCTTGATTGCGTGACCACAGATGGACGATCTGTCACCTGCACTGGGGAAGGAAAAGAATCACGGCTCTAGCTCAGGAAGCTGAGTTCTACCCTGCAGAGTCTAGTTTGCAAAGCAATGAGTAGTGCCCAGTTATTAAACTGTACCGTGCCTAACTGTGCTAGACATGGTGCCACTGGATTCGGGGTGGCAGCAGCAGCAGCAGCAGCAGCAGCACACTGTAGCTGACAGAGGTGTGTGTGGCATGCCGGGGTGATTGCCGGTGCAGTGGATGTGACCGGAAACAAACTGCTTGCGGTGGTGCAGAGTGGGTAACCCCAAAGTAAAAAGCCTTGTCATCTGGGGGAATGCCAGGGCTTATCTCTATCCATTTAACTCTACGAATCCAGCAAACTTCCCCTGTTTGGCAAAGCATCCAGCTTTAAGCGTGCACTTACGTCTTGTTTCCCTTAAGCACATGCGTAAGTGTTTTGCTGAGTCTGGACTCAAGAGAGAATAGACCCCCAAGAGTAAAATTCCTCTTTGTTCTTCTTGGATTCATTTTGTTCATGACCTGTCATGCATACACTGGTATTTTTGTAAGGACTTTATTTCTGAATGGGAGGTGTCAGCCTGTTTCATTAGCATGTGAACGTTCTTGTGGAGCCTGTTGTTAGGTTTTGGTGTTCCTTGCATGTCCTTTCAGTACTGGTTTCCACCTTTCCTGTATAGGCGGTGTTCTCTAGCACTACAAGTCTTATTGATTTCCATTAGGAAATTAGGATATATTCATAACGGATAGGTAGATGCAGTATGGTAATAAGTGTAAACTGTGCTGGGAAGTGTCTGTGTATTATAATTTCCTAAAAGACCACTGTAATGTTTCAAGCAATGGGAAAAAGAACAAAAATGTATGTTGGAGGGACAACAAAGTTTACATTTCATACTTTTCAGAATCGCTTTATTATTTATTTATTGAAGATAGTGTAGAATTTTGTATCAGAAATGACAGACATACTTATGTATTTTTTGAAACAAAACAGAGATACACACTTTAGTTAGAAACTTTCAACTGACCACATTTTAGAGGGAGTGTAACTTCCTAGGCATGCATTTGTTTACCACTAACTGGCTGAAAACACAATTAAGAGAACTTTAAGTTTCTATTTTTCAATGTTGTTAAGAAAATTGTTTCAATTAAAATATGTAAATAGTACTAAACCCATGCTTTCCTAATTCCATATCAATACATTTTATTAAATATAATGTATATGAAAATACACATTGTTGTGGTAGGATAAAAAGAAGTGATAAAATCTATTAATGGAGTAACATTAAATGTCATTGTCTAACCTTTTATCGCTGTCCTAATTTTACTCAGTAGCTGTAAATATGGTGAACATTCATTTCAGTGTTTAAAAAGTAGCATCACTTATTTTTTTGTGGTATCATTTCACCAGCATGAATTACAGTAATGGCAAAATAGGCAAACAGGACAAAAAAGACCACGGGCATAATGCAGAAGTCCTGGCCAGGTTTTTGAAGGGAGCTTCGAGGAGCTGCACCTTCCTCTGAGACTCAGGTGGTGTTGGAAGTGGGGGGGACCCTTAGCTGCAGGGGCTCCTCCCAGATTGTGACCCTTGTCATGGGCACATACGACTGAACCATTCTGGGGGACTGTCATAGAACTAAGCACCTTCCCAACCTCCATCACTTGAGATTTCACACCTACCCTGTGATGCACAGCAGTGTTTCACTCCCATTAATGTCCATAGGAGTTATGCAAACATGGTGATGATGAAAGGCTGGGGTTCAGCTCACAGGTACCTAACTAATCCCTCATAATCAGGCTAATCCTAAAAAGGAAGCTAGTCCTAATCCCTATGCGACAAGGACAGAATGTATACATACCCTTAGAGGCAGCCAGCTGTGCATTGGAATGTTGCTGTTTTCTCGCTCGCTCACCCTCAGTGCTCTGTAGCATACTGGCGCTGTTCCCAAGGCTTCCCAGATGGAACTGCTTTTCACCAGGGTTAGACAAAGGTTCTTAGAAACCCGCTGCCTGGTAGCTGCATTGACCTCCTGCTCATCCAGGACTTCATGCTGTAAAAGCTCAGGCCTGTTACTGAAAAAAGACTCATTAGCTGTCTTCCTACTTGTGCTGTCATAGACAAAACTGCGAGATCCCATAGGCTTGTTTAAATAACCCCTGTGTTCTGAAGAGTTTGGGGAAGGGAGAGGCACACAGCAGTAGCTAGAAGTTAGGTATCTCTTCCTTTATGTAGAAAGTCTGCTGACATTACCACAATGTATGAAGATGGAGCCACCCTCTTATGAGAGCCGTGTGCTAGATGTCAGGCCAAACTCTGATAGCTGGTGCTACCAGTGTTGATTACCTATATTTATGTAGACCCTATTTTCCAGATGCTGGTTATTAATCTCTGGATATCTTCATAAAATAGCACACCTTAGCTCACAGGTCCCTTTCCAGCTTCATCAAGATGTATGTAGACTTTTCCTAATGTTATGCCAAACAACAGAAGCCCAGATGATACTTGGTCACGTTCTGTATTGGAAGAGCAGATTTGTGCAGCTGTGCATCCTCACTGAAACACAGCGGTTGCAGGCCTGTATATTGTGGAGTTCTGGGTCTGGCTGGCTGCATTTGCTTTGGTAAAATTCATCCTTGTGGAGAGGCTGAGTCTCTCCATTACTCATCCTTAAAATGAGGTGCTGGTGAGATTGAACTGCTACATGGGCCAGTGGGACTGGCTCTCAAGGTGTGGTTTCATTTCTGTCTTTTAGCAGTCTCTACTTTTTTAGAGAAGACGTTTTACTTAGAAGTAATTCTTCAGTATCAAACGCCTTGGCTGGCAATCAAGCCTTTCTAAAACTAATACCGTGACTTTTTAATGCATTCACTGCCTTCATGGAAACAGGGGTCTTGCTTTGGACAAATGGGGAGAAGAAAAGACCTGAGAGAAGGAGAAAGACCTGCAGCTTTGAGAAAACATTCGGTGGAAAAAGATGCACTGGTAGTTTGGTTTAAAAAAATTTGGTTTCAAAATTCTGGGAATTACGTCTTTCCATTAGGTCCGCTAATTTTAACAAGAGTAGTATTTCTCCCTAATGCTTCCTTGGTTTTAAGCCTTGCAGTAGAATTGAGTTAATGGGTCAAAAACTGGAAGAGAACACCACCGTTTTTAGAAATTACTAAAATTTCCCTTTTGAAAGATGCTGAGAGCTAGCAGAATGTCAATATTGTTGTGGCTGCAGACAGGACAGGATCCTCAAGAGAAAGGAAAGGAATCTTTTTTTTCTTTTCTTTTTTTGAGGGATTGGGGTTGTTACGTTAAAATTGGACCCACAGTCTCACAGTAGAACTTCAATTACACAGGACCCCAAGGATCCATAACATAACATAAACAGTGTGTAATAACAAACCATGCGTTTTGTCCTTGGCTTGGGAGAGCCACACTGAATTTAGTGCAGCTCTGTGCAGGAGTTTGCATGCACTTTTTTACACAAGTGGAGCTTTTCAGTGTTTGTAACAGTCCTTACAGGCCTCTTTCCAGGAATTACCTTCTAAGATACATTTCTGAGGTGCTTAGGCTCTGTGTTGTCTCAAGATGCTTTCACAAGGACTTCATAGGCTTCATTGCTGTCAGGCTCTTTGCTTTCCTGGTGCCATCCAGGCAGCTCTCATGTCCATCCAGGAGGTACATGGGTACATGCCCTTTCCATACAGGAAGCTGGCTGCACCAGCATTGATGTGCCAGTTTTCCATTGGAGCACTTGTTCCCTCAGCCTATAGTCGTATGAAGTATTTGCCATTATACATCAGCAAGGTGGATATCTGTCCTTTCACCAGTATCTCTCCCCATTTAGGACCTCTCCATCATTGCTCTGATTGCAGTAACAATCAGCCTGTCTTGTCAATCTGCCCCAAGAGCGTTTTCTCCCTGTGGACAAGAGTCAACCCTTCAGAGACATCTCTGAGGGAAGCTACCTGAACTCATTTTCCTCTGCGCTTGGTCAGATGTAGCTGCAAGTCATTATGTCTGGGGCAGGTCCAGCTCTCCCCCTTTCAGGCGTCCAGCCTGCCACCTGAGCACGCATCTGTGCTGTCCCTCTCAGCAGCGCCAGGCTGGGAGCTTCTGCTGCCCATGCTGTGAGCGGGTAGCCTCCACTTCATTGCTGTTAGGAGTGAGGCTCATGTTTGAGACCGCTCAGGTCCCGGATTTTCCCCGCCTGTTGGCTCTGTCCAAGCCAAACACAGGCTGTGTTGCGTGAATCGGTGTAGTAGGTGACTGGAAAACACATCTTACCTCATCTCACTGCCTTGCTCTGTTGCAGCCCCACTGGGTTTTTCTTCAGTGTACGTCTTGCAACTAAGCTTGTGCTTCTATCCTGTAATTAATTAAGTCCTTTGGAAAACACCACTTTTCCCTTCCCTTTAACCCCAACTCCCAAAGCTCAGCTGTGTGAAACAGTGCTGCTTTAGGGTCTCCTTTCCAGGCTTTTTCCTCACAGCTCATCTGGCAGCTGCCATTTCTGCCACAGACCTGAAGCCCCTGGCTCAACGAAGCACTTCAGCAGATGCTTCATTTTAATTTGTGCCCCAGTACCGTTCAAAGTCGTACATAAAGCCAGCTGCGTGCCTACGTGCTTTGCTGGGGACTCATGGAGGAATTCAAAAGTCTTTGACAACGTAAAGCCCGTATTATGAAGTTGGTTCAAACTCTGGAAGATTGCAATAGAGCATCAAACAAAAAGTCAAGATTAAGATAAAATACAGAAGTAGTTTCTAGTCTTTGCAGCTCTGTTTACTTCCTTATTGTCCCAAAAGTGATTTTAGCCACTAAACTCACCAGACTTACTGGACAAATTACAATTCTTATACTTACAGATTGCAACACATTTGAGAGCACTGTAAAATAAAAAAAAACCCCTAGGCTGACCTTGCCCTCGGAAATACCAAGGACCTTGCCAAGTATAGTGCTGGTAGAGAGCCAGTCTGTAAAGCCCTGAGAGGATCCATGTGGCTGGTGAGTTGACTTGGGCACCTTCAATGACAAGAGCATGTCGCTGAGCTGACACCAAGCCAAATAACTGATAAATTACAGAACTTTTTTCTAGGTGCACTTAGTTGTTATTATTATCTATTTTTTCAACATGAGTTTTTATGAGGGAACTTTTTAACTGTTGATTTTACAATTTTTTACCCTTTAAAAATAAGTCACTTTTTGTTACGCGTGAGTAGGGTTGGGGGGGGGAACCATTGTGGATAATGCAGTTTTTGTAATATTATTAAATACATTTTCAAGACTAAGACGTGACAAGTCCAGACTTTTACCGCAGCAGTGGTGTCTAGTTTCATACTGCTCTGCTTGCCACTGTGATATTTCCACTTATTCTAATAAAGAGCCTTGTAACACAGAAAAGCTGGGATTCAGGTTAAATCACCTTAGCTTTGAGGGGTTTGCTCTGTACCTACATTCCACGTTGTATCCTGGCATTTGTTTAGCCCCAACGCTCTTATCCTACATACATATTTATGTATCTATAGTTAAATATGTGCTTATATATATGCGTGTGATTATTTGTATATATAATATAAAAACACAGCTATGTTCTCATTGTCAAATACTGAGTAAAGCTAACAGAAAAGTGTTTATAGACACCTAGTTTTGGGGTTTTTTTTTTTCATTTAAATATTTAAAATAAGGACTGTCCTTGGGAAATTATTTTTCTGTACATAGGAGGATATATTTAGGACCTAATTTAAAATGAGAATAAAGAACTGCGGTAAGAATGTGTTCAACTAGCCTAGTTGCTTGATATAGTTGTCAAAGGCTCTGCTGTGACCGTAGGTGGATTCCTTGTGCCGCCTGTAAAGATGCGGAAGCGTCACTAACTCTGGATTTAGTGGTCAGTTCTGGGATCTTAAAGTGTTGTGCAAGTGAAGGAGGCTGGTGCCTCCTCTGAGACCCCCTGTCAGACCCCCAGGCAGCAATCCCTGCCCACTGCGGTGAGTGGAACATGTTTCCCCCCCCCCCCCACCATGGAAAGACAACCCCTGCCCCACTGGGAAAGGGCAAAGCCACCTCTTGTGGGGTGGCCTTTCCCAGAAGGCTTTGATTTCGTTAACAGCTTGTGCAGAGTGACCCTATTGCAGTCCTCAAGCTGTGGAAAAGGAATTTGGATGCTTGGCAGCCTTTGCAGACTGTGTAATGGGTATTTTCTACTTTGTGTTGGTAAATTGTTGTGTGTGTGGGGGGGACATAGCTGTAGTATTTTTACCAATGTTAATACTTAGAACTGGGGAATCCCCCTCCCTGCTGCTGCTGGTGGTATTACTTTTTAGTCCTTTTTTTTTTTGCTGACAAACAAATGGCATCAATTAGTTTCCTTTTTTTGTCTTAAAAAAGGAAGTATTGTACTGTCTGTAGTATTCATATGATCCTAAAAATTACAAAGGCGTTGTAAAATAAGATCTGGCCAAGTAGGAGAAAAAGTTACTTTTATTTTTTTTAGAGAAAACAGAACTAATTTATATTGTTCATTTATATCACATCTAACTATTCTACAGTAAAATGTCCATACTGTGAAGTTGGCTTCTGTTGTGGTTTTTTTTTTTAAAGCATTCATAATAGATTTAATGACTAATTGTGAATCAGACACCACTGTTTCTCATAAGAGAATTTCCACTGTACTTCAGTTGCTGTGAATGTGTTGTTTCCTCAGCCACACCTGGTTAAATAATTCTAATAATGGACAAGGTCCAATTCAGCAAAAGCCCATACAACGTATTCACCTAATTGAGGAGTTGTGCTGCTTCCCAGACTGCAGTCACCGAGGTGGAAACTGCTGATAACGGTTTTAGGCTGTGCAATTTGTTTGACACAAGTGAGACTGTAGTTGTGCAAGTGAAATTATGCAAGAATAAATACCTTTCTTTTTTTTTTTTTTGGTAAAGTTTACCTGTGTGCTTTTACATTCTTGAGAGGTGCTGAAGAAGAGCGATACAGTGTCAGATGCATTAAGCACATCTTCAGAGGAGTATTTTTGACCAAAGGACTCTGTAGTAAGACAGCAAAAATTAAAAACATGATAATTAAAAAAACCAACCCCACTCACCCCCAAAAAACCCCCAACCAACGGCACTTGCTTAATAGGCCAGCTGCCATTGCCTTGTGTGTATGGATGACTTCACACTGGATGATGTCAAGGTGCCATTGCCTTGTGCCTATGATGGACGGAGAATGTAGGAGGTCCCACACTGATCCCTCCCCTGATTTTTGTTACCAGTGACAGAATTTGGCCAGCTTCCCTGAGGGCAGTACCCTTGGTATGCTAGTAAGGAGTGGGCTCTTTTGTCTAGCTCAGCACCCACTAACACCTGCACCTTGAGGATGTGTTTCTTCAGCTGTTTTGGGGCTGAGTTGGGAAAATGGGACAAGGCAACAGCCAAAGCTCCATTTATAAATCACAGCTGCTGGGACAGTCATCAGGAAGCCTGACAGATGTTTGTGACTGCATTGTCCCAGCCACCTTGGCAGGGGCCAATGCTTCCATTGCACAGCACTGAGCTCTGGAAACTGCCTTGCCTTGGGTACAGCTCAATGCACCTTACTGGTGCTGCAGAGCAGCACTGGGAGTGGACAGCAGGGTTCAGGAGGCCCCCTTGGGCCACCTCCTGCCCCATGGCCCCCACAGCCCGTCCCTCTTCCAGGGCTGCAGGCCACCAGCAACCCCTCTGCCCTGCCTGAGCCTCCTGGAGCTCTCAAGACCCACCTGCCCTCACAACTGACCCCTCAAGCTTCAGTGTACCCTCCCCTTCCACAGCACAAGCACACACCCCCCCTCCCCCCCCTGCTGCTCCCACCACCCCCAGCAAGGCTGGTGAGAAGCTGAGCACAGCTTTTACCTCTCCTACAGCCCCTCCAGGCAGGAGGTCAGCCAGCAGCCCTGGCTTGACCCTGGTGGGGAACATACTTCCAGTGTGAAGTACAGAAGAAAGCACATGGTTAAATAGCCTTGTCCTTGCACAGACTGCTTTTTATTAAAAATATTCTTTAAAAAAAAACCCAAAACCCAGTAAAACACAAACCCAAAACAAACAGAAAAGTGTCTTGTTAGCAGGTCTCAGTAAGGCCACTGAAATGAGCTACTGCTACCAGTTCTGGCACACCACGTGCTCCTGCAAGAATGATATCCATCCAAAATTAAGTCAAACATCAGTTCCTGACCAAGGACCAGCAGGAAGAAACAGGCACTATGCACTCTTGCACCAGCCAATTGAAGCCTAGCTGAGCAGAAAACAGCAGCACAGTGCTTCAAGAGAGAACCTGGACACTTGTAAATCCGTGTCCACATGCCAATGGGGAAGCACATACAGCCAGCCATGACAACAGCACGGCAGCGCTGATTGGGAACCTGTCCTTTCGCAAACATTTTTGCTTGTGGTTTTCAATTGCAAGCACCATAGCCTCTCACTGCTAAGTAGTAGATTTAAAGGAGTATTTTAGTTGAAGACATAGACAAAACGGCGATGATACAGCTGGGGGAGTAAACTGGGCCTGATACAGCGTTTGCTGCTGAGAACACGGCGATGACGAGAGTGCTTTAACTGCCACCATTGTTTCTGAAAGCATCTGCCAGTCACGGCTCCTGCACTCGCACCTTCCCGTGTGGCAGCAGGACTCTGCTGCTCTGATATCCTGCACGAGTTTTCTCTGGAGATGGGCAGAGCCTCAGCAGCAGTGACCCCGTGTATCAGCTCCTAGGGCATTATTCTCCATTTCCTTCAGAGCAACCTTCACCTGCGTTCAGGGTGAGCAAGATTTTGAAGGTGTGCCATCAAACATTCAGTGAGAACCAAGTGAAACTCACTGCGGCTCCATCATTTTTCTCCCTCAGTGTTGTGTTCACTGAATCAAAATACTTGACACCATCTATTCAAGAAGAAACAATTTTATTGTTTCCATTGGACAGGTTTCATTGTGCATGACTAGGACAACTTGTTAGACAGTCTCTCTCATGATTTTGGTGAGTTTCTGGATCTTTGACCTCGTTGACATGTCCACGTACTTATCCCCAATATTGACAATCATGCCACCAAGGATTGATGGGTCAGTCTAAAGAAGAAACATCAAACAGATATTCTATTAGCAAAAAGTTGTGAGCCTAGGATACAATTCCACACTAGGAAAAAACGGGGGGAAAAAGCTTTTAAAAGAGGTATTTTTAAGAATAATTTTTCATTTAAGATTTCCAAAGTTAAGATTTTAGCAATTATAGCCTCATCAGATCTACAAGAAAGCACGGAACTATGTAATAGTAAAATGATTCCTTTTTTTTTAAAGGTCAGAGAGACAGTAGCTCAACTTAACATGAATTTGATGAAATTTATTTACAAATCAAAAATCCAGACCTTGGTCTCCAGCTTCAAGACCTCTCCCTTTGCCAAGAATCCACTCAGAGCGCTTTTCAGCTCGGTAAGGTTGGCATCATCCAAGGGCTGAAAAATACGAAGACAAGGAAAATAGGGACTCGAAAATATTCAAATGATATAACGAGAACCCAACTTTTCTATTCAGACTCTTCTAAAGACAGACACTTCCAACAGGAAGGCAGATTAAGCAGCCCTCTTGAGCAGGAAAAACTGCAGGACAGCACAGAAACAGCAGTCACTTTGTGCCCTTCTAATTTCATCAAACATCGTGTCATTTGCACACACATTCCTAGCAGAAGTACCATGCTGACATCTTCAGATGGCAAGCATCAGGAATTCATACTTGCCAGAGCAAGCCCATGATGGAAAACCATGGGATCTACTTCACAGCAGCGCTCAAGCTGTACAAGGAAAGATTTCATTTTGCTGCTTCTAACAATTAAGCTCATCAGCTTGAGAAGAAACATGGTTTCATGTAAAGGACTGGGCAGTGACTGAGGACAGTTAGTGAGCTCCCAGCCCTGCCACAGGCTTGCAGAACGCTCCTGGCCAAGCACAGGCTCCTCTCTACCACCACAGAGAAACTCTGCATCCCTGTGGGAAAGACACTATGAATTTGTCCCCGCTATCCCTACAAGACACTTGGGTACCACTGAGATGGAAACAAAAGGGACTTCAACAAAGAGTAATGGCTTTGTGTTACTGGCAATTTAAGTAGTTTCTGTTTAATACCTCACAGGTTGTGAGACAGAGATTACCACCAATAAAAAAAAACAGTGGGAAAGTAACTTCACATATGAAATATTCAGGAAAACCTGTGGAAAGGTTTGCACAGGCTTGTGAGTCCACATGTCGCTACCAACTAGACTGACAATCTGTGCTCACGGCTTACAGGACTGAACCTGAAGTGTCTCTTTATTTAGTCCTGGCAGGCAGCTCACCGCAGCCCTACCCAAGGGCTGCAGGTTTACATTATGCACCTAGCTGACCAGCTGCCCGCTCCAACAGATCAGGCCATGGATCCATTAAGGAAGAAGTTACTGAAGTGCCAGAGCCACTGTGCCTCCAGCCTGATGTTTACACCTCATGGAAACACCGTCTTTCCCTTCACCATCCCGGGCACCAGCCAGACTCTCCTGTCTGCTACTTTTGAAAGTCTTCCTACAGTTTTCGAGTTAGCCACTTGTCCTGATTGTTGGAGGTGGTGGATTAGGTAGCTGCTCCCTGTGAATCACAGCACCACACACCACAGGCATTCTCAGCCCTATCAGGTGTCTGCCTTGCTCTAGTTAATAGCTCATCTCTTGGTTCTGACCTGATCTGTACAATCCTGATGACAGAAATAAGAACAGGGGCAGCTGCATCTGCAGAGCAGGCTGACTTTCATCAGCCACTGGGTTCACACATAGGAAGGAAAGATCTTACCTGTTAGGCTGAAATGGGAGGAACAGGTTTAATTTTAGACCAATAATTCCTGGAGATCAAAAAACTATTTATAGAAAGACTATCATTTTTTGGTTGAGATGAAACATTTCCTCACTACAGTCAGTACTTAAAACTGCAGAAAGCAAAATCAAGCTACCGGAATTTGCCTTTTATGCTGTTACCTGTTAAGCTCGATCTAGAGGCTCCTAACCCACCTGTGCAGTGGTGACCGTGCACAGCACTTCTCCTCGGTATGCACTCATGATCTTCCCAAATGCAGAAACGATGTCTGGCGTGTAACGCAAGCGACCATTTTCAGCAAGCAAATCTGGAAGAGGCAAATTCATTGAAAGTGTTTAAAGCACCCACTAGAAGCAGATTCGATTAACAGTCATAACAAGAAGCCTTAGATGTTTTTTTGAAGTCAAGTGGTTACTCACTCATCAGGTTGACAGTAATAGGGGACATCTTCTCTTTTGCCAAGGCATCATTCACCGCTTTTTGTTTAACTGTGCTCTTGGTGTGAGGGTTCATAACAATGCTGGATAGCTTGGGGTCCTTCAAGAGAGTCTAAGAGGATACACAAACAACTTGATGAAGTCCAGGAATTACAAGGCCCATCCAGATTACCCAAAGTAGGCAACACCATCGTTCCCTGAGCAAAAATGAGAGGTCTGAAGCCAATGGGAAGTGAAACAGCAGCTCTGGGTGCAGCTCATTTACAGTATGTTTCTTCTAGAGCTGCTGCTCCTCCCGTATCCCTTCCAAGCAGTGCAGATAACATGCGTGCCAGCTCTAAGTGGGGCTCCCACAGTCTGCAAGCGCAGAGCCCACCACCCACCCGCGAAGCAGCATCACGCGAGGCCTGCTGCTCCCGAAGCCCCACAGGCTGTAGAGCACCTTACCCACACCCGGCTCAGCTCCTTCTCCACCTGGTCCAGCTTCTTCTGCTTGGTGGCGGCGGAGTACAGCGCGGTGGCATAGCGCCCTTCCAGCCCGTACACCTGGATAGGGGGCTGGGGGCGAGAGACAGAGCGGGCAGACGGGCGCCGAGAGCTTCCCGGAGCCCGGGAGCCGACGGCTTCTCCCCGCTCACCGGGCCGGTGAGACCCCCTTGGCACCCCCCCCTCACCTTAACCAGCTTGGAGACCGGCCTCGCCGCCGACGTGCTCAGCTGCCGCACCTGCGGGGCGCACAACGGCCGCCGTCAGCGAGCGCCTCAGGGACCGGGCAAAGGAAGGTTCCAGACCTCACGCGCGAGCCGCCGTTTCCCTCCTCCCCTCCTCGCCCACCACCCCGCGAGGGCCGCAGGACAACCGCCACCCCCCCCCCGGCCCAACTTCACCTTCACGGAGAGACCTGCCACCGCCGCCATCTTCCCCGACCGCCGCTCGAGGTCACAGCTGAGGCCGGCCCCCAACGCGAGGCACTGCGCAGGCGCGGCGGCGGTGCCCGCCCCGCTGCCCCGCCCCGCTGCCCCTTCCCTCCCCGCCGCGGGGCACTCGGGGAGCGGGAGTTCCGCCTCCCGGTGCCTGATGGGGGCTGTAGTTCCTGGCCTCACAGCCTCAGCCCCGCCTGTATTGGTTGGTCTGCCTCTTCCCAGGGGCCTCCGGGAAGCCTCATTAGGCCCCGCTGGCAGCTGGGGTGCCCCAGCCGCCCGGCGAGCCCGAAGGGTGAGGTCACCGGGTGACCTGTGCTTCTGCCGTGGGAAGCTCCTGCTTGGGGCGCGGGCTGGGCGGCCTGCTTCTCGGCCCTCGGAGGAAGTAAAGTGGAGTGGGGCTCGTGTGATCTGGAGCTCTAGTTTAAGTGTCCCCGTCGTTGCCTCTTCTCACACTGTGGGGGTGCTGGTGGCTTTCCTCGGGCTGAGTGTAGCGGCACGGGGCTCTGGAGAGGGCTAGTGACCAGAGCAATGGTTCCCCTGGAGTGCCTTGCTCCAGCCTCTGGCTGTTCCGTGCAGAGCTACGCCCAGGCTCTCTGCTCTCTGTCTGCATGTGTGTGTTTGTGGCTTTGTGCAGGTGGAGAGGCACGGCATAGGAACAGTGGTTTGGGCAAGAGGGGTTGCTTGAGGGGGCCTTGCAATTGCTGTATCAGGGTGCAGCATCCCACCCCTCTTCTCACGTTCTTGTAAGTAAGGGTTCTGTAACTCATGCCCATCCCTCCATTCAGATGTGCCAGGAAAAGAGGCATTGCAACAGTTCTGCAACTGAGAAAATGTCAGCTCTGCCTTCCTCATAGAAACTTCTCACTTCTTAACAGAGTGGAACTACTTTTGAAATGCAGTGATCTTTCCTACCTTTGGATAAACTAGATCCAAACGTCTCCTGGGGCAAAGACACAATCTTCCAGGTAAAGCATAGGATAAGGCAGCTCTGACTTTGTCAGACATTCTCTTTGTGTGACCTTGAGCAACCCACTCAGGTCCTGCCTACTACTGAAACTATCCTGAATGGTTAAATTCTTTTTCTCTCCAGTTCTTTCATCTTTTCCGTAAGAGAAGGTAAAACGCCTACCTGTTTCGCAGAGCTGTTACCAAGTTTAAGTAAAATTATTTTCTGTGGGATGAGCAGCGTGCTATTGAGATACAAAGCACGGCAGTAATGGAAAGCATGCTGCATTGAAGTCTGCAGGGAAGACTTTTAAACACTAGATGTTGCTGTTGCTACAGATTGAAGTGATCGCTTCAGTCTACGTCAAAACCAAGCGTTAGAATAACGCTTTTCAGGAAAGTTTACCGTCCCACAAGAAAGAAGAATGGATCACCAACAGGTTCTATTCTGGATGTCAGAATTTAGTTCCCTCTTCTATCCCTGGCTGCTGTGGTGGTATTCAAAGGCACAGATATAGTCCATGCCAGGTTTAAGCCTAACATAATTTTAATACCTACAGTACTAAGAAAATCACATCTAAAATGTAGAAAAATCCTTAGTTTTCTTTAGCAAAAAAATATCTTTTTTTAATTTATTTTTTGGATGCACTTCAGTTTTGGAATGACGCAGGGAACAGATTTTTTTGAATTGGGGTTCCATATCCCAATATCCCAAGTTTTCTTAGTGTAATGCAGAAAACCTCTGTGATCTTGTAGCATTTTAGTAAACAGAAAACCTGGCTTACTGAGGTCAGTCAAATCACTGAGAGCACTTTAATGAACTAGGGATTGGGTCAAATCCCCATGGTGCTTTCAAGAATTAAAAGCAGAGCGCCTCTCAGAGGTTAATTTTAGAGAAGTAAAATCCCACAAGTGATAAACAGTTTGTACCTTTAAGCCTCATAATGGAAGGAAACTTTGAATCCTGATAAAGTCTGTTCTTGTATTTGGATATCCGTTATAGTAATGGATTCCTCCATCATCATGATATGGGAGGCTTTGTGAGTTTTTTTTTTTTACTCCTACGAAGCAATTAAACTCCCCATATTGACAGTCACTCATAATTTGACATTTACCTTTGTCCCTGTTTTCAATTTGGTCACTTGGGGAGCACTTGAGCATATACAAGCTCTTCCATGAGAAACACCTGGAAGAACATTCACTTGTGGATCCGCTACTTGCGTGCTTGTAGGCTTGTAATCTTAAAGTACACACCCTTAATAAATGCAGTGATATTACAAACATCCCATTTTTTCTCCCGTTGAGATGGTCTCAAACTGAAATCCTGCAAAATATATTTTATTTTCCTTTTATTGAGAAATCTTGAAAATAACTGGTCTGAGTTTAGATACATTTAGGCACACCCTTATACTTTTATTGAAGACACATGGCCTTCACACAGGCGTAAGCCACAGAGTTGACAGCAATCAGAACTTTTTTGTCTCTAGGAAGAATGTGATGCTTCTTCAGACGTGGTAGTGGTGGGAATGCTTTTCCATCAGGGCCCAGCTGCATGAGGCGTTGAAAACTTGTAGCAAGACTTAGACCATTCCACAAAGAACATGCAGCCTGTAGAGGTAAAAAGGAGATGAAGTTTCTAACAACGCATCTGGGGTATTTGCAGTAATGACACACATCAGGTCAGTGTCACAAAGCATGCCAGACTTGCCCTCTACCGTGCAATGGCCAACTCCTTTAAAAAAAACCAAAACCCCCCTAATAATTATACTAGCGATCAAAAATTTTTAAGCAATGCTGAAAAAACACTGAGTACTTTTCTCCCTCACCTTGCAACTCACCTGAAACATGAGCTTTTGGCCTGTTTTGAATGCTGTTCTGCACCTGCCAGTAATTGCACCCGGCTGTATCCCTTTGAGCCTGGGATTCCCAGATTCGGCATGGGAGAGTCGCCAGAGGAGCCAGGGTGTAGCTGCAAACAAGCTCCTGACCTCTGTAAAGGGTTTATGTTATTTAAAAGAAGCGGAGGAGTTTTCTTCTCATGGTGCTCAAGTTAAGCCCGGAGAATGTAGCACGGAAAAGCTATGGCCCAAACTCATCTCCCCATTACTGCTGTATTTTTATTCCTGCAGATGCTGGAGGAAGGTTTTTGTTTGCTGTTGTTTTTTTGGTTTCTTGTGGTTTTTCTCCTTTTTTTTTTTTTTTTGCCTTTCTCTCCCAGGGGCTGCCCTTTATCTTCTGTAGGAACAGTTGGTACTCTCACTGAATCTAATTCTCCTGGTTGTTTTCCATACCTCTGCTCCATGAGCAGTTCTGCTTGGGCAGGTAAGTTCAAGTACTCTGTCCTGTTGACTCCCCAGGGACTAAACCTTTACAGGCAGAACGACCCACCCACTAAAATCTTGCTGCTTAGGGAAGACCTGACTCATTTTCCCATTAAGAAAAGGGTTTTTCACTCAGTGGCAGGGGACAGAAAACATTTCTTTTCTTTTTTTTTTTCCTCCAAACTGGAAAGAATGATTTGTAAAACCACAAAAATGTTTAGGGGAATTCAGAATAGGAGTGGGAGCAATATTAATCAAGTTAACTGACTGAACTCACTGACTTCACTATCAGAACACCCTACGGAAAGCTCTTCACAGGGATACTTGCAAAACAAAGCACCTATGCCTACATTTTCCTGCCCTACAAGGGAGGTTTCAGTCTAGCATTGTCATATGATGAAATGATTAAGTGTTACAATTTTATTCTGCATGCGATACTTCAGGCGTGCTTATGGTGTTCTGGTTTACCTTCTATGCTACTGTAGTAATCTGTTGTAAAAGGAAAAAAGGAAACCACATCTAGCTGCTTGTAGCTTCCTTGGCAAAATATCTACACTTTTAAAGTGTAGAATTAAAAAAAAAAAAATCTGTCCTCTTTTAAGATACCCCAGAAAGCCTGAAAAAATAATTTAAGGGTGAGCTGTGATGTGATTTTTATAGATTGGTGAAATAAACAGTAATCTGCAAGGCTTTATTCTGGAAAAGGTGATGTGGGCTCACTTGGATATTTGACTGTTCCACAGACAGCCTTGTCCCTGGAATATCAATGGTAAAAAGAACCAGTTTGGGAAAATATGTGAATAATAGACATGTTTTGGTGTAGGTAGTACTAATAGCAGAGCTTTACCATTTCACATATTGGCAGAGGAGCAGTTAGAACATTGCACTGAGACTTGGGAGATTTGGGATCTATTTTCAGCTTTGCACTGGTCCCGCTGATTGGCTTCTAATTATGCTGCGCCTCAGTTCCCCCATCAGTAAAAAAGCAAGAACGAGACCAACATCCTTCATAAACAGCTTTAAATTCAGCTGCTGAAACACACTTTATTAATAGCAATGATACCTTCTCACACATGCCACCATTAAAAAAATACAGTTGTAAATTCACAAATGTCAGTCAAATTATGGCAATATGCAAGTGGCTATGGGGAAAATAAAGAGGAGGGGGATCATCATGCCTGCTTCATCACTGCCATGGAAAAAGAAATGTTAATCTAGGCTCAACTCTGGAGTCAGAATGGAAACATACGTAGCGAATTTGTCCATCTTCTTGAGTTTTGTCACAGAAGTGCCCCCTAAAGTGGCAGAATCGGCAGAGATCATTGACCGAACAGGTCTAGAATATGAACTACTGTCTCAGACAGGACTGAAAGCGTACCTTCAAGTGGAAGACCTCTCTTCCTTTGATTTAAACTTGGGCTGGATACTGACCAGAGTCATAGCGGGGTAGATGTCTGACTCAAGTCAGAGGTATCTCTGCAGAGCTAGAACTGAAATTGGCTGTCTTGTGCACAGATGCAAGGTTCTTGCCCAATGAGTGTATTGCAGCATTTTGTGTTAGACAGATGCCTCAGCAGATTCTGGTTACGTATTAGGGCCACGGCTTACTCATTACCACAAGAGGGAAGCCAATACTAATAATATAACTTTATTCATATATTAACTATGGTTATTGTGTCAATTTACTTCAAGACTGTTGCATGTCTCCTTCTCTTTCCTTGTAGCAAACTTGCATTTGATCATATGTCATAAACTAAAGAACATTATTCCACATTCCATTTGCTCAATGTCCTGTGAAATGAATTTCATGGATTTGCCTGTCTCGTTTGCATGGCAAATACATAAACCTGGAACAGAAAGTTGGGTTGAAACTAAGCTGATTGCTTTCTTAGCAAATTTAAACAGTTCGCATGCAAGTAAGGGGAAGTTTGGTGGGCATGGGACTTGAAAAAATAAAGATGGTGTTTTCCCTCATTTGGATGAGCATGAGAAATTAAAGACTATTCCAGGTGCCATAGAAATAACTGTTTCTAGTTGCTCTTAGCCCACAGTAATGACAAACTAATTCAGCAAGTCTTCTGACTCTTGTTAGCCTGTTTTGCAATGTATGAGAGCACTTTCTTTATGGATTCATTTATTACGACAAACTTGATCTCATTTACTCTGCTGCAAACCAGGGTAACTCTGCTGATTTCAGGAACTTCATTGAATCACTTATCTTGCGGTATGGTATCTGTGAAAGTCACCCTTGTTCAGATCACATGGTGAAGGCTTAAACCTAAATACATCAAGATTTGTTGTTACATTTCATTTTGCAGGCAGATGCGATAACATGCATGCAGCTTTTTGAAAAGGGTCTTCGTAAAGTGGTGAAATCAGTGCTTTTGCAAAGGAGGATTTTTAAAATAATCTGTGTGTAAAAGAAACCGAATGGGGATTCGTCAACCAGCTTTCTTTGGTTGCTGTTTTCCTGGTCTGTCTTCTAAATTGCTGAATGATATAAATATATGAGAGTCACTGTTCAGAAGATTTCTGTAGAAAATTGCATTGCTGACACATGACACTGGTTAGAGATCATAACCAGGGATCAGTGTTTGGTAGTCATGTTTTCTGAGCAACAGCAGAAGTGTGAAGACTGAAACAATGCAGAAACACATGTATGTTGAGGCTTCCTATGAAGACCCCTAGGGTGTTCCCTGCAAGTGCAAGATAGGGAATCAGAGCAAGGTTGTGAAAGTCACAGACATAGATTGCAGTCCCCAAAGGACATTTGCATAACTAGCTTCTTTGTTAAAATTTTTATGAAATACTTTTGGAGCATTTTGGGTATTTTGTTCTTCACACCACCGTCCCCCTTCCAGCAGTCGTACTGAAAATGCTTTCCTAAAAATGCTGCTGGTTTCAGAGGAATTGTCAAGCTTAAAAGGGGAAACGGCCAGAAATACTGCTGGCACCCAGATGGGCAGACACCTTTCACAGACCCTCATGGTACATTGTTGTTCAGGTATTCCCACATTAATTTTCTTTCTTCTTTCCCTCCAATGCTGCTTTAGGCCTCAGTCCCTCGTGTATATATGCATGCATTTAACTCTAAGTACATGAGCAGTCACACTGCCTCCAGTGAGAATATTCACATGACTAAAATCATGCACTTGCATAGGGATTTCCTGAATGAAGGGCATAGAAGGAAATGGCTAGGTTAAAAATAGTGGGTTGGTTTTGTCCCTGATGTAATGGCTTTGACACTAGTGGAATTATACAGGGCTGAAATGGATCCAATATGTCCAAACAAAGAACTGTCTCCAGCTCCCTCACCTGCCAGTCTCCCCGTCTATGTTTATGGCATAGTCAATCCTCCTTTCTCTGTGCTTGGGTGGCTGAGGCTGGGTGGAATTCAGATGGCTTTGCACCAGCAGGAGCTGCTTTCCTTCAGGACAGTGTCTCCCCAGGTCCCAGGTGTGCTTGCCCTGAAGAGCTGTTATGCTCATGGAGCTTCACCAGAGCCTGTATTCCCCCTGTCCCCGTTGCATGGTCACTTACACAGAGGATGGCCAGAGCAGGTCTTACCTGTACTGCCACTTTACCTGCTTCTCTCCGACGATGAGCTATTCTGTGGCCTTAGCAGGAGCTCCTGGTCTTGGAGTGAAAGCCCCCTCTTGTCTCAGTTTATGTCTGGATTGCTTCTCTTTGTCTCCAGCACCAGCTCTGCTTTGTTCTGTGTGGGTATTAAATGGTCCAGATGAATGCTCACACTTGAAAACAGCTGTTTTGTAAATGTTAAAATAAAAAATAAAGTTGATAGACTTAGAAGAAACCCCTCTTAAAAACATTTCTCCCTGCTTTCTGTGGCTGTCCTGCTCCATGCCCACACCGTGTTTGGGAGTCCCCAGCCTGTGCCACTGTGAAGCTCTGACCTGGGACCTGTGTGAGGCTGAACCCACACCCACAACTAGACTCCTGTGCAGCCCATCTGTGGTTTCCTCCAGATCACAAAAAGTGCACGCCATACCTGCCTGCTCACCCAAATCCTCCCTGACATGGGGTAGACACCTGAAAGTCAAAAGTTAGGGAGTCAGGAGAGAATGGAAAAAAACCCCACCCCAAAACGCAACGCTGAATAAACAACCTCTAGCATCCAGGGCTCATGACTGCCTTCGACAAGATCTATCTTTAGTTATAATAGTGAGTCACATCATTGTGATCTGACTTTACGGTTAGTTTGAGGTATGAGCCAGGCCATGGGATTGAGAGCGAAAGCGAGAGCATCATGGGATGTAGCTGTAAAATTCCACTACTTGCTACTCTCTAAATCAGGTTTGAAGAGCATTAAGAAACAGGAAGCATGGGGGGTGGGGGGGAGGCATTTTTTTCATCGGAAAATTATTGCAGCGCATGGTGCATCATGATGTGGTTCATCAGTGCAGGGAGAATTATTAATAGGGGAGACATATTATCCATCAGAGACGGCCGTAATAGTCTTGAGCAAAGCACACCTCTCTCCACATAGCTCTGTGTGCAAAGTGTCACGTCTAACCCACCCCACCAGCCACTACGAGCTAATGCAGGATTTTCTTGGATGGTGCTGCGTTGCTTAGCAACATTGCTAGGCAGCATGCTATACATCACGCACAGCGCCGGCTACTACGGTGCAGCAGGGCTGCTTCCAGTTATTTTTCTCTGCTATAAAATATTAATTTTCTGCTCGTCAGCAGAAGCGGCACCAGGAGGTTGAGGGACGCTGCCTCCCGGGTGGACACGTGCAGCTCCTGTTGACTGTAATGGGAATCACGAGCAGCCCCGGCCTGAGCTGAGCTCCCGGTATGTAAAATGTGGGCGTGATTCCTGAGGTATCAACACTTGCCATGCCTGAGATGGAATACAGGTCGGCTTTGACATAAATAATTAAATAAATAAATAACGAGGCGGGGAAGGTGATGTGACAGACAGAATAATACGTGTAACATATAACCCCCTACACTTTCTTTCTTTGACTGGCATAAGCAAATCCTTCTGTGAGGACAATGTGGTTGTGTACACAAAGATCGGGACATTTGACATTCTGGGATATTTTTGAGGGTCCCTTCACACCACAGCATTGTTGGATGAGAGGGGATATGACAAACACCAGTGGTGGTTTTTTGGACTGAATAATGTGATTTCAGTGGAAACTGCCTGCCAAGCCCCCTCCCCAAAAAGGTTGCATAACCATCTGTTGCATGCACACACACAAAAAAAAAAGAGAAAACCAATCACATTCTATAAGCAGCTGAGGTGTTATTACAGGAATCAAACAACAGAGAACCTGGTCTTCAAGGCTACAGAGAAGACGGCATCTACAGGTCTCTTCAGGTGTACAGACCCAGAACTAGGAGCTGTCTTGTCCAAGGGCAAAAGAGGCCTCTGCAATGGGTCCTACACAGGACAGGGTTTGAATAGTTCTGAAATCTCCACAGCTAAAAGGTTCATTTTTTGGACAGTTTGTTACTCATACTGTTAGGAGGTGTCAAGAAGGAAGGGATGCAAAATTGCTGATAAAAGGCAGCAGATAGTTTCTGGCATCTGAACACTGTGTTTTTCTGCTGCACATCAGTGGACAGGCTCATTGTTTGAGCCAAGCAAAGAGGGAAGCAAGAGGGGAAAACCACACTGTCAAAATACACAACGGTCTGTGAGATAGATGAACAGCTGCATTACCCTTCGTTTACGCTTGCAGATACGGCAGCACTGGTGGAGTCAGCGAAAGTGTGTTTTGACCGACAATTACTTTCGAAGAGAGCGAGAATTTAGTTTTAGCATAGCCCATCCTATTGTAGGCACACCTTACTGCATCTCGGGGTGTACGGTGGAACCAGATCAATCAGTCTTTTCTACAACAGGGTGGTATGTCTTCACATGACAGATCCTGGAGGAGTACAGCAGCTGCAGTTTGATACGGAAACCCTTCTTGTGGCGTTCAATGGCATTTGTCCAACGGCAGAACAAAGGCAGCAACAGAACTTCCATTTTCACGTTTTTCACCACACTGCAGCAGGTAAAGGGAATTCAGCACCCAAGGCTCAGCTCCTCCATCAGGCTCCTCGATCTTTGTGCATAAGGCAAATTTAATCCTCAGAGATGTTCGTAATTTGCACTGCGAGTAGTATATGTACCTCAAACTTTGAAAACTACTGCTATGTACAAGTGAAATATCATCCCTCTTGTACCTGTACTGTAGGCACAAGTGTCATCTACAAGCTTGTCCTGGTTTCGTAGCCGTTTTTGTCGGGTAAGATAAAAGAAGAATATTTATAATCTGTCATTTTTTGTTTTGTTTTTCTTTTTTAACCTGAAGGACTTTAATTGGAATGATTGCATGGTTTTATTGACAGATTGTGAGCAAGATTTTTCTTCCATAAAATGCATCAACAAATATTGACAGTGGTCATGGTAAAATATAAGGTATATGAAAAAATGCACAGAATTTCACCATACGTTTGCAAATATTTCTGTCACTTCACAAAGTCTCTCAGCTCTGATCACTTGAGAACAGATGGAGCTGCTGTACTTTTGGTGAATAATGACCAAGCAAAAAAAAATACAAGGCCTGTAACTGTGGGCATTCTGTGATGTCTCAAGGAATGGCTTCCCCTTGTTATTCAAGCAGAGGCATGAACTGCCACAGAAAGACTCCCGTGAGTGGCAGAGGAACATCAGACCCAGCGCACATCTAGGACAGCCTGGGCGCCATGCCTGGTTTATGCCAACACGAGGACTTCAGCAGCGGAAAGGTACTTTGCTATGGGGGTAAATGTCATTGATACCTGCTGCAAGACCTCTGTGGAGTCTTAATACACGTGACAAGCTATCTCAGTCTTTCCTGGGGGCAAAATTAAAAAGGTAAGTTACACCTCACCATAAAACAGTGCCAGATACAGCACGTGTGAGTGTCTAAGTCTGTGTAGAAAGAAGAAAAATGTTATGTTGGGCAGAAGTAAAAAAAAGAAACAAGCTAATCTCTAATGAAATGAGAAAGGAAAATAATAGCTGAAGGACTTTTTCTCTCTGTGAGTTTCATGGTAAATACCACTCAATTTTTGGTATCATTAATATCTTATTATTATGACTACTATTATGCCCCACATACTTTTGTCTGTGTTTTATGGGCACGCCTCAGCATTTTACAAGTTGAAAGTTGTGCTGAGAGCTGGAAATATTGTATCATCATTTCATTACCACCTGGGTATGAGAGAGGATCCATTAATGCATTTTTGCAGGCATCTGCTGTGAGAAAGTAACAACCTGTACTATAGTTATGCTATAAACTGTACTATAGTTACTGGGAAACTGCAGTTAATTTTTTTAAGAAGAGTCAATATTTCTCTCTGACTGTCTTAAGTTGATCATCACAGCTTCATTTTTTCCCTTCTATTTATTTGCAAGAAATAAGGTTGGTTGGTTGGTTGGTTGGTTTGTTTCAGGATGCAAGAGATGTCACAGTCTTCTTTCTCTCCAAATGACTCAGAGTCAACGTAATCCAAAAACCAACTCTAACAGAACAAACTTTTCACAGATAAAGCCACAAGATCTGAATGCACTTCTGTTTTCCTCCAAAAACTGTTTCCTTTTTCTTTATATCTATCTAGTATACATGGATAAGGGACAACACATTCAGAAGCAGAAGAGCTCATCTATAAAGATGTGGACAAATACGTGGTATGTCAGTGAGGTTGCATATCACCAACTTTACAGGTCATAACTCCTGAAATGAGTAATTGGGAAAAAAAGTGAAAACCAGCATTTAATAAAAATCAAGTGCAATCAGATAGGATGTGTATTGTTGTGGGGGTATCAGTCTCCCCGACTCTTTAAAAAACAGTATTAAAGTTATGAGCCAAACCCCTCAGAATGGATAAATAAAAGAAGGAAAATGTGCCTGATCATTTGCTTGCTCTTCACATGGATTTTAGGACAAGCCTTTAAATTCAAGTCAGCTGCTATTTGTTCATAGAATACCCACCTCATTTACTTGAGGCAGGTGGTGACCACTAATAGTGTTTTCAGACCCCTGTCTGTTGGGGTGAAAGCATGATAGAAATGCCTTCAAGAAACCTCCCGATCAAGGACTGGAAGCACACGTACAGAGTAAAGCAGAAGTACAGTGTAGCAGAAGCCACAAGCTAACTGGTGAAGACAGAAAGGAAAAAGTCAACTTGTCCTTTAGCTCAGTGCTATTGGTCCTGAGCACTGATTGTGGTAGGTGCTCTTTGATAAAAGAATATATGATCTTGTAGTAAAAAGATATAATGCTTCAATGCACTAAAAGGCTAGTTAAACCCTTTTGGACCACCACGATGATCTTATCAGTCTTCCTGCAAAATTCAGGCCATTGATCCTCAAACTGCAGTTCCTCCCTTCACCCTCTAGCTACTGTTTGAGCTATACGTGACTTCAGTGTGATCATAGTCTTTTGATGCTTATTTTAAATATGTTACTTGCATTTTGCCTTGCACTTTTGATTTGGTGTTGCAGAGTAGCCAGCCCAGGTTTGCTTACAAAGATAAACACAAAGGCTCTGGATGCAAAGTTATATTTAAATATTGCTAGAAGCAGTCTCACATTTATGATATTTTGAGGGGTTTTGTTGGTTTTTTTTTTTATATTAACTTTTATTTATATTTGCTTCAAATTTTATTTAAACATTTATATATGTTTATATTTCAAATTGCACTGAATTGAAAGATGAACAAAAAATGATGGTTCTTTTATTTGGTTTTTTGTTTGTTTGTTTGAAGAAACACTCCTTCTAAGCAGAGAAGAAAAAGAAATCAGGATTTTTGTAGATGTAGACATTTCAAGATGTTTTTCCTTTTTTAAATGAGGGGAAAATTAAAATAAAAATAGTGTAACTCCTTCCTTTAGTCACTCATTTTTAATACCAGAGTCCTAAAATCTGGTTTGGAAGATGAACATGCATTACAGAAATATCCTAAGCATGCATTTTTTTGCCCTGGTCCTGGAGCAGTGACAGTAACACCCTCCTGAATGTTTTTCCAACACATGGAAGGCTGCTGGTTGCTGGTTTATAGATGTTGGGGCCATTTTGTTTGTTCCTTAAAATCCTGTTAATGTTGCTGCCATCTCACAGTATAAAACCATGCTGTTGCTATGAACTAAGAATTTGCTGAAAAAACTCACTTATTGAAAATCAGTTACAGAAATCTTTCTGATGCGTGAATGTAGCTGTACTGATTAGGGGTAATAGCAGCACTACCGTAGCCAGCTTAGTCTCTGTCAATAAATCTGTTGTTTCAGTCTGGGTGAGTAATGTGATCTAGCTTTTGAAATTACACTGTTGTTCTCAGTAGTAACATTTCTTCTCAGGTGTAATGTGAACCCGTCGCTGACAGCGTGTCAATGAAAGTGATGCCAACCTGTGCTTTAGTTAGCATGTTGTTGTGCTCCTTACCTCCAGAAAATGACATCCATCTTCGTAATACATGTTGTGCAGTCAATGCTTTTTTTTTTTTTTTGCTTTTTAGTTTGGAAAAAGAGAGAGTTTGATTCTGATGTCATGGGGCTCATGGGCCTGAGATGCCCCATGAAGACCACAGGTAATTTAGTTAGAACCATTGGAACTTCATTGATTTAAAATTGGAGAAGGGCTTGAAGAATTAGTGCATGGTTTCATTTACACAGCAGTCATTCTCTTGCAACTCTATTCACTTTGTTGGTGTTAGGACAGAAGGAGGACAGACAGGAAGATTTCCAACTCCTTGGTCAGGATCCCTGTCACATAGGCAGGTTAAAATTTGTTGCTGTCTTCCTGTCACATTGACTTTCCTTTGATGAACTTTGTGGTCCTGTTTCCAGCCTTGACAGGCCACTAAAATTCATGTTAAATTTTGCCTGACTCCTGTTCATCCTCAAGTTTCAAGAGCTCTTAGTTGCATCTGACTGTCACATAGCCATTCTGTCCTTTCTCCCAGGTGTTTTCATCTTCTCCTGTAACTTCAGCTTGTATTTGATGAACAGTGACCTCTTCAGAGGAGTTTAACCTAATTTATCTTTTGAACGTCTTTCAAACCACTGTGATGGTATAAACAAAAAGTAAAAAATCAATATTTATGAGTTGCATATTGTAATCCACTAAACCGTTCTACAGAGAGAGTCACGGGAAACAGGGTCGGGAAAATGTATTTGTTCATCAGCCCCTGTCAGTGCTTAGCTGCTTCTCCACAGGATATTGTCAAGTGCTTTTTCCAGCTGATGTTTAACTGGCCTGTTCTGACTGGCCAAATTAAACATTCCCATGTGGGCTCCTGTTGAGTGGGGTGTCTATTGCAATAAATGCTGCGAATACCCTTGAGCTCAGCTAGCCGCCTCTGGGCTTTGCTGCCTTGTTGGAAGGTGCCAGCAAAGGAAAATCAATACAGAACATGTGAAATTGTTGGCCAGAGGTTTGCAGTAACTTCTGATGCAAAGAAGACACCATTTCTTGGGGGAAGTTTTTCCAGTGTTGAGTTTTTAAGAGGGTTAATTTGGGAACAGAAAGTTCCAGAATGGACATATCTGCTGGGGAGGGGAGTGGGAGGAAAATAGGCATGTATTTCTCAATCGGCTACAATGTCCCTGGCCATATGTATTGGCATTCTGACACCTCTTTCCACAATAACCCTGGGTTTAAGAATGCAAGTAATTATTTGCTGAAAGTTAAGTCTAGAAATAAATCTTTTCAGGATCCAAATCTTGTTAAATATTTTGTGGTGCTCGTGTTTGACGGACTGGACAGAAGAAGGGTTGCACATTTCAGATTTGTAGTTACAATTAACTATTAGGAGTGAGAAAATATTCCCTGAGTTTCCTTCTCCTTTTTCTTTCATTGTTAAAAAAACTCTGTATGGACAAATTCTACAGCTGCAGAATTGTAGAAAATATTGGAAAAGGGATGATGGTTAACAACTGGTATGGTTCAAGTGCTAATTAGATGTAAAGTGATACAGAGAAAAAGGACTAAGCAGCGGCTGCTACCTTAATGGTCAAACCGGGGAAATATAGGTCAGATTTTTTTTAATATTTAAGCAGGGTTTTAAGAGAATTTGCTTATTTTCAACAGAAACATGACAGTTAAAATCTGCCACTGTTTCTGCGTGTGCAACATGTCATCCAGAAGCAGGACTGTCACACATTCAGATATACCTTCTTCCACCCAGAAACTTCACGCTGTCACAAAAGGAAGAAGGCAAGCATCTGCTTTGAACTTTCATCTGCCGGGCAGATGTCGCAAGTCCCGTAGAGACGGACACTCTGCCTGTGTCAAATAGCTGTGTGAAGGATGTGTGATGAGTCCAGAATGTTGGGGCTGTGCTAAGGACCCTGCTTTTAGTCTGCAGGGTTGACCTGTGTGCCCACAGTAAGCCCAGTGCTGTTCCAGCACCACACCATCTCATTGTGGTGAGATTTCCCAGACGGAAGAATGGGAGGCTGAAGTGGATGTGCAAGTACTAAAAAGTCTGTATGGATGTCCTTATGAGCCTGAGTGACAAACGGGTGAAAAAATCACCACTGAACAGCCATATATGCACACAGCAACTGTCAGCCTGCAGTTGGTGAGTGTCTTGTTGGTCTGTGACTTTTCCTGTGCAGTCACTGAAAGGTGTTTAAAGAAAATAAGCTCACTGGCAGGGGAATAGAATCACCTCAGGGGGATCTGCAGCTCCTTTGGAAATATTCTAGGGGTGCAAAGTGGAAAACCCTGAAATTATAGGTTAGGTAGAACTGGGATTAATTGTAAAATGTTGGAGTGACCCAAGGTGGCAGACTTTGCAGTGCCTGGTTGTAGAATTTGGATTTTGGCACAATTTGATGTTGGTGGATGCAGCTTCCTGTTTACTCTGAAGAGACTTACATATATATGTATGTATGCCATTGATACTTCATATACCTACATATGCATATATATACTTTGAAGTATGGATGCACACTTATATATGTACATACACATGCGTATATACACATACCTATACTTCTATATGTATATTTATTTATTTACATACACACGCGTATCTCAAAATGTGCCTCTGCTACTTACCTATCCATGTACTCTTTGTGTGAAACAGAGAGAGAATGGTGAGAAATGATTCCAGGGATTCAAATGGTTGCAGGTCAGTAAACACCAGCTGAAAGTGGCATCACCTCCCCCCCTCCCCTTTCTTTCTTATTTCTTTCTTCTCCTCACCTTCAGTCTGCAACAGCAGCCTCTGTTTGGGGAATTTTCTGTAAGTAATGGATAACTAGGGTTAATTGGTTTCCACTGTTTCTCAAGCCATTGGCTCTTCCCAGCTGGTCCCTAATCTGCACAGGTGCCTTGCACCTCAGCTATTGCCTTATTTCCTGGGAGGCAATCCAACAGGCCTTTGGTGTTTTGAAATGGATGAGCCACTTTGAATCACACCGAAAGCAACTATCCAGTTGTAGCCTAGTCAGCCTTTAATCATGACATGAGTGCTTCACTTTCTTTCATTTCCTTCCCCTCTTATATATCGTAACATGTATTTCATAAATGCCAAGAGAAATGGGATAATCACTTTTAGTTCCTCCTCCAAGGTCAGCAAATCACAGCTGACTCAAGTGCATCTGGTTCTTGTCCTCTCTGAAAGCAGCTATGACTGTGTGAGAACGTAGCTGTTTAAATTATTCAGATTACCACTTGCTTGAGACAGTTATTCTTATATCAAAGCTTTCTTTTGTAGCTCTCAAAGTGGTTGTTAGGGGATGTTTTATGGAAGAGGAAAACTAGGATCAAGGTCTTGCCTGAAGTCTGCACCAGAGCTGGGAGCTTGATCTCAGGAATGGATTGCAATGTCCCAGCCATTGTTCCACTGCCTCACACTAGGTGGGATGGCACAGAAGCAGAAAAGGGTTTCTGAGGAGGCTGGCACCGCACCTTCTGACACTGATGTATTCTCCTGAGGAGCTGTGACTGGATTTTACACATCCACTATTGAATGAATATCGGCATAGATCTTTACAGGTAAGGATTTAGTGCTCTCTGAATTTTCTGCCTGTGTAAATACAGGATAATTTCACTGCAACCACTGTAGAATTGGTGAGAGTTAGCACAATCTAGCCCACACTGCTTTTCAAGTGAAAATAAGGGAATACTCTGTTGAGAAGCACCAAAGATAAAGGTGGATGTTTGTGTCATCAAACTACAAAAATGAAAGAGGAAACTATTGTTGATTTAATTAGCATTCATACTCCTATTTTTCATGCTGGCTGTTCCAAGCAAATGGCAGGTCTCTAGTCTGCCTTCACTGGGCACAGGAAAGAGGCCAGTTTCACTCCCTGCTATTTTGTTATTATTTTTATTATCTTTGTAGTACATTGATCAGAGTTTATTGGCAAGTACATAGCACAGACCTTAGGCATTCCTAGTGTTGTTTTATTCAAATGAGTAAAATGACATCAGAGGGAAAGATGACCCAACGTGTTTTGTTTTGGTTTTAATCACAAAATCTTGTGGGGCACTGATCAATTCTTTTTTAAACAAGATTGCTCCAGATTAAACAAGAATAGTACAAACCAAACCACGCAGTGTTTGCTTGCTTTGGACACTGTTACTGAAGAGTAGCTTATAAGCATCCTGCCAGTTTGATCAGTTTAGCAATGAGTAGGAGAAAGCATATAGTGAGTTTAATATTTATTATACCAGATGCCTTTGCAATTATTTGAAGCTTCTTAGTCCATCTGACCTTTAAAACTTACTTTAAAACACAATCACTTTTGATCAAGTGGAGCATTAAGGTCGGCTCTTCCTCTCATAGCAAAGTAAAGCCAGTCACTGTTGTGCAAGCAGAACTGGACCTTTTAAGGCATATAATTGTTTTACAACTGCAAGAGATTACTTAAAAAATTAGAGACTAAAGGTGATATGGACTTAAACTGTTTTAGAGCCAGACAAACAGTGCCAAAATGGGCTCAAATATAAAATGTTGTCATTTGGCCAGATCATTTTGTCTCTTAAACGCGATCCTGGTTGTTTTTGGTAAAATTGAACATGTTTGAAAACACATACAGAATCTGGCAGAATCTTCTGCATTCACAGAAGCAGACTGCTGTTAAGAGGAGCACATTTCAGCCTTACAGACCACCTGAAGTGCTTTTTAGCCCGATAATAAGACTGAAATAAGATCTACTTGGCCAGGGGGTAAAATGTTTCCCATGTTTCACACCCCACTTCCACTTTCAGATTAAACTCCCACTGACTTCATTGACAGTTTGTCTTAATAGAGTAATAATTGAATAAATCTCAAAGTCTGACTCATACAATAGCTGTGTGATCCACCCAGCAGCGGCTCTTTAGTCTATTTAAAAATAAAAAGCAGGCCTGTTTTGGGTGATGTTATCTTTAAGGAGGAAGACTTTGCCCTTTGGCAGCTGCTGCTGTGAGAACATTCACCTCCTGTCAATATTGTGATACCAGATCGAGGCCTCGTGATGCCCTTCATTTGGAGGTGTGGAAGCTCAAAGTTTAACAGAGTGGCATGGCATGTGCCTTTATCTTGGCTTTCAGTTGTTCCATGACAGCAGAGATGTGCCTCGGCCCTTTTGGTTTTGACCAGAGAGGAAGCCTAACAATCTGAGCTGTGTTTCTTGCTAGGCCCTTGGTGGACTTTGAAGACTTGGACCAATTTTAAATCTCGCAAGTCATCCTTACTCAATTGACTGAGTAGATAACAAATTATCAAGGGAGTAAAATACTTTCCACGTTTCCACTCCATGTCCCACGATAACATTAACACCTTGGCTTAAGTCCTCTAGCTCATTTTCAGCAGAGGGTCCCTCTTTTTCACCTCTATACAGTTAGTGTCCATGCCTCCCATACCTGGTACCACACACACATGCTCCCCCAGAGCAGCAATATACCTGTGTTACGGTTACGGTGTAGATTTCAGGGTTGTGTGTTAGGTACCAGACTCTAAGTCAGACTCTAAAAGGGCCTAATTTTCACTTTGATAGCACAGGAACTACACTGTCCTACTGCCCCTCCCCATGCCCTGCCCTCCCCCCCACCCCAATAAAGCATAAAATGATATATATTTTTCCTGCCTCAGTTTTCTGAAGGAGATTTTTTTTATTTGTGGGTGCATGTGATTCTTCTGGTACAACTTTGTGCATCTTCTCAGTACTGTCCAGCTCATCTTGGTCAGCTTTTTTCTAAGTTTGGACAGTGAAGTAGCCTGGACTGCACCCAATGGTGAAAGCATTCACTATCTGTTTCTGTCTTCTTCCAGTGGACCTGGGAGTCTACCCATTTACCTTTTCATGAAGGTCTGAAGGCTAGTGTCATTATCATGCTTCCTTTGCTATGTCTTGGAGCATTTGCCAACCTAAACAAGGAGAAAAATTTACATAGCCCTTGTCTGAGTAGACAAAGACTGCGATGGATTGAAAACTGGCCAAGTGGCTGGGTCCAGAGGGCTGTGATCAGTGGTACAAAGTCTAGTTGGAGGCTAGTGACTAGTGGCATATACCAGCAGTCAATACTGGGTCTAATCATGTTCAAAATCTTCACTAATGATCTGGATTACCAGGCAGAGTGTGCCCTCAGCAAGTTTGCAGATGACATGAAACTAAGAGGAACAGATAATATGCCAGAGGGTCCCGCTACCATCCAGAGATCCCTCCTGGAGGAATGGGCAGACAAGAACCTGTTGCAGTTCAAGATCGGGAACTGCAAAGTCCTGCATCTGGAAGGGAATAACCTTGTATAGTCTGGGGAACAACTGTCTGTAAAGCAGCATGACAGAAAAGAATCTGGGTGTTCTAATGAACACCAAGTTGAGCACGAGCCAGCGATGTGCCCTTGCTGCAAAGAGGGTGAATGGATTGCACTAGGAACCTGCCAACAAGTTGAGCGAGGTGATCCTTCCCCTCTCCTCAGCACTGGTGAGGCCCCACCAGGAGTGCTGTGTATAGTTCTGGGCTCCTCAGTACAAGAGAGATGTGGACATACCAGACAGAGCTCACTGAAGGACCACAAACATGATGCAGGGACTGGAGCATCTCTCCTGTGGCAAAAGGCTGGAAGAGCTAGGACTGTTCAGCCTGAAAAAGAGGCATCTCAGGGGGATCTTACCAAGGTACATAAATACCTGGAGGGAGGGTGCAGAGAGGACGCAGCCAGGCTCTTTTCAGTGCTGCCCAGTGGCAGGACCAGAGGCAGTGGGCACAAAGTGAAACACAGGAGGTTCTCTCTGAACATCAGGAAACATTTTTTTTTTTCCTGTGAGGGTGACTGTGCACTAGCACAGGTTGCCCAGAGAGGCTGTGGAGTTGCCAACCTTGGAGATATTGAAAAAGTCATCTGGACACAGTGCCAGGCAAACAGCTCTAGGTGGCCCATCTTGAGCAGGGGGGTTGGACCAGATGCCCTTCAGAGATGCCTTCCAACCTCAGCCAATCTATGATACTGTGACAAACCGTTAGGACTTATTTACTAGCCTTGCTCCTGTGTCTTGCATGAAGTGATATAGCCCTTGTCAGCAAACTACAGGCCTGTCAGTCTGACTTTGGGTGGGGGAAGGTTATGGAGCAGATCATCCTGAGTGCTGTCATGTGGCACATACAGGACAACCAGGTGGCTAGGCCCAGTCAGCATGGCCTTATGAAAGGCAGGTCCTGCTTGACTAACCTGATTTCCAGTGACAGCTTAGTGGACGAGGGAAAGTGGTGGAGCCACCAACCCTGGAGGTATTTAAAAGACAAGTAGATGTGGTGCTTAAGGACATGGTTTAGTGGTAGTCTTGGCAGTGCTGGGTTAATGGTTGGACTCAAAGATCTTGAAGGTCTTTTCCAACCAGAAGGATTCTGTGATTCTATAAATGGTGAATTCTAGAGCCCCGTTATATCATTAACAACTTGATATTTCACAAGTTGCATATAGATAGATGCCACAGGTTATATCACATACATAAATATTAATACATGTGTGTGATAGGAGATGGGTATAGATACAATAAAATGCTGCATATGTGAATTTGTATCTCATAATGAATGAGGAGGGGTTACTCAATGAACTAATCTGTAATGCATCATAAAGTAAATTGAAGTTAATTGCTCACTGTTTTCTGTAATAGAAGTGGTAACCAAAGATTTATGGATAACTGAAGATCTACTGTTTGATAGCAGAGAGCAATCTAATGATACAGTTTGTATATGCCGGGCAAGATAAGCTCTTACCTAACAAGGCAGCTGGTGCAGATATATGGCAATATCACATGCCAAGGGAGACAGAGGACTGTGCTAGGAAGAGAAAGGTGAGGGTAAAGACCCTTTGCCTCATCCGGCTTAAGCCAACACCTGTATGAGTCAGAAGTGACACTGCTCTTCAATAGTTGTAACTTGGTTTCCTAAGGAATTGGAAGTTTGTGTAATCCTGGTCAAGCCCCTCTTCCCTCCCTACCACTTTGGACCCTTTTGTCTAATTTCAGCTACATGAGATAAAGAAGCTGGATTTTCAAGGATATTAAATTCCTACCAGTTTCATGAAAATCACATTCTGGAGAGGAAGATCAACTCAACATCACCACTGAGGGGCAGGCAGGCAGGCAGGCAGAATTCAGGCATTAGTTTGCCTGTTTGATAGGGAGCATTTTGCTGACTGAGCAGCCCATACATAGCCCTGGACTAGCTGCATTGCGTGCTCTTTCTTGCTTGATAGGAATCTCATATGGAAAGAAAGGTGCAGGCAATTGATTTGGGTAGGGGATCAAGGGCAACAAATGGCAGAAACACGGGCTTTATTCATACCACTGGTTGTGCAATAATGTGTGGAGTTTTCCCATACGATGTTTTCCTTCTCCACGTTTAATTTTTCTAATACAGTGACTTAATTCAGTGCTTCAAGAAGTTGAACTTAAGGCAGTTTCCTGAATCTGTATTCAATCTTTCCTGATATTTAAGGGAGTGCAGTCAAGGGACTTGCAGCTAGACTTTGGAGCTGTTTGAGAAGGACTCCAAATTAATGATTTGGAGATGGGTCATATTTTTCTCAAAATCTTGAGTGTTTTCAGATCTGGAATTCTGGTTTTGACCTCTCTTACATGGTAATTTTTTTCCTACTGTACCAACAGGGGATTGTTTTCTTTACAGACTGGGTGTTGGGGTTTGATGGACAAGCTGCCTCATCTGTTATGGCAGAGCCTATGTTTCTGTTAGCATCTTCTCACATAAATATTCCATGCATCAAATATGTATGACATGCAACATAGTTGCGTAAAAAGGATGACGTATGAAGAAAAATACACAGTGCCCGTGGCTAAGAATGTCTTAATCAAATGTTCAAAATACACATCTACGCACCAAGGAAGTATTTTGAGGTATATTATCTAAGCCTGCTATGAATAAAGATTTTTTTATGCTAAACATAATAGGAGACCATCGGAGGACAAATCATTGGGATGTATTTGCAGTCCTCTTTTTCTGGGCCAGTGGAAATTTTCTTTATTTTTTCCTTGAACTAATTCAAACAAATCTGCTCTTTGGTCTTTCCAGACAGATTACTTCAGTAGTTGCCCTCAGGACAGCTTGTTTAAGCATAAACGTATGTAGGACTCATGGTTTTTCTTAATTCCAAGGGCTTTTATACTGGTTTCCCCATTAAAACTAAAGAAGGAGAGAATGACTTCGCTGTTGTGGTTGTTTCCAGTGAAGATGAGATGTTTGATCCCAGACTGTGGAATTCCCACACTTTGAGATCTATAATTTGTTAAGAATGGTAACTTACAGTGCTTGAATTTAAGAAGTGTGGGATACCATAAGAACCATCTGGAGACAGAGAGCTTTAGGTGTTTGTGATATAGACTTGTAGGACTGAGGATTGAAAATCCGAGCAGGAAAGTTGGGAGAAAGAGAGGAGACTATGGTGTTGTGCTGTTGTCATGTATCCTTAGTGAAGTGTGGTGGTGAATTTATGACTCTCACCAAGGACAAGTTGTTTTTGCCATAGCCTGTTAATTTCTAACAGGAATGAATAGCTGAGTGGGTGAAAGTGGCAAAGAACAACAAACAAACAATACAAACTTAAAGAAAGCAGTATTAAATGAATGAAATGTTACAGTATGTGACTATGCAAGAGAACCTGGGGGAACTGCAAAAAAGAAGGATTGAGGGAGTTTGTAACAGAGTAAATACAAATTAATGCTAAGCTACAGTAAAATTCCCAAGGAATTATATTTTGCATCCGCACGAATACTAGGGTAATTCATCATGATTAATGATGTTACAATGAATCCTGGTATGTGCTGAAATACTTTCCTGTTCTGAAAGTAGGAGAAAAATGTTTACTATGAGCAGCTAAATATGGACATTAATCATTATGTCTTTAATGCCAGGTCAAAACTATTTTCCTGCTGTGAATGTTCTGCTCATTATTATAACATTTAGAGTTAATAGGCTGACTGAGATAAGTGTAAAATTCTTAAATTGTGCAATTGAACTTGGAGTTGCATAGAAAGTCTCAGACCTCTGAAAATGGCTAGTCTCCATTTCTATTTACTTTTGACGAGTCACGGGTGCAAAATGACTGGAAGAGAAGCAAATGTTGCTCATGAGGTGTGCTGACACTGATTTCACAGTATCATTTGTAGTCAAGGCATGGAATTAAAATTCTCAGAGTCGTACTTGCCCTGTGAAGGACAATGTGGACTCCGGGTGAATGAGCACAATCCCAGTGAGTGCAGTGGCATGCCCTTCAGCAAGCAGTTAGTTGCTATACCGACTAGGAGCACAGGCATCTGGCTTCTCTGCCTGGAGCTCCTAGATCCTGTGTGTGTCCTTGGACAATCTCTCCGAGGCCCATCCTGCTGCTCATGCAGTCAGTGACACAACCACTGTTCTTAACAGGAGTAGAATCAAACTCCCAATTTCCCTATGTTTCTGCTCCCTATCTGGAGGACATGCTTTGAGTCCAGTTGTATAAACCTTTTCCCATCCTCAGACTCCCGACTTGTATCTAAAAGGATAATGTCACCACCCCTGGACACACCTTCTGCTCTAGGCCCTGACCCTGGCTAATTTCTGCTGCCCTTTCCCATGCTGGCACCAGTATTTTTTTCATCAGGGGTTGTCTCAGATACTTTGCAGGGCTAATTTTGAGCCATTTCAGTTCTCTGATTTGCCTCTTGCTTGGCCTTGTGAAAGCTAGACCTAGCTCAAAGGAAACAGCTGGACATCTTCCAATGCTCTCCAGGAGTGGCCTGCACTTCAGGGCTCCTCTATTGGCTGCTCTTACAGCTTGGATGCAATTGGAAACTGCAGCCTGGTTCTGGTATTCCCCTTACAGTCACACTTTCCCATGCACCCACATGCACTGGCCTCCTCTGAAGAAACAGCTCATGTTATAAGCCCCCCCCTCCCCTTTTTGAGTAGCTTATGGTAACTTGGAGCCAAGCCAGCCCACCTACTGAGCTTTCCCTCTGCTTGGCTCAAGGCCGTGCTGATGTTCAGTGGAGGAACCGCTCAGCGGCAGCAGGCAGGAGGAAGGCTACACAGGAGCTAATGCTGCTGGCCACATCCAGGTGGTATGTGCCTCCTGGAGAGCCAGCCCCCTCTGAGCAGCATGGTGGTATAGGTGAGCGCAGACCACGGCAACCCTGAGTGCAATGTCCCTGTGCAGAACTGAGGGACCTAGGCTCTCTGGCAATCCTTTGTTATTGACACGTGGCAGCAGGCTGATGCGCCCTTCTTCCCCAAGCTTGCCTCTCACAACATGTGTTTGAGGGGCTCGTCTCATGCTGGAGTGGTTTTATTTAGGGGATATTACACTAGAAGGCTCATACCCACAACTATCTGTTTAAATTTTGAAGCTTCTGGGGCTGTGTCCAAAGTCCACTGAAATCAGTGAGAGTCTTTCCATTTATTCCAATGAATTCTGATCAAGCTGTGTACCGACACAGAAAGGAGAACTCACACACACTTTGCCACCTCCCCACTCCCTTCCTCCCTGCTTCCCCTGCCCCAGCTTCTCACCTCCCTCCTCCTCTCCCCACTGACACCATCACCACAGAAAGGCTTAACAAAGATTTGTGTTATCAGTGACATTTAAAGCTTCCAGAAATCAGGAGTCTTTGTAATCATGGTCGCAGGCTTTGTAATCCTCCTGTGCCAGTACTGATTATACAGGTAATGGGGTGCTATAAAAAAATGCTATCACTGCCTATTCAGAGTGCTAATCCAGTGACTAGAAAATTAATGATCGCATTACATTTACACATATTTCTATCTGTCCAAGGTATTTGAATATCGTGCTTCCGTTATTGGATTTACTTTCCCGGTTTACGTTCTGTTTCCCCAGAGGAAATGCAACCACCTCCCTTCTGTTGCCACACACAGAGAAAATTGTGTGGATGAGGCGATGCGGGCAGTTTGCAGCAGCACAAGGAATTGAACGCGTGTCTCCAAGCACCAGGCTGGAGCAGGCAGGGTAGATTCTGTGATTTGAGCAAAACAATGCTGAATTATTTTCTTTTGAAGGCCAAATTGGTGACTTTTTGCAATACAAATGGCTGGAGTAATCATTACCAAGCAAACAGAAGTAGGAAAAGGACAGGCACAATAAACTGTGTATTTCAACATTTTTGAACATTTCAAGTTATTTGACAGAACAAGGCCTTCTACCTTAATCCAAGCTATACTTGGAGGTGATGCTGGAGCAGCTGAGTGGCTTACATATGGGGACAAGTGAGAATAACAGCGCTTCTCTTCTCTCACCCTGGTGGTTCCTCCACTTCCCTGGAAATCATTTTGCAACACTGTGTGTCCTGTTTATAAGTACTGTTAAGGAATGTTTTGTGTCACAGAAATAGGACTTTTACCTCCTTCAGATGACTATTTAGAGGAAAATTTCCCCGGAAAACAAGGCTTACTACCTTGTTCTGTCCCTTCTGCTTCCCAGGTACACACTGCTCACAGCCTTTGCTAGGAGCTGGCCCCTCTGCCTCCTGCCAGGGAGTGGAGGAGCAGGGAGCCTGCCTGCTCTCAGCCTGCAGGGTGAGGGCACCAGCTGGGAAGGCCCCTGGGCTGGCAGAGGGATTTGCTGCCACCCCTGCTGCAGCCCCTGGCACGGAGTGGAGCTGAGGGGAGCTGGCGGGGAGGAACCCGAATGTGTTGCAACCAGTTACTCTTAGCTGACATCAGAGCCCCTGGGGGGCTGCTGCAAGCCAGTGCAGCGTCAGCGGGCCTGGCGTGGGTTATGAGACATGAAAGTGGCTTGGAGCCACCTTTGTTCCTCCCCTTGTAGCCCCTCTGCTGTCCCCAGGAGCAGAGGATCTCAGGGAATCGGGATGGAAGCAGTGGCTGGCCAAGAACCCATGGGGAAGAGAGAGACATTTTAGACAGTGATAATTTTGATCAGCTCTGCATTGTTTTAATCGCATACTCCTTACGAGGCACTGCAAAGACCAATGGCCTATTTGGTATGATACTGAGAAGAGCGTTTTGGTTAACATACTGGGGAGTGTATAAAGTAGCAGATGAGAGCTTTGGAAAGACTGGATTAAATTCAACAGATCTGGAGGAACTCTGTATATGTATGTGTAAGTCCTGGGTCGTCCCGGGTCTTTAGCTTTGTCTTGAGCTGACTGGGGGCTGCAAAGTCTACATAAACTATTGATTATTCTGATCATACTGTCAGTTTTTATCCTGAGTAGCCTATTTCTGAGAAATTTCTATATAAGAATCAAAAGGCTAGTACACATACATTCAAATGGTTTTAGTATGCAATAATCTTCAGACCATGGTTTCAGTCCTGGTAATGGCAGTGGCTTTCTGGAGTTAGTAACGTGAGTCATGTGGATGCTCCTGTGTCATCTTTGGAGTTTATTTGCTCACACTAAAGTAAGCAAGTATGCAGAAATGGGCCTAGTGGAGCTCATGTAAAGGGTTAATTAGATCGTCCCTATCATCAGGATATAAACCCATAAGAAATAGGCTTTAGAATGAAAGAGGAAATAGATTTTCCTAATTTAAAGCAAGAGGTAGTGACTTACTACAGCTCATTGCTTAAAAAAGACTTGGTAAGTTAGTCAATGAAATGGTGACATTTCTCAACAGTCTATAACATTGCCTCAAACAAGCATTTATGTTTTTCATAAGCAGCTTTGTTAAATTTTTAATCAATCTTTTGCAGATGCTTTTATGTTTCAAAGCATTTCATTAAAGTTTCAGCAAATGTGTCATATCTCCCAAAGCAAAGCTTTTGTGACACATGTGAGTGCCCCAGAATCCTTTAGTGCAGACAGGAGTAGTGGCTGGGAGGAGCCCATGGTTTTGTGTGGGCTTGAATGCCCCAATGGGAACATGACATGGTGGGAGGAATTTAGAGACTCATGGAGAGTCACCTTTGGGCAACCTGAAGGAAATGAAGCATCTGAGAGCTGTTGAACCACGAGCAGTATGGACCAAGGCATTGTTCCTTGATGGAGGGTGAAAATGGAAGAAGTTTACTGGGAAAGCAGGCATGTACTGGCGATATCTGTGAAGAGCATGTAGGCAAAAAGAGCACAGATGAGAGAGCAGTGGGGACTTGAGGAGGAGCTCCTGGATATGATGGGAAGTGGAGGAGCATCAGGGTTGAACAGCAAAACCATAATCTCCCATGAACTGGAAGATATTGGAAGACGTAACCATGGTCTAAGATAGAGCAGTTCATGCATGGCCATGAGTGACTGAGATAACAAGGTGGGAGTGAGTGATGAAGGATTATATTCAGCAGGAGGGAATCAGTTTCATTCCTTCATTGCTCATTCCCAAGCACTCTAATGTTTGGGTGGTATTTCAGTGGCAGGGTTTTTATAAGGGAAGTGTGATGTTGTTTTATGGGGTGCTAGCCAGATCTCACTGAGCCGTACTCTGAATCTTCAGTCTTCTTAGTCACAGTTTTTTCAACAGAGCATTCATCTGTTCATAAAGTTGCCAGTGTTTCAACATTATCATTGCTGAGGATGAGCGTACATTTACATTTATTTTTTTGCCAGTATAACCATCTCAGTTAGAAGTGTGGGTTTTTATGGTTTGATATTGTTGTAATAAAGTTATAGTCATTAGTGGCAGTGCAGTTATACCAAGATAAAAATCACTTGTGATGAAAGTATCCCACTTAGTGCCTGGGAACAGCTGCATTACCATAAACAGCTCTTCACATGGTTGTGTAAAGGATGTATTAGCATGCAGGTTAACAGTGTGGAAATGATCATGCACTACAGAGTTGTAATATAGAAAAATCTTGGAGAACAATGTTGGAAAGGTGCTGCTGAGCCTTCAGAGTGTTTTTTCTTGGTTTTGAGTTTGAAGGATCTTTCTGATGCTCTTGAGTTTTTGTCTTTTTCAAGAAGATGCACATTTTCTAAGTAATCTGTGTATTTCTTCTAGACTCACTCCTGAGCACTTAGCTTCGGCTATTTTCATGACATAACAACAAGGCATTTAGAAATTTTTTTTGTATTCTTTTCTCCAGTTGCGCAGAAACAACCATGTAGTGTGTTGAATTTGAAACAAGCACATTGTTTTCTCCTTTCCTCTGATATCCCTCCCTCCACCAGCTGAAGATAGCATTATATTGTTGAGTTACATGTCAGTAAGGTCTTTGGGTTCCTACTTCCTTTTGAGGAAAAAAAAAAAAAGAGTTCTGGATCCTCAGAAACAGTTTTCCTTAGTGGGATAGCTTTTAATCTGTGATTTTGGGCTCCACTAGACACATAATCTATTTTGAAAAACACTTGGAACAAGATTGTCAGGTTGAAGGCCACTGAAATTGAATCTATATGATTTAAAGCCAAAATATCTGTTTGGGGCAGAGGGCTTTAAAGCAGCAGTAATGCACATGTGAGCAGGAATAGTGCTTAAGGCAAAGGACGTGTCAACCTCTGCAGCATCATTTTGGCTGACATACTGTGACAAAGGGTGCTTAAAGGCTTCTAAGCACATGCCATGCTAGCTTTACAGCTGTGGCACAGTCATCCTTATCCAGGAAGGTGCAGTGACAGTGATCTTTTTATGATCAGCTGCAGACTCATCAGCACCGCTGCATAAGGAGAGCTGCTTATTGCAAAATGTGCCCATGCCACCATGCTGGAAATGCACTGTAGATGTTAGTGGAGCACTGCTGACTTGCTCTCATTGCGGGTCTTGCATATAGGTTGCTTATGCAGTTTTCCTTTTCTCATTTTGAATGTTTCATCCCCTGCTGAGAGGGTTTTGGGTTGTACTCTGCGTCATGATCTTAGCTGTAGCAGTCAGTCAGGAACAGTGTTATCTCTTGGAAGCATCGATATCCAAGGAGTCGGTTTATATTCATTGATATTTTTGACTGCAGAAAAGAAGTAGGTTGGATTTTGTGCCTGGAGACACTGCTTCTGTTAGAGTAAACATAAGGGTTGCTAGAGTTGTTGGACACGTGCAACTTACCTACATCTGGCTCTGCCCAGATTTCCTTCAGCAGCTACAGTCAGATTCTGCCCTGGCAAGGTCCAAAAATAATTCAGATTTCAAATAATTCATTGTCATGAATTCATAAAAGGGCACAGTGTATTGTACCCTTGCACCAGTCAAGTTCTAAGCAGACTCACCTGGAGATGAATTTGGAAAGTTTGCCAGCATTCTAGCGGCTCAATACATAACAATTCCTCTGATTTGCTCTGTAGCTAAATTTTAAGCCAAAGAGTTCAACAGCTTCTATTACTCTGGGACTAAATTCCCGTGATCAAGTTAAAAGGGTAGTTGCTTGTCATGATCAAAGTGGCTTTCTGTTCCCTCTAACTGAAGCTTGAAGGATGATCGTGTAATTCCATTAATAAAATGATGAACAGCTACTGACCTGGTGTTGGGAGTAAGCAGTAAGGCTGGGAGGAGGGGGAGGCTGAGGATGGCTAGCAGTGCAAGTCATCCAGTGAGTCAATGGTAGGATGGAGGGGACCAGGGCCCCCAGAAATTTTCTGCCAATTCTAAATGTAGGAGCAAAATATAACAAGAGTATAAACCCCCTAGTTTCCTAGAGAGACCTAGTCAGATGGAAACCAAGTCTCCATAGCAGGCCCCATAATATTCTGGATCCGTATTACATACTGAAATAAAAGTGATGCAGTGCCAGCTTTTATTTTAGTAATGCTATTGAAACACTTTTTAAAAGCAAAATGAAAACCAAAAGACACGTGGTCAGTATGAAGCAATTATTAGTAAAACTACACTGATCCAGGATTAAAATACTTTATTAAATAAAAAGCAAATCAATCTTAATACTGAGTAAGAGTTAAGTCACCAAATGAATACCAGCTCTAAGCAATCCTGAGCTCAACTCTAGAAGGCAGATACCAAGTTTTGCTATAAATCTCACCTACGTTACTGTGTTGAATGCTTAAATGAATGATCTGAATCTGTTGCTTGTTCCATCCTTAGTTCAAAGAGTTATTTTGGGTGCCCCGCTGTTTTGATGAAGTTTGTATTTTTTACGTCTGTGTGATGGTTGTACGCAGGACAAGCACACTGCTACGTTTTTACTTTTGCACCTTAAAAATGAAGAAACAGATGAGCTGCCGACACAACTGTTTAAAACAAAATACGAGAGAAGTTGTTCCACAAGGAAGAAGCTTTGCTTCCTGTGGGTTTGTGCCCTCTCTCTCTCAACTAGCGGCTTCCTAAATTCTCTTCCTGTTTGGCTGAGCCAGCAGCTGGCTGTAGGTGTGCTGGCTGCCCCGAGGTTTGCTGCCTGCACCTTGGCCAGATGGATGGCTGGCATCACACAAGGAGTGGGCTTCTGCCTGCTTGCTCCCATGGGGGCACTGGTCCCACACCTCTCCCTTGCCAAGGTAAAAGGAAGGCATTGAAACCACACCGCTCACCTTTTTGAAACCTCCCCTTCTCAGTCAGTTTTAGCAGAAATAGACCACTGCTTTGAAGTGTTATTCTGGGAACTAATAGTTGGGTCAACAACATCATCACTGTAGCTTTGTGCCCTTGGGAAACCAGATTAAGGAAGAAAGAAGGTACTAAAATATAAGGGCCTTGCAAGCTCTTCAGTTCTGGAAGTCTTCTGCATGCTTGTGCAGTAGGGGCTGGAAGTACAGAGCAGATGTGGCACTGTTTTGCTGGCATACTGCTTTCCTCTAGGAGGGATTTTTTTTTTTTAGTCTGGGGAAGGAAGATGATTGATTAGTCAGCTACTGAAGGAGCTTTTAAAATGTTGATGCAATGACTTGCTTTTCCCCAAATGATATCTGTTCATATTCTGGAGCAGCACTATTCCCTCAGGTTGCTTGCTGACCCATAAGACAAGGCTTTTCTGCCTCACCCTTGAATTTTATGGGTTGCCTTGAACTGTTTCCCTTAGGGCCAGGCATCTTTGTCCAATCGAGCTTGAATTAGGTCGCTATTAACCAGTGTCAACTTGGAGGAGTCTTGCTGAAGCTGGCAGTCTAAAAAAATATTAAATATTTTCCATGCCACAGAGACTATTGGTCTGTGACCCACCAAAATATAAAAAATCCAGATGCATAAGACCAATTCTGATGAAGTTGGCATAGTCTTATCTGGGTCAATTGTCTTAACAAGACATTATGTCACCAGTTAGGGGAAAATACAATCTAAATCCCCTAAAAATAACTAATGGGAAAAAGCTTGCACAACAAAGCCAGTGGCACAGCATTTGATCATCAGAAAAATAAAAATAAATTCAGACTCATGATATATTTAATCATCTGTATTTATTCCTCTGCTAATCTAAAAACAGGCAAATGTCCTTTTTCTTCTTGGAAACAAGGCAATTCCGGAAAACTTCATATTTTAGGCAACTCTTCAAACAGCTTTTCTCCTAAAACTTAGATTTCATTATTTGTTAGGAGGAAAGCCATGGGAATGAAAAAAATTTGAATTGTATATAAGCTCCTTTACCATACCAGCTATGTTGAGGAGAACTGTTTTCTAGGCTCTCAGAATAGGCACCAGAGGAATATACTTTTTGTGTTTTGTTACAGAAAGAGAACATGGATTTCATGACAGTCGCTCTGATCTGGCCTGAAGAAGCCAGAACTGAAGACATCTGGAGGAAGAACAACAAAGTGCCAGATGAGGACATGTACACTTAGGCCACATTAGCTGCCGTTTTGCCCCGGAAGAGAAGTGGCAGCTCTGTAACAGCAGTAGCAAAGAGCCCAAGGAAGAAAGGAAAAGGCAGAGGGATCTCCAGATGTGTTATGGGTATACAGGGAGCAGCCTGCATGTGAAAATATTTTGCAGTGGCGATGTCTGAAAGCTTCAAAAACATTGCTCCACTAGGACAGAAGTTAGGCATTCTCAGCCACCAGCCTCCAGGTCTTTCGTATGGAAAAGCCATGGAGGGAAGAAAATTGAGGCAGGAGTACTCCACAATATGGTGTTGAATCCAACCACTCATGGAGTTTTTCAAGACCAGCCTGGATGTGAGAGAGAAAGGAAAAAACAATGCAGTGAGAGGGTTGCAAAGAGAGTCTCATAAGTCTGTGGTGCTGTGAAAGCACAAAAAGGTCCTCTGGTCCTTCATCACAGCAGTATCCAGAAAACCCAAGGAGTTTTCATTGAGGGGATACCTTTGAGCAAGGGGATGAAGTAAAGCGTTTCAGATGCCTTGGAGTTCCTGAGAATCTTGAAAATGGTTGCTTGAAGCTTTATTCTTTTGCTAAATGGATTAGAGATTTGGTTGGATTAGGACCTTAATAAATACCTGCAGTGTTTGTCTTTCATCTGCAAAATGTTTGCCTGCTTTTAAATAGGCTATTCTTGTTTGCTCCAGTGTTGTCACGTTGATGTGAAACTTTGGAAAAAGGAATTCTGCCCTTAATTCAATAAAAGGATTTGGAAACCTGAGGCTAAAACTCGTCTCAAATCTAACTGGTATAAATCCAGAGTAGCAGGACTTTATTTCAGTGCTGGAAAAGCAGCAGGAGACTAGCTCCTTGACAATTTTTGATGTCTGGATGACTTGTTTATTTGCCTCATGATAGTTTGCGGTAGTGTAGCTATTATTTTTAAAGCTCAGCCCTGGCCAGAGGGCAGCCGTTCTGTTCCACGCGACAGGGAAACCCAGCAGTGCTTCCCTGGGCAGGAGACAGTTCCTTCGTCTGGAGAGCAGAGGAATACTGGCTATGGCAGCAGTGAGCGGAAAGGTGAGGCCTGGCCATCTTTGCTAGTGCAGCAGCCATGGGATCATTAAATGAGAGCAGGTCTCGTGACACGAGAGAGGATCTTGTGAAATCCGTAGGTGGCACCGAGTCAACAGGGCGCAGGGAAAGGTTCAGCCCAGCAGTGCTCTCTCCCGCTGCTGCTCAGCACTGCTGTTGCTTCTCCCTCTGGTTGTCCTCGCTGGGGTGGCTTGGGTGGCACGGTGTGCAGATAGGCCTGGGTGTGCGACGGAGGGGATGCTGCCTGCTCTGTAGCTATAAACACAGCACCCATAAAACCTGCTCCCTGTCACACTGGCTATCCCTTGGATGCTGTTAACTGATGAACAATTCAAAGGTGATAACTCGATGATGACAATTTATTGCGGCAATTTATAACATCATTCATGTACAATTAACAACCTACAGGCAATAGGAAGGCAATGATGAGAATTTACTGCAGCCATTTGTCATTTATATGATGGCCAGAACAAAGTATGTCAAGGCACAAAGACAGGCCACAGACCATACAGTGGGAGCCAGCTGCCAGCCTTGCCCCCAGCTCCAAGTGCTCACCCGCATCATGCCAACCCTTTTACACATCCTCATCCGTGAGGGCACAACCACACGGGTTTTAAGGGCCTGGTTGTGTACTGGCACAACGGGGAGGATTTCTCACTGCCTATGAGGCCAAGGTGGAAGCTGATGGTGGGACTGTCAGGATCTACTATTGCAAGGTGGGGGACAAGGTGGAGCAAGAGATAGGGGAGGTGTGAGAGGTGCAATTAGTTGTATGAAGGGGTTGTCATGGCAGGCCTGACCCATGGTCTGAGGGTGTTATTCATCAAGATGGGCTGAGCTGACTGATGCCGGCAGGCTGGCATGACAGTTGTGCTTGCCCCTTCTCTCTCCCCTGCTCCCACTGCCCAGTGCGCAGGTCAGAGCTGCTCGACAAGTGCTTGTAGTGAGTCACAAAGGCTGCAAAGATTTTTCTGATGCTGTAGTGAGACACACCAATTTGTCCAGGGCTCACATGAGTACAACAGCAGGACCTGAAGCAGAGCAGGAAGCAGTGGAGGACAGGGAGCAAGACCCCTGCGCCTTTTGGTGGCAGTGAGATGGGGGACCATCTGTGGTGACCGGAGATGAGACAGTCCCAAGCTGCTTCGCAGCAGCTGGGGGAAGGGGCAGGGTTGTGCCTGCTCCACAAGCAAAGGTCTGTTTCCAAGGGCATTATTGACAGTGTCTTTGTAAAGTGGAGATTAGCTCAATAATGAATGCCTCAGAATAAATCAATGGTGGGACAGCTTCCTGACCTGGTGATTTTCCACCCTCTGCAGTTTCTAGGTATCAGATTAGGACAGGCTGCAGCCCAGCAAGAACAGCAGGGTGTACTTCAGCTCCACCTTGGAAAGTGCATAAGAAGCCCTCTTGCTTTAGTTTCAGTTCAGGATTGTGGCCTTTTTTCTTCAAGGTACATCTCAGCAGCATTTCACAGATCCTCTAGGCTGGTATTTTTGCTTCAAGGAGCTGTAAAGGTCACTGACAGGGCTGTTCAGATGCCATTACTCTCTCTTCAACACTGCTCTGCCCTTTGCCATCTGATCTTTTAGTATTTGTGATGATGGGACTGGTTTTCATTCTGCCTGATGAAGACAGCTGGTAGCTTGCAGTGTTTATTTCTGCTCATAAAATCTTTTAAAAGAACTGTATTGATCTTTAAAAAAGAGAATTACAAGGTCATAAGACAATTACGGCGTGCTGAATTTTGTGGCGTACATCAGTATTGGAGAGGTCAAGTCCTATGAGTGAAGGTGAATCTTAGATCTGGAGGATAATGATAATTGACCTGCATGTAACATCTCATAGGTTATATAAATTAGTACAATTTATTGCTTACGTTATAAGGATCTTTTTTCTCTGGCCACCACAGCCACAAAGAATAAAAAGAGTACCTGTTGCAAAGACCTTATGGTGGCCCTGTACTCATATCACAAAAAAACAGGTGGGAAAGAACAATGAGAAAGAAGGGAGGTAAAGGATGTGAACGGACACTGATCAACCCAGTGATCAGAGATGTCTACCTGCTCCTTGTCAGATGATTTGTAGGCGTAAACAGTTGTTCAGTGCCTTGTTTTTCCACAGAAATCTCTTTTGATATGGCCTTTAGTTGTTTTCTGTTCATTTTTTTTCCACCAGAGCAGGGCAGCAGTAGACAAGTTGATACTAGACACTCACAGAAAGGGAGAAGCAAAGAAGGAACCAGAAGGTCCATGCCAGAGTGGAGAGTAAACAAGGAAACTGTTTTGTGATTGTGAAAGAAAGATGTCAAATGACAGGCTGAAGAGTTTGGGCAAATGGAGGTGTTATTCTCTGTCTTTTTAATAGCTGACGATTAAATAAGAAGAAAGAGAGGGCAGGCAACAGTATTTTACTATTAAAAGGAATGAGAAGGAAAAATTGTGTGATCTCCTAGGACAGATCACACACCCAGAGCTAAACCTGTCACAACAGAATCAGGTTGATTCATGAGCCCATGTGCTGCATGTAATTATACCTTATTTAAAAATAATAATATAAAATTAAATATTTTTTTTTTAAAGTATGGTCTTAAGGTACAACCGCCCTGCTCTTGCAGAGCTAAATCCTGCCCAAATTAGGGAGGATGAAATGTTGCTGAAAGGCCCCGAGTTGCAGGGTTCCTCCTGGCCAAACCAAGATTCCTCGGGATGGTTGAGGCAGTACATTCTAGAAAAGAAAACACACTCGGGCCTTCCTCCAAAGGCAGCTGTTGTGCTAGCAAACCTAATAGGCTAGCCACCCCTCCAAAACCACATGCCGTGGTAAGATCTTGCGTGAGCTAGCCCACATGGTGAACTGGTCCTCTGTGCTGGTGCTTTCTTGAGTGCCGAGAACCTGATCAGCTACACAAGCCGGAAAAAGAGGCCCCCTACATCTGCTGAACAGCACATGATAGGATTTAGCCAAGAGATGACTTAATTTCTGTGGAAATAGGCTGAGTTTTTCCAAAGTGGCTGAGCACCATGCACATCCTACTGAGATGAGGGGAGGGGGGGAAATGCTGGCGCTCAGCCTTGCTGAAGACCACTGCAAGGGGCTGTGCTCCTCAGTGTGATGAGGAGATGGAAGTGCTGTCAGGTGCCGCATGTCTTGCAGATGTATCGTTTGTTCTTGTGAAATTCAGCCATGGCTGAAAGGATCCTACAAAATCTTCCCTGCCACAGAGACAAAGTGGGGAAACATCAGCCTGAGCGGAGAATTGCTCAGAAATGTAGGAATGGGTGACAATGGCATTCAAAAAAACAGCGCTGCAGCTTGAAGCGAAACCATTGCTACCCTAGAGGCTTGTGTATTCTGATCAAGAGTGGGAGGCAAATTAGGCTGGCAATACCTCTGTCTAGTCGCCCCACTTGCAGAGTTTCCGAGCATGGTATTTCTAAGCTTTCTCTATTAAGCAGCTGAAGTTCAGCCCTTTCCATACTGCTAAACCCATTTATCTCTCTCTCTCTCTCATGTCCTTCATTAAGTGATGGCTACCGATAACGTTAATCATCCTCTGGCAGCTCCCCTTCATCTAAACTGCCACTCTTACTGAGGACTTCCAGCCCAGCTGGCTGACTTGCTGCCTTCAAAGCTTCTGTTTTTCCCGTCTCCCTCTGTCTGGGAACATAGCAGGGAAAGGAAGACAGTGCTGCAAAGAGGGCACTGACTGGGCAGGGACACAGACGGCCCAGGCTGCCAGGAGGTGGGTGCCAGGAAGTCTTGGGAAACACACCAATCCCTCATGCTCACAGATGCTGACACGGGACAACCTTCCCATACCCCACCAATGGCACTGGAGTTGTGTCCGTTAAAAATGTGTGAGCTAGAGATACCCTCTGCCCCCTCCCAAGTTAATTGCACTGTTACATGTCAAACTGTTTCGTTAAAATTTTCTGCCAGTTGAGTGCCCAGTCTGAAAGTATGTTTTGCCCACCTACTCCATAAACTCTCACCATTTTCATCTTCTACAATGATTTCTCATTATCTCTTGCCTTACTTGTTTGCTTTTGCTGGTGTCATGGTTGCAGCCCTGGAAACTCCTCAGTCTGGGGCACACATATTTCTGAGGTGCAATTTATTTTGTGTAGATATTACGATCCCACACCCTGTTGGCTTAGTGGAGGTACCACTTCTCACTGAATAGCAGAGCATTGCTCTGAATGTGAAACACGCTAATAAATAATAACCTCCCTGACCAAATGCCAACTGATTTTGTAAGCCTAGAATGGATAAACCAGCAACAGCTTGGTATTTGCTTGTCTGATACGAGCTTCTCCATTTTGTGAGCCCAGTGTGGGATAGGCATTCAGGAGAAAAGAGCATCGGGCACTTCTTTAACTCTATCTTTAGGGCTGGTTGGGTAGGTCAAAGCACTCATGATACTGCCCTGTGTACAGTTTTATGCTGATCTCAGTCCATGCAACTACCTTCTTCCATGCACATTCCTCATTGGCGTTCTCCTCCACCTTCATAGCCTTGTGGACACACCAGTGACCATATGGCCACATGAGCACTAGTAAGACCATGATGATATCAAGGCAGAGAGGAATGTCATCAGGGAAAATGCATGTGGGGAAAGAGGGGGAGGCAGGAAGTTGCACCAGAGGGAAAAGTTGGATCACAGAGCAACTCAGATGTAGAGCTGATGATGTGTGAGTCCACACGTCTTCTTGGAAGTCACAAATGCCAGGGGCCCTTGACCCAGATGCCTCTACCGCTCGCCATATCATGGTTTTGGAGGTGGAGTAAAGATGCCCTAGAGGCTTAGTATCAGGGACAAGATGTTTGTGAACATGACAGGGCTCTTCTGCCAGATGACTAATTTGGCTTTTCAGTCACTTTGCTTGATGTGAATGGGGGGTCTGGGTTGAACCCAGGTTGTAGGTACATGTTCAGGCTCCCTGGCACTTTGCAGTACTGATGTTTAGACACCAAAAGAAATGCTGAATTGAATCCTGCTTTCTCCTTAGCACGGTATTGATCTTTAAATAGGAAAAGACCAAACCATAAACCGGAAACTCTATATCCATGGAAACATGGAGCTTATCTCCTACGACTCAACAAGCACAACAGTAATTATTTTGCTGTCATTTCTACAACTTCATAGCTTAATAGTATTAAGAGACCCTCATTTCCTTCAGTTGATTATTATCTGTCATTTGTGGTTAAATAATGCTGTCAAAAAATATAAGACTGAAATGTTATGTTCCCATTTCGAAAATAACACCTACTACACATTGCTGTATTAAGTAGTATTTGAGGTTTTAAAATTAGATAGATAGATAGATAAACAGGTATTTTGTCTCTCTTCCACCTCATTCGTTTTCTAAAGGGACATACAAATATGTTCTGTAGTTTTATTATAACCCTTATAGAGCCTGTTAGCTAAATTTCTTATTTCCCTGGTTGTCAGGTTGGTCTTTCAATCAGCAAGTGAAAGAAGCTTTTTGTAAACTGGAAACAAAAACACTGTTTCAAAACTGAAAAGGCAACAAGAATACCTCTGGCAGGATCAGCTTATGCATAAAGACTGCTTTTTTACTGCAGCATCAATACTGATGGAGCTGGTTTTAACAGAGGGCAGAGTTGCTCCTGGTAATGATAGACTTTTTGGCTTATCTCAGAGCTTTGGGGAACAAATCGGGGACCATATAAACAGGACAGGGCTGCGGTAAGTGGTTCTCAACTAAATGTGGTCAAGCTTTGTGTGACAGGAAGTTTCATAGTTTAAATGAAAGGAGTTTTACTATGTTGGATCCCATGGTGTTGTTTACTTCATAAATACACACCTATTCATATTGAGGAAGACAGTTTCATGCCCATGTGTGGAACAAACTAGCTTTAGATAGAGTATTTTTCACTGGCTTTGTAATAAATTGATGGCAGGCTAAAGACAGCATTGGAAAACTCGTATTGAATCCTGGGGAGAAGGAATGTGAAGGTCTGATTTCCTTAACAGAGCCTGCGGGATGCTCCCCTAAGTGTAACAAGTGGTACTGCAACTTGCAACACAAAGGGCGTATAAACAAGGGAACCTTTATTGCAGAAAAGTTTCCACTGCATCGAGTTCTCAAATGGTCCATAAAAGGGAATAAACTGGCTCTTTCATTTCAGAAAAATAAAATGCCTTCCCACTTGATAGCACAAATTGTAGAACCAGAATCCAGCCCTCGTTTAAGGTGTTTACAGGATTAGGCACACACCAAAGAATGGGAGTGGAGTAGGGCAGGGGAGGAGCCCACGCCTCCCTGGATTGCTGCATCATGCACCTGGTCCCAGAAGATCCATTCAGGTTTTATATTAAAAAAAATCCCAAACAAACAACACCTTAATGGTTTAAAAAACACTGGCAAAAGAGAAGCACTAGGAAATGTGCTGGTTTTGTTGCAGTCTAACAAAAAGAGAGAAGACCTTTAAATGTAAAAGTTCCAGGACTTGTTTTGTGCCTTTTTTTTTCTTCTGGTTATTCGCATGAGAAAATAACTAGGCATTCCAACGACATCATTTGGCAGAAATGAAATCTAAGTGCTCCAATTTGAGTTTCAATAAATCAGTACTAGAATTGGCTCTGTCACTCTATAAACTCTTGGGCATTAGCTTTTATACCCTTTTGGAACTGGTTGGCTGCACTCTTAAGCACGCTGATCATGACGCAGTGGTGGTTTCATCATGACACACTCTAATCCAAAAAAAAAAAAAAAAAAAAAAAGCAGGACAATATTTGTATTGCCCCCTCCCCCTCAAAGATGAGTAGGTTTTTAATGGTTTTGTTACAGCCTAATGAATATAGAATACTTTGTTTAACATTTCCGCAATTTCCTTTCTTTTCTTTCTTGGTTGTTTGGTTTTGTTTTGTTTTTTTTATTGTTTGGAAAAATAAAAAAGCAATATGATACTATGCAGCAGCCACTGCTGTTAACATGATCTTTCTGTAATGGTGTGTGGAAAGAATGCACAACAAAGGAATGAGAAAAGCTTTGTAAATATACATTGCCCATTTTGGCAGAGAATAAACCTGTCTGATTATCTTTCTGCTGCTGCTGTAAATGATACTGCCCTTTTATTGAACAGATGCAAGCCCTTCTGAATCCAATTAAAGGCTTCTCAGGTGTGCCCATATGAGCAAATTTTGGATGCTGAGGTGCAGGTGCATTGGTGCAGCAGGTATTTCTGTTGTAAAAGCTACGCAGGCCTGGGTATAAGTGTGTGTACATTGCTGGGACTGTGTGTTTTTCCAGCATAGATGCTGTCAGAGGCTCTTAGTATCAGTGAATATGAAAAGCATTGTTGTTTCCCTAAATGTTATGGCAAAAGCATGAATGGAATTACAGCATTTCTAAATATTTTGCCTAATTAGTCTGTTGGGAAGAATTTGAACTCCACTTGTCCTGGATGTGAATGCAAAGTATTGACTAAACCCGAAACGCTTGCTGGCCATCAGGCAGGCTCAGGGTCAGTATCATCAGGCAGCTGCAGATCCCAAAGGACTCTTTTCACGAAACCCTCCTTCCTAGTCTTTTCATCTTTTGATTTTTTTCTGACTGAACAGAAGCATCTCAAATTACAAGCCCAGGTCTTCCTCCCCTGGCTTATAAGTGTGTGATGCAAACAAAACTGAAGGCGTAAACCACTTCAACAGAAAGTAACCCAGAAAAGTGTTATATATCTCTATAAACCAGCTATGCCCTGTTAGGCCTAGCCTTTACAGCTGTGTCCCCCTTTGCTGAAGGTGATGGATACATTAGTCCCCAGGTTGTTCAGAACCAAAGCTTACTTTCTGTGGTAGAAAATGTAGCTGCTATCCCATGGGAGAGAAGAACAGCAGCAAGGGGCTTTGCTTGCCATCCCACTGCCATTACTGGCAAGGCTGGAAACAGTGGAGGGACAAGAGATCAAAAGGTTTTATCATTTTGACACAGGTTTAAAAGGAAAAGAAAAGGTCCTTAAATGCTCTATCTGCCTATGGTCCACTGCTACAGCTACCAACACAACAACAGTAACAGTTAGTGGCAGTGGTTTGTTTGCCACAGAGACATGGCCCTTTTCATAAGTAGGTCTCCCTGGATCTTCCAGTTCTTGGGAAGCTCTGGAGGGCGATGTGAGCCCTCTTCACTGCCCTTCTGCCAACACCAGACAGCTCTGCAGAACACAGGTGTGTTTGGGTGTGTCTGAGCACATTCTTGTACCTTTTCAGGGTAAACCTTATTTAAACAAATTCTGCATCCAATTGGTAGGTCATATGTTTCCCATATGCTTCATCATTTCATGTCTGCAAGAACTGGAAGCCAGCAAAAGACAGAAGCAGGATGATGGAGGAGCTCAGAGGTAGGAAGAGGCCATAGAAGCAACATTAAAGACACTGCTGAAGCGGAAGCTGATCAGTTTGGCTTCATCCTTCTTATGTGGGTAGATGACAGACCTCTGGTTGCCAACTTCTCTTCTGTCAAAAGGAGAGACACTTACCCCTTCTATACAGAATCATCCTGATTGGTTAAGAGAGGGTCTTCTGCTGTGTGTGATACTCAGAGAGTCCTGAGTGCCAAAAGCATTTCCAGGTACTTCTTTCTGTGTGACAATTTGGTCGTCCCTTAGCCATTTGCCTGTTGCAGAACACCTATATTGTGGTCACCTGGAGATGAAGCTCACTCAGCTTAGATAGCCGAGATAGGCACTGGTCCCTTTCTGAGTGAGGAAGGTCTAAAACTCAGAAAAAAGAAGACCCACTGTTTCTCTGTGCATGTGCTACGATTACCTGTGCAAATGAAACATGCACATGCTGTTGTGTGTGGTGTGCAAATCTGCATGCACTTAATGGCAGTGAGCATGGGCTAACCTGTTGTCACCTAGTGAACATATTAACAATCTCCTAAAAAGTTTTGTTCTTAATAGGTTTGCTGATGACTCCCACTGCTGTTCCACTCATCCTGCTCCCAGACAGTGTGAACCATGACTTACCTCTTCTCTGTTTCAACCAAACCTTTACCTGTCTGAGGAACAGAAAGTGCCAGCTTCCCACCTCCTGCTTTTGCACTTCCACCTTATACCTCACCCTGCTTTTGCAAGGACCACTCCCCTTCTCCTGCAGTGGGGTCCTGAACTCACTCCCTACCAGCCTTTCTGCCAGGGGGGCATATGCTCCTCCTTCAGACTGAGGGTCCCATTAACCAGTGCCAGAGGCAGGCAGTGTGAGCAGGACCTGCTGCTGCTGGCTAACTGTCCCAGTGGAGAGGCTGGGACAAGGCAGCACTATCTCACTGATAGTGTAGAGCAAGGCTGACAGGAAATTGTAGACTCGATGTGCAGAGGAAGCAAAATAGTCTCACTGAGTTCACGGGCAGTTCTGCCACTTACTGTGGAGAAGCTGGCTTATTTTCTGCTCACATTTTCACACCATAACATGAATGGGCTTGCAAGGTAGTGATGATTCTTCCAAGTCATCTTTTTATGGTTCTCTGAAAATATATGGGGTGAAGTCTTGGATCTATAGAAGGCACACTTGGCATCAAGCTGGCATCTGGAGTCAGTTACGCTCTAGAGTGCTTTAGTTTCTGTGCATCCAGAGAGATAACCTCCTATAATCCATGCTGGTTGTAATAAGAATCATATAATACTGTGAAGATGGATTTTTTTACACTCAAATAAATATCTAGAAAATAAGCGTGATGAAAACTCAGAAAAATGAGTGCGAGGAATCAAAATCAGTGAGGAACTAAAACTGGAAAAAAATACCTGTTAGGGGGGAAACAGCCAAGAAATCCTGTATTAGTGAAGCCTGTTAAATTAGCAACCTGTTGTGTCTGATATTGTAAGGCTATTAGCAGGCTTCCCACTTCACTGTGGTACACTGGGTTTGTTATTGGATACTTCAGCCCTGTCATTATGTCTTCAAGCAATTTTAACGTGTGAATTTCTTCTGTGGCCAGGGTTAATTCTCTGGAAAAGGGAGAAAGGGTACTGCCAGGTAAGGTGTTCAGTACTTAGAAAGCATCTTTTAGCCGCAGCTATCATGTAACATTATCAGTAAGATGTCAGTGTTTTTTTATGCTTAGAGTAGGAAATAATCATGAGATCCTAGATGCTTCAGTGAGGTTATGCTTGCCAAATGCATGCACTTCAGGAGACTTTTTGCTTTCAGAACCTCTTCTTGAGCCAAGTAAACCACTGATCTGTCTAATTTCTACATGTAGCCCATGTTTGTGGTACATTATTCTTTGGCTATATTCTCACGTGCCTGAATGTTTCCACCTAGGAGCTGAACGTGATCTTTTATTTCAGGAAGTTGTCTAGATGGGGTTACAGCAAATGACCTGTGGCAATCCTTAATGCTGATCTTTCACACATTTCAGAACATTAGGTTAAAGGGAGGACAAATACCATACTTGCTCATGTAATTGATATGTTCCTCCTTTCACTTCCCAAGATTTTATCCATAAAGGTGAGGGTATGGCCGTTATGCACATCTTTTCTACAACTGCTGGTAACCTTGTCAGCACAGGCAGCACAAATGTGTATTATGCCATCTGGTCTGTATGTGAGTCTTGTCTTTCAGGACAGGATTTGGAGGTGAAGTTTCCGCTCCTAGTATTTCTCAGACTTCCTGAGTATGCACTGACTTTGGGCCATCTTTTAAAGAGTGTACTGCAGTTTCAAATGCCTCATTTCTGAGCTATCAAGTTGAGATACCTGAGATTTTAATTTTTGAACCAAAGGAGTCTTCAGAGTGCCACCTGCAATTGGTGTCTACCCAACAGAAATTCAGGCTCAAGTGAACCCAGCTTGAAGGCAAGCAGAATGGATTCTGTTTTTGAAGATGCTTGCTTCCATCTTGCTTTCTTCCTGGAAATTACTGCGAATATTAGTACCCCTCATCAGGAGGTAATTGGTCTGGATTGTTTGTTTGGGCTGTTTCTGTTTGATATGGAAGGTGACTGAATATGTCAAAGTTCAGTAAATTTAAATTAAGTACAAACTGTCTTTTCTTACTTGGTTACAACCTATTTGTTAAGTTCAAAGGGGCTCTTCCAACTCCTTCGATGTGTAGCTATTAAGTAAGTACACACCTAGAAGTAGGGAATAGGAAACACAAACAAATAACATGGAGAGGCATTGATTCATCCTGATTTGTAAAACCAACTGTTTAACAGGTCTCTTATAACAGTGACTTCTTGGACCAAGTCCATCTGGGATGAATAACTTTTATGTAACATTTGGGGTCTAAATTAAGAGATGGATTCTGCCTTCGTCTGCCCCCCTCCCCGCCCCCCCAAGTAAGAGAACAGAGAAGAAGCACAGATGGTAGAAAAGCTCCATGTAAAATACTGACCTAAAGTACAACTGCCCAGCCAACAAATCTGCTCTCTGCCCAAGAAGATATTGCTCATGTAGCAGACTGCACACCGAGGTAGCTCTTAGTAGCTAGAAAATAGGTAGTGGGCTATTTCTTGTGTTAGTGTGTGCATGTGTTGTCCTCAGCAGCAAAAGCAGCCGCTGATACAATGTGCCATCAGTTGGTGCTGGAAAGATGAGCAAGGAGCATCCCACAGCACCAGGATGCCTGGTACACACTGGCCTTCAGTGATTGTGCTCTCGATGAATGGGGGTCCTCAGTGTTTCTGTTCTTTGTTGACTGGGGCAGAATGCAGCAGCAGGATAGTGCCTCATACTTCAGTGACAACAATAATTTTTAATACTTCTATGCAGGATTGGGCTCATCTTTTTTCTGGTTGTGTTTCATTTTGAAGACGAGGGAGAGTGTACCTTATGCTGGGAAAAGGCCTTTCACTCCAAGCAGTACAGGCAACTGAGTGCCCTTGCATGGTAGGTATTCACCAAATGGGGAAAAAAAACAAAGGGAAGGAATATGTGACCTTCCAACCTTAATCTCTGCATGCCATGTGGCTGGTGGGAGGTGTTAGCAAGGCTCTACTGTTCACTGTTGTGGGTGTCTTTATGAACATTAGTGACAAAGCCAGCGGGCTAGCAGTAAATACAGATAAGCACCAAAATCCACATTAACACGTCTCCACTCCACTGACAACAGAGAAGATATTGGAAGTGTTACTGTTTTTCAGAAGTTATGTGTCAAATTCGGTCTGCAGAGCAGAGGCATTTAGGGACACAGTGACATAATATATCCCATCGAGTTAGCAGTATTTGCAGGGGACTGTGTACAAGCCAGCTATATGTGTGCTCTAGCCCTACTTAAAATAAACCTACACATACTATCACTTTCTTATTCTGGGAACCAGCTAAAGGGAACGAGGGCTGCAGCAGCTACATATCAGTATATACTGCACATACACTGATTACTCCCACTCTTGTCACGGCCACTTCTACTCGGCAGTTGCCAGTCATGTGGAGAGGTATAACTCCTGGTATTTTGGGGAAGGCACGAACAGGGTAGTCAGTGTTTGCTTTGCACCCTCACTGCTGTCAGCCTAGGTGATGGGTTTACAGCTGCGTGCTGCGTGCATATAGAAGCAACTGGGTTAAACTCTGTGCTGCTGTGGAAAAAAAGGGTATATTTATTGACTGAGGGGCACCTGAGCCTTGATCCAAGCTTTACTGCAGTCAGTGGGAATCTCTCTGATGGTGATACAGTTGTAGTGTTACAACCCTAGAGACGGCAAAGCAGCAGTGGAAAATATGCATGATGCTCACTCAGCAAAGGCTACAAACCCTAATGCCTACCTCCCCTCTCCCAGTCCCCCCGTTCTTTTCCACACAAGTGTGCCAGACAAGCTGGTAGAGATGAAAAAATAAATACTTTGGGATAATGATGCTGAGTCATTAACCATGTGATGGAAACAATTCATCCAGTTATCACCAGCCAGCTCCACCTCCAGCCTCCCTGTAGCTGGGGGCTGCTCAAGTGCTGTCCCTCCTCCTCAGAGCCTTTTGTGTTACAAGTCCCTCTGTCCACACGCAGGAGTGGGCACTCTGGTATATGACTCATACACTGGGCACTGCATTAGCTACGATAATACTTTACTTTCTTCTCAGACCCTTTTATATCTAACACAGTTGGGAAAGTCTGAAATAAGTAGAGTGGGGAGAGGAGAAAGATTAGCTCCCAATTTCTTCTCTTTTATACATTTAAATTAGTATCTGAAACGTAGCTTTAAAAGGGACCTCAGTTTGGCCTCTACATTTGTAAGTCTCAATTTTCACATCTATTTCTGCATACGCACCATCCTGGATATAGGTGCGTACACACTGCAGATGCTAGTTTGCATATAGAAAAGCTATTTGTGCAGTTTAGGAGGTGTGGGAAAAGCTTTTCTATATGCAAACCAACATCTAGATTTTGAAAATGTGTCATTAAGTGGTAGTTTATCACAGATTTTTTTGCCTTCCTTCCTTCCAAAAGACTGTACACATATGATTGAAATACTGTGTGAGCTGCTAGCTGGGATGGGATTTTCTGATTCTTCAGTAATTTACATTTACTCCCATCTAACAATGAAAATTGCTTACAGTGCACAACTTTCAGTCTACTATAGATTAAAATGCATTTTGGAAATCGCCCCAGATTCCTAGTCCATTTATTGCAACAACTCAAAAATACAGAGCATTTGGGATTTTTAATCTTCACATTCCTGTAATAAGAAAAGTTGTATAATCCATCTCTGAAGGACAAATCATTATGAAAATATTGCAGCTGTATACTGATAGTAGGTTTTCTTCATATTAAATCTCTCATCCATATTCAGTGAGGAAAAGCCTCTCATTTTCTCTTATTCTAACATTTATTTGTTTGTTGAAAAGCACCCATTGAAACTCATCAGCCTGTTTCTGAAGGTCTGTTTTCCCCCTCCACTCAGGGGACGGACAAGCCGGCAGAAAGGCAGGGATAAAGCATGGTGCGTGTGCTTCCTACTCTTCCTCATTCGGTGTACTTATCAGAGTCCTGGAAGGAACAATCTTTCTCTTGCAGAGGTCTTACGGGTCATTTCCACCCCTAACTTCTGAAGTGCTAAAGTTAATGGCATTTTATTGCTTTTTTTCCAGTTCACCTCTAATAACTTGGCCTCTGTGTGTTGCAGCTGCAGATAAAATATATATAGGAAAATTCCACTGAACATATTGTTTTTCGCTTTCTCCTTGTTTCCAAACACCACTCTCAAAGCACACAATGCTGAGTTGCATACTATATATTAGTCCTCTTTCTTCTGTTCCTGAGTCCTGTATAGAAACCTGTTTGTCATCTATAAGGGCAGCTGACGAGCAATAAACAAATGGATCATTCTTTCGTGTGCAGTCCAGATAGCAAAACAGCTGAGCTGGTCTGTTGACAAAGACCCAGCATTAGAAAGCACATCATTTTCTGGAAAGGTGTGCTGCTCAGTGATCATCTATCTAAGGAGTGATCTTTGGATGTGACACAACATGAAAAAGTCTGGATCCTTTCAGGGTACAGACACTGTGGACACAGCCTGCCAAACTTTAAAAAAACAACCAACCAACCAAACCCAAAACTGTTTAAACTGGAACACCCTACTATGGCTAATAAACAGTGGTTGCTGGTGACATTATGGTAAAAAAAGTGATTGAACCTTCAACAGGTTCAGTTCAAAACTGACAGGCATTAGCTGTGTGATACTTACATTTATATTTTTATGTATAACTATAGCTAGACCTATTGCTAGCCTTGCCAATTTAAACAATAGGTATAAATCATCTACAAAAAAAAGTGAGATAAGGGATCATTGCTTATATGATACAGAACAATTTAATTATTGTTAATTGTTCATTTTTGGTAGAACTACAGAATGGTAAGAGACAAATGCCTTTTTTTTTTTGTTTTAAAGACAGGAAAGAACGTAAAGTTAGCGCGTTCGAGTTTCATTGGCATTTTCATGGTGATAATGGGCTTGTTCAGCTTCAAGACTTAGAAATGCTTATAGCCCAGGAATTTAAGGTTAAAAGAAGCAAATTTTGCCTTACTAGTCTCCTGAAATACTTTTGTTCCTTCCTATGTATTTCTAAGTGCAATTTTTACTACTTTTTTCAATGTGGCTGTCTAAAACTCTACCACAAATGTTATGCAGAGCAGAGCTGCTGTTTCTTACAGGTAACTGAGCTTCTGCTTCTCTTTTTTTAGTTCCTTTCTTTGTTGTTGTTTTATTGCATATTCATCTCACAGTTCTGCAACCCACACTCACCTGCAATAACGTTTGCACAAGTGTCCTGCTCGCATCCCTGCAGCAGGTGTAGCACAGTTTAAGGCAGTTTAAGGCACCAAAAAGAGAAGATTACGGTGGTGCTGGTACTGCAGTTCCACATTTTATGCTAATACTGCCACCAAAACCTAGTCTCACCTTGCCTCTGCTGCTCTTTCTTCTCCACATGCTCTTTCCTTACATCTTCACTTGTCAATGCTAGCATTTACTTGGCAGGTTTTTGAGCCAAACCATGGACTTGACATGGCTCAAAGCAAAGCAAGCCTCACAACTCCTCCATGAACATGTACACGTGTACACACACGTGCATGCCTTGGAATCACTGCAGAAGTGCTACTGTGGGCTGCAGACACAGGTCGTCAAACTGTAAATAGCTTGGGCTTTGTCTTATTTCCTCTTCGCAGAGTGCCTGGCACACACAAAGCACTAGACAAATAACAGCATTGCCATGGAAATGAACATAGCCAGTAAAGATGATTGCTAGTATTCTTATCTTTTGAAGTTGAAGGAACCACTGGAAGATCACTGTATTGGTACCCCAGGTAAGTGAAAACATCATGTCATTTAATAATTGGCTGCAGTGAAGACTTAACATCTACCGCACATATTCTGTGAGCAGAGAAATGACAGCAGTGTTGCAGAGGGCTTTCTGTCAGCAAAGAAAATCCCTAGAGTGAATGCTGCCTGCAGCACCAACCGGTGTCTGCAGTGGTCTGTGACCACTGCGGAGAGGTTGTTCTTTCCACTGGTATCAATCTGGCGCTGGTATCGCAGCGTGCCATGGGAGCACTGGACAGCACAGCTCCTCTGTGCGCAGGTCCCTCTGCCTACAGGAGTGGACGGTTCAGGCTCAGTTGAAACCGCTGCCTAAATAGGTGAGCAAACAAAGGCAGGCAGGATGTGGTCTTACTGTTCTAATTTTACATCAGGGGATGTTGGAACGGCGCTGAGCATGAGTCGTTGGTGGTGCCAATGGAAACATGCCAATATTGTCAGCTGCTGTGCTGCCAATATTGGAGGGGAAGAGGGTGTAAAGCATTGGGTATAATTACGTGCATTACTGCCCTATTAACATGAGGTAGGTGTTTGGTACCTTCTATCTTATAATCTAAGCTTCCCATGAGAACCTGGGACGTGACACGTTAAAGAAGTGCCAGCTGAAAGATGTGATCTTGAGAATTACTGATTGTATCATATCCTCTGCACAGTTTTGTGCAGGGAGAGAACTATGCAGACTCCATTGCTAAAACTCAAGGAGAGGAGTTGCCGTTATGCCCTGAGTTATTCTGCTGAGAATAGCACAAGTTGTTCTGCCTCACAGATTTGTAACATCTTATTACACAATACAGACAATTCTACATCCCATAAAGCAATGATACAGTTCATTGTTTCACAGTGTCCATTTTTTGTATCTAATTTCACCAGTGGCAATGGGAATTGATAGAATAATTTTTTTTGTGTATCAGCATTCATAAAGTCTCTGCAAGGGGCTATCTGACTTCCTACTTTCCTGCAACTGTCATCTGTTTTGCTCTATCTTCTGCATATTGTTTCTCACACACATTTGCTATAGAAATTCTTCTGTGACTTGCCTAATCCTGACTTCTGTACGTAGATCCTCACACTGTGCTGATACAATATACAGTTCTGAAAGTAAAGTTCTGTTACGATACACCTCATTTTTGGTACCATCGTCAATACTGTAATTGCCCTGCACATATTGCAAGCCTCAGTAAATGCGACAGCTAGACCACCTTCCACTAAAAAAGGTGTGACTCTTTCCCAGACACTGGTAGCTGCTGAATCAAGTCTGAAAATCCTTATTTTGATGGGATACGCTGTTGAGGAGCACTGTGGTACCTCATAATGGCAGTCTCATTTCATTCCCACCTGCTGGACAATAATGTATGCACACACACGTGTGTACACACACGCAGACACACTTCGGAGAGCTGTGTGCGTTGCTGCCAGACTCCATGCATGCCCATACTTGCTGTGCTTAGTAACTCAGGTTCAACGCACTCTCGTTCCTACCGCACTTGCTGTGTTGTTAAATTGTGTGTTGAACTGCAGCACAGACCCAGCAGGGCTGTAAGTAGAAAGCAAATCCTACTGATATTCTTGAAAGCTAGGAAGTTAGAGATTTTGGATGAGGAATTGTATCTATAAGAAATTATGCTGCAAACTGTTTTCATCTGTTGTCTGTATCATTTTCATCTTTCTCTCTTCCCCCCCCCCCCCCCCCGCCCCAGGTTGCAGTCCTGAGAGAGGTTTCTGAGGTTTTATTTAAAATATGGAAGAAATAGCTGATCCTCCATTTTTAAACATTCATATATTCTTGCTTTCAGTGTCTTTGTTACTTCATTGTGAATAAAAAAAAAAAGACTGAATAAGTTGGAGCTTTTTCCCTCTTACAGATGAGACAGAGATGTTTACTACATTGAGTTAACTCTCTGAAAATTCACTGAAGGCAGTGGGATAGATGCCATTAAGGGCATAAAAAGGCCAGCAAGTGTTATGACTGGAAATGATGCATATGCTATTAAAATACCCCTGGGTTAATCCTCAGAGGTCATATGTTTTTCAGGTATGGAGATTGGAGTATGCTTTCATTTCTAGGTGGAGCACCTTTCCTGCAAAAGCATAGAGGCAAAAATATGGAAGCCCTGATTCCCATTTCAGGCCTTTTTTTCATGAATCCCATTTAAAAGTTCAGGCTAATTGAAATTTTCATGCTCATGAATGCAGAACTGGCCTGTAATTTTCACTAAGACAGACTTGTACTGTTCTGTCACTTCATTCACTGAGGAATTTGCAGTATGTTACACTGAAGCTTCATTAGCTTTTTGAAAGCTATGAAGTTCTTAATGTAGATTGGTTTGAGTACATGCATGATTTAAATACACTAGATCCATGCACTGATTTTGTTTGCTGGGAATTAGATATACAGCTGAATACATTTACCATGCAGATACGTTGTATTGCTTCCTATAAATCATTTCACAGAATCCCGTATTTTACTTAAATATTAAAAATATAATAAAAAGCAAGAGAGCAGATTACATATTTAGTATATGTGCTGATTAGATTGTATTCCATGAAAAAAAAAAAAAACCCAAACTTGTATTTTAAGAGAACTTAAATTATATTTGTAGTTGGATGGGAAAGGTAAAAACAAAGTGATACCAAACCCAGAGGTATTATCTTTGTTCTATATACTTATTGCTTAGCTAGAATGTTTCACTGGGAACATTTAGTAAGAAATTTTTTTTTTTTGAAGAATGAAATGGATCTGAGTGGGCACAATAGGTCATTCCAAATCAATCTATGCTAGCAGCAGAAAGAAAATTGGCTTACTCCTTTTTATATCAGTATTTTTGTATTGTGAAGATCTCCCATACTGAGGTTAGGCCCCAGTGTGGTTTTCCCCAGTATCCACTGAGGTGACTTAGCATTTGTAATACTTTAATTTCTGGTGATAAGTTTTTTCCACCTGCACACTTTTCCCTAGCTCATTTACAATGTTTTCTCTTCTTGATTAATGTGACAGGTGAAAGCAAACAAAAACATGAACAATTTTTCTTCCGTAAGATCTGTGTGAGTTGTCTTGGCAGAGCTAAATCTGCAAGGTGGAGAAGAAAGGAAGAGGGAAATCTGCTGAGAGTCTTAGTTCTTAAAGGTCATGGATGATCCTGGTCTACCAGCAGATAACATCCCCGTGGCCTGCACATGATCAGGCACCTACAACTGCAAGGCCTTAGGACCAAACACCAGTTTTGTACCTGGAAACACCTTCATGTTTGAGATGATCTTTGGCTGTTTCCACCAAGGTTATGTTCTTTCTCATGTGACCTGGGAAGTGCAGGAAGATCAAAATTAGACAAGGACACAGACACGCTCGCTGCTCTTGATTATGCTATGTGAGGTTATTCTAATGATGCAGAAGTAAGTGGGTAAGTCAAAATGTTTATATGTTCATTATGATGAAGGGGAATAGTTTCTGAACTGGAGCTTGGAGAAAGCATTTCTTGCAACTTACAGATTCTGGAGTGATTTTTTTCATACTTTCTTGCTACATGAAGGGGCAGTGCTTTAAACAGGAGCAGAAGCTGGTGTGCTTGCTAGCCTCTTACAGTTTTTTTCCTGTCCCACGGTGACTGTGTTGGTCCTGACTGATTTCAGTCTGAGCTGTTCAGTGCTTCCTTAGCCAGCTGCTAACCTTCTATAAGCTATCTATCACTTTTCTGTGACACAATTGACCGCGTTTTTTTCAGCAGGGATCAGCCAAGTGATTCTCAAAGTCATTCCACTGCAGCGTGAGGCGGTCTGTCACATAACTTTTCCAAGATTTGGGGTTTTCTTTTGTGAAAAATAAAGGGAGACTCAGACATGAACCTATAATTTTAATCCAACCCCCCCAAATCTTCCATATCTTGGGAGAATGAAGAAAAATGTTCTGGCATTTACTTTCAATTTGGCAGTCTTGCTGTTGTGTGGGGTTCTGAAAAGACATTTTGCTACTGAATTCCCAACCAGACAGAAATACAAACTACCAGAAATTTCCCAATATTTTTAGAATACCTGTTACTGTTAAATTCTTAAAATTTACATAATTCCCAGGTGATCTCATTTCCCAGGTAGCTGATATCAGTGACACTAAACACCTGTAAGCAGCCTGACCTTTGTAAAAAATAGCACTTCTGCACAAATGTTCATTGTAGAAATTGGGTAACAGCTGCATTAGTCATCTGTAAAAACTGAACTTGAAGCTTCTGTTTGTAACAGTATAGACATCTACTGCAGGTTCCACGTGCACGAATAACTGTATTATCTGAAAGGTTTAAAGTTCTCTAATTGAAATTACTCATGTTGTGCTGAATAGCTTTCTTCATACAGTATTGCTAGGACTAAATTCCTTTGTAGTACGACTCCAGTGAGATCTGTTCACTGAAGTTAATACTGGGAAGTATATGGGATCCTGTTTGTTATGGACAATTATAAATTGTTGCTCGATAATAAAGAAACCAAGACTAATAACAAGGTCTTTTTTCACCATGACAATCTTTCTCTGGCTGGCAGCATGAGAGGGAAACAGAGAAGGTGCCTGATGAATACTTTTTATGTCATGCCAAGAGAGAATTCCTTAATGTTGTGGAATGAAAGATGTGGGATATATAACACTTCTCAAGTGGGAGTAAAGCATGTCACAGCTAGCTTACTTGCCAGGCAGGCAAGGGGGGGGTAGGTTTGCCTCCTCACCTGATAAACATGCTTGGCATAAACTGACCATTTCTCCTAAATATCTCTCTCTCTTCTCAACAGATTCTCACTTGCTCTTTCCCGTGCACCTTTGAAAAAATATAGTATAGTTATGTATAAGTTATATAAGTTATGCATAGTATAAATTTAGCTGGAACTATTTCTTGTTTATTGAATATTTCTAATAGCTCCACAGAGACCTACAGAAGCTATTTTTTTCATGGGGATTTCTCAAAAAAAAATAATTGTGCATGTTTGGGATAACACATGCGCACCAAATCTGAGGCTTTTGAAATTGTTAGCCTTGCTCTGCAATGTGCTATAGTTGGTCTGCAAATGCATAGTAAATCCAAAACATTCCTCTTGCATCAGAAGTCCTGCACGGGTGATAATCAACTCTACAGTATACGCACAGTAGCTCTCATGCTTCTTGGAATCATCAGCCTCTCCGCACATGAAGAACAGAGGTGCAATCTGCAGCTGTGTTATAGGTGAGTCAATGATAGTCAGACATCCGTCAGACGTGCTCAAAGTCACAATTCCAGTCAGACTCTCTGATACCTGAAGATTCCAAAGAAGTGTTTGAAATCTGCATTCTCTGCCCAGACACAATTTTTGAATGGAGAAAGAATAAATGTTCAAGGAACCCCAGGTGTATGGTAACCTGGCACAGAAGTTACCATCTCCATAAGAGAGGCAGAGACAAAGGCTGGCTAAACGTTCCTTGCTTTAATAAACTAGAGTTTGGGAAGAGAATAACTTGAAGCCATGATGCAGGGCTTTCCCTAGGAAGAAGGAGACAGGTCGGCTCCACTGAAACAAGGGACAATTGTATTTGCTTGTTTATTTTTTGCCTTCCTCATATATTTATAAGATTGTGAGCATACATATACACGACAACACTATTAATAGCAACATAATGGCAAGGGTTTTGCACGTGTGATTTATAAGGGTGATGGGATCGAACATCTTCACTTCTCTAAATTATTAATCTAGGTTAGGGATTCCTCTGATAAAATGTAGGCTTAGACTAGATTAAACAATTCAATCAGTTTAGATTTCCTTGTTCATGTTATTATGTTTCCACAACAGGATTTATTATCAGCAAATGCCCTCACAGAGAACATGGCGAACAGCTGTAAAGTAGGGAGAGGCATTATGCATGTAGGAGGTGTCATTTTAATTGCATAGAATTCCATTATCACTTTCATTGCACTAGAAAAATGCCTTAGCAATATACACAGTCTGCGGTCATTGCCAACATAAAATGCAACCTTCACACAAGTTCTCTGTAAAGGAAACCTAACTGTTGAAACCAATACTGTTACAGTGTGACAGCAGTGCAGGAAGATGGATGGTACTGGTGTGAACACCAGAAAGACCGGGGTTTCACTCCCACACACATGTTGTACATGTTTTGTGCAGCTTGACGCGTGTCATTTTCCCTCTTTGTACCTTTGCTGCCACTCACACCATTTTCTTGTCTTGGCTATTCAGAAGAGCAGGCCCCTGGGACAAGGACAGGGACTGTTGCCTCCAAAATGTTTGCAGAGCAACGCAACAAAAACAGTCTTTCAGGTTCACGACAAAACCTTTCAGTCTTCTCATAAAGGAGAAATCATAGTTGTTGGTTGTCTCCCAGGTGATGGGATTTCAAGCTTCTTTTGCCAGAAGTGCACATGATGTAGCTATTTTTTATTTTTTTTTTTTAATAAATTACCTATGAAGGCTTAATACTTGTTTTTTACCTGTAAAAGGAAACCACTGCAGGAGTAATTTGCCATTCTGGCACAGCCTGTGTCTATTTACACATTGTAGAAGGTTGAAATAAACCACAAGAAATTATCTAGGGGACAAACCTTTCAAAGTTTGCATATTAGATCTCGGGTTTTTTTTTCTCTGCTTTGAGGTTATATGCTCTGGAAAGAACTTACTGGGAACTGAGAGACATTTCATCCAATGATGACACTCTCATGACGCCATGACTCCCAGTTCCAGATGCTACATATGTCTCTCAAATATGTGTCTGAAAGCTATTATGTACACTTGTCTCACAAGCTGTTGCCCTTGAGTCTAGTGCCCCCCTTCCGTTAAACACACAAGAATATCTAAATTATGGCTTTTTAAGCTGTGTTTAAAAACACCAGTGCTAAAGACTCAATAACCTCCATTGGCTCCAAGGCTTTCTTAGCCTCCTAGCTAGGAAATTTTTCCTTGTATGTTGCAGAAACTGTAACTCTAGATACTAATTAAGCTCCATGCTCCCCTTTAAGCATTGAGACTCACCTGCTGCCTTCCACTGAGCAGCTACCTTTTACATATTTGAAGACTGTTATCATGTTTCTGCTCAGGCCTCTACTCTCTAGATTAAGCAAATCCATTTCTTTGGGATTTCTCTCCAGGGTCAGGTTTTTAAGACTTTTAGTAATTTTTGCTGCTCTCAGGACTCTCCTTAATTTCCCATTCCTCTCCTGAGTTCAGTGACCAAAGCGAATTGGTCCAGTTTGAATTTTCCAGTTTCAGACCTCATCGGTGCTGAAGTAGGGGTGCAGAAATTCTGTCACGTATCTCAACTAGCCAGTAGATACATCTCAGCATAATAGTTGCTTTTCCACACTGGTACGGCATTGTTAATTCTTAGTCATCTTGAGCTTTTCCAAAATCTTGAAAGCATTTTTGTGCAGGTCTTTTGCCTTTCTGGCTGCTCTCCATTTGGGGGTTTATTCTTACCTAAGTGTAATGGGTTATACCTGTTCTCACTGCACTGAATCCTCCTGCTTTCAGACCATTTCTCAGTTGATCAAGATGCTTAATCCTGCCAAAGTGGTTGTAGAACTTTTCCGAAAAATCTGATAGCCATACTCAATATGCCATCTACCAAAACACAATGAAAATAAGTGAGTGGTACGAGTCCCAGGAAGAACATCTGCAGAACTGCTTTCCATAATTCTTCCACTTCAGCAATGAGTCGATGATAATTCCTCTCCTAGTATTGTTTTTTTTTTTTCAAGCAGCTAGGAGTCCATCTTACAAGAGTTTCATTTTAGCTCACTTACAAGAAATGTGTTGAAAGCCTTGTTCAAGTCAAGATATGTAATATCTATTGTCCATAAGACCAGCTACTTGTCAGAGAAGGAAATTAGCTTGGTTCAGCATGATTTGTTCCTGGCAAATTTTTCTTGGCCTCTACTTATCTTTCATTATTTCCCATACACAAAAGAAAACTTTGTTTAATTATTTGTTTCAATATATTTCCAGCAATTCAAGTGAGGCTGTTTTCTCCGCCTATATTCCTCAAGCTGCTTTTCTTCTTTTTTAAAAACAGGTACTGCAATCACTTGTCACCAGTCGTCCATTCCCCAAATGCTGCAGGAAAGGATCCCTCATGGCTCTAGGATTGCTTCAGCCCACATGCTCTCAGTTGGTTTCCGTCAGGTCTGGCTGACTGGAAAATAACCAACTCACTGAAATAGTCAATTCTATTCTTTCTGTTATTTAGCCTTAGCCATTAATGGTTAGTCAACTGATCATAGTTAATTCTTTTTACTGAGGAGAGAGAAGAAAAGGGTATTAATCACTTTGGCTTTTTCTGTGTTACCTCTTACCAGCTTTCCATCCTTGTCAAAGAGTAGATAATTTTTTTTTGACATTGTGTTGCTCTAATTTCTAACTTACAGAAGTGCTTTCTCGTTACCCTCTCTTTGCTAATTATATATATATATATTTGTGCATTGTCCTTTCTGATTTTATTCTTACAGGCTCCTTTTATGTTTTTATTCTTATCCTTAGTTTGCTGTAGTGTATGGTCATATCGGAGGGTAAGGAGACACTGAAATTTAAACAAGTTGCTGCCTGTATGCTGGGGCACAGAAACTGATTGTGTGCCTGCTGTGGCTCTGCAGCTTTTTTTCCAGGGTCTTCCTCTACCTGCTCATGCATTTCTTCATGTTTCCTTGTCATCTTGTATTCCCCCTCTATTCCCCACATCCCATTTATTACAATTACTTTTGGACTCCTACCACTGACCAGCCTACCTCCTAGTTTAAAGCCTTACTTACACAGTTGAGCCCTCTCTTCCCACCTTTTCCCCTAGACCCTAGTGGCACTCAGCAGTTCTTGAAAACTCACCTGAGCCCTCCTGGTGACTCCAGCTTCCCAACCACACATTAATTTCCAGTGTTCCAGAGACAGTGCCTTTGCCCTGTCAGAGCCCCTGATCCCTTCACTGTCACTCCCAACACCATGCAGCTCTATTTGCTCATGGTCCTACCCGGCAGAACCATTAACACATGTGCAAAGGAGCAGTGGAATGTGTCTGTGAGATGGCCAGGTGAGTCACAGCAACCTTACTGCACTATCTTCAATATTGGGTTGTTTTTTTTTTTTGTGGGAAGGACATCTCCTGGTGTATCAGGCTGAACAGCAGAAAGATGCCTCTTCTTCCCCTTTCCACCAAAAAGAATCACCAGCCAGAAATACAATTTGTTACCACTTGGGCGCAATGGTTTTGGGATAAGCTTGGGTTGGAGTTATCTGTAGTTTAAGGTTTTGTAGATTCTGGTTACTCAGTTCAAGGCAGTTAATATTTCAAGGAGCTGATATGTTCTTCATTCAGAGCACTTTTTATGTCCAGACCCAATTTAATTCAGTTTCATTGGGATCATTCAGCACTTCTGCAAGTTAGACCACAAAATGTCAATTCAGTTACCCAGAAACTAGGAGCATGACATTCACGGCCACCTGCAAGAAGTGTGTTTTAACTGATGTATCCAGCATCATACAAGAACTGTGTGGCAATGGAGGGATTGAATCCGTTCCTAAGGCAGAGCTCAGCTTTTTTAGCCAAGATCTCATCCTTTTTCACGTGATCCTGTACTGCCATTCACTGCTCATCTTCCATTTGCTGAAACAAATTCAGAAAAACTCTTGTAGACAGCGGCCTCCTCCACTCTGCAGTCCTGACACAGCTCCAGAGCATCTCCACCCTGAAAAATAAATGTGGCAGTGATCCCATGGAAAGAAAAGTATGTAATTATATACTTTGCATATGCATATGCAAAGGAGAGGAAGGAGAAAATAACACTTCTCATTATGTAGTATTGATTTTGCAACCTAGTCCTCATTTGAAGCAGATTTTATATGTGCAATTATCTAGCTTTTAAAAAAGCAAACAGTAAAAAAAATATCAAACCCCCTTTCATCATGCAGCAATATATTGTTGTAAATGTCATTAGGGCTGAAGCCTTTTCACTTTACTGCAGGGCTCCCTGACACTCTGAGCTAACAGGGAAACTGATAAGAGCAGTGGGTTGTCATCTGTGCGTGGACCGAAGGAAGATTAGACAAATTTACTTTGCTGGGGGATTCACAGGTATTTGCTGACCGAAGAGGACTGACTAGTGGTGGGGGTTAGGTAGGAGGGGGGAATCTAGAGATCAGTGGTTTTATTAGAAGGTCTGAAATACGTGATTCTTCCTGTTCTCTTCCAGCACAGCCCATTCAGCTTCCTACTACCCCATCTTTCCCTGTCCTAGTCTTCTTCAAGACTGACCTTTCTTCATCCTAGTCTTTTTCCATCCGTTCTTATTTCTCCCTTTCCCCTTATCCTCTCTTTTACATCCTCTTGATAGATCCCAGTCCCAGTTTGAGAGCACCATATCACAATCTGCTCCACATTCCTTCTCACTTCTCCCTGCTCTGGTTTCTTTGGCCCACTCTTTATCCTGATGGTCTGACTTTTCCTTCGTTTCTCAGTCCTGTTGACTTTCAATCCTTCCTCCAGGGGCAACCTTGCCCACATGTCCAAGAGCCATATTCCCAGACAGATACTTCAGCCCTATGTACACGCTTACAAAAGCCCCATCTATGAATACAATTTCCTTTCACTTCAGCGTTGCTCACTCATCTGCTCCCTTGGGACCAGATGACTTCTGGGGTTTCATCATTCCAACACAGCTCCACCCATCACCTTTTCTGGAGTATTCCTGGACCACAATCACTGCTGTGACTGCAGAGCCAGGCAGGTATTCCCATGCAGGCTTTGTACTCCCTAATTCACCTGCTGTTACCTTAAATGTATCGTGCTCAGATACAGACCTTACTGAGAAGGTGAGTAAATAAGAGGGAGAACAGGCATGTATCTGTATCCCTGTCTGTAGTCCATAGACAAACACCAGCACAAGCAAACAACTTGGCAGTGTAATTACTCCTTCCACAGGCAATTTCTGTTTTCTTTTGACACCACTGAAAATCTGTCCTGGTCTGAAGTTCAAGACAGCCAACTTCCTAGTCCTAAACCTGTGATAAATAGTGATTTTACTTTGGTATTGTGCAACTTATCACAGATAGAAATAAAAGCTTTTATTAAGAGGGTTTTCTGTGGTGCAACAGAGTGCTTGTTTCAAAACTAGGTATATTCCATCATAAGAAAGAGATCACTGAAGAGCAATACCATTGTGCTTAGGGAGGCTATTAATGGTATTTTTGAGGTTTTAAAAATGCAGTATTTTTTATTTCATTTCCCCCTTTAATCCTGCCATGCTGGACTAGCTTCTTTGTCAGGAGTCTATGCGATACTGCTTGACAGTTTTTTAATTCCCTAAAACATTTCCAGGAGCTTTTTCACAGGCTAAGTTCTGTATTTACATATGCATATAGAATGCACGAGGACATATTTTTATCTTGTGTTTTATTAGAAGGAGTGATGTTATTCATTAGCGCTCTCTGTGCTGCTCTCTGGCATAGGGACGGATGTGAAAGACACCAAGATGCAGAGAGGATGGTTTGCCTCCATAGCATGACCAACCTCCAGCATGAATAAGTCATGACTCCAGCCTCTCAAAAGTCAAAAGTTTACCCTTGTTACTTAAAAAAATAATCTATATTAGGTAAGCTTATATTTCATTACTGAGTATTTAGGGCATGGCCACTACATGCTTTTCAGACCCTTCTCTATAACCGTGTGCTTTAAAATATTGAATGAAAGTTTCCTATGGCCTTTGGATACTTGTGGTTAGTGCTTTGAGGAAAAACCAAACTTGTGAGATTCAACGCAGCCCATACCTACTGGACAGGCTACATCAGTAGCTAGAGTGTCAGAAAGCATAAAGATATGGGATGTCGCAGATGTATGTAGTGGTCAGTCCATGAGAAACTGTGTATAGCTCTACGTTGGCGTGATGCATGAGACAGATGCTCCTACACACATGGCATTCAGACAGAGATAGATAGAGTCACCGTATCTTTGTTGCTACTACACGTGAGAGACCCCCAGGCACACCAATGTCATTCGGTGAATGTATACAGAAACGCCTGTCTGGGAGTGAGTTTATTGGATCTCATGCACAAAGTGCTTCTGCGTGCATGAGCAAATCCCAGGCACAGAAAAAAAGTGGACTCAAGCTCTGTTTTATGTTTGCAGTGTCCTGAGATGCAGCGTTGGGTGGGATTCACAAGAAAAAAAGGGAGTAGGGTTTGTTGGCCATGGGTAGATGTGTATTTGTGGGGCTTGCATGTGGAATGGAGTTAGAAGCAAGTATGAATGGTGAATATAAATGTATATGCAACTGAGAATCAAATATTGGCATTTGAAAGCGGTGCTAGATATTTCAGTATATAGACTTGGGGATTTGCATAAAGTTCTGCATGTGAGAGAGAAAGACTTCAGGAACAGGGATTGAACGCATTGCTTTTTTTTTTCTGTCAGCAGAGCATTTTAAGCAGGTAGAGTGTTGGTAGAGCGGCAGGGCGTAGGGGTTCCACGTTGTGGGAAGACAACAGAGTGGCTCATGCATGACTGTGCCACTACTGTCAGGGTGCACCAGGTGGAAGGTGGGAACGGCTTGTCTGATCATGTGTGTATGGCAGGGGTACCTGGACATTCTCACCTCCATTGGGGGACCATCACTTACAAACTACCCAGGCTTCCTCTGGAACTGACCGGCTACCTGTTCAGAACAAGGAAGAAGCTCAGGCTAGACAACATTGTATTAAAAAAAGGGCAAGCAAAGTAACCCAGGGAGGGTTTGTATGTGGTAGGCACTGACAGGCAGTAAATTATACCTGTCAGCTGACTGACAATTACAGCCTAAGCACTCAGGGGGGTGGGAGTTTGGGAATATGTGTAAACACTCCTGCATAGGCAATTCATCCTGAACAGCTGATAACTGGTTGCGGTACACAAAACAGCTCCTAGCACCCACATAGGCTTTGTTGTGCTTACAGGGCACAGTACCCGTGGGGGAACTACCTAGACCTGAAATCTGCTTGAGACGAGGAAGGCCCGCAGCACTACCAGTGTTGGCTGCACCACAACTCATGATGGAAAACGCTAGGAAAAGTTTTTGGTTAGCAATACCTGCAGCTGGGATTCATTTCACCAGCTATAGTATTGCTCCTGTGCAAGCAGAGGAAAACCAAGCAGTCCTGCCTGTTGGTGTGGAAGGCTGGGGTTTCCAGGTGAGATGCTGAGGCCTCTCTTGATGGGGTGAGGCTGGTATTTCATAGATAGATTTAAAGTTTTTTAATCTCAAGACTTGCCTTCTTCCCTGCTTCCTCTTGAGCCATGGCATGGTGGCTCTGTTTTCTCGCCCTCTGCCTCCCTCTTTTCTGTGACCAGACAGGGCCAAGCCAGGAGGGCTTCAAAACCTTGGGCAGAAACTCAGCATGAGCTCACCCCCCTTAAAGTCAGCCTTGTGTGTTGGGTGCTCCGGGGTACCCCCCAAGGGACATGTCTCTGCTGTGGAGAAAAGAAATACCGTCGAAACACGCTTGATGTACCACCAGGACCTCCAAACACCCCTCTTTGGTGGATGCAGGTGGTCATAGGCTTCTGGCACAGCCACGGCTGGATGCCAGTGTCGGATGTGCTGCTCACAAAGGGTATCTGTGTCGCTGACCTTGATGGCTGTGTGCAAGTACAACGCCAAAGGTGCGTGCCAAGCACCGTCGGCTGGGAAACGTTTGCCCAGAATCTCCCTTGCCGGGAGCACCCAAGCATCAAGGCCAGCCATCTTCCCGCCGCAGTTTTACCGCGACCCTGTCGCCCCTCAGGTCCCTACAGCCAGCCGGCTGCCGGCGGGTCGCATCCACCTGTACTTCCTGTTGCGGGTGACAGGCCCTGAGGCGCCGGGACGGTGAAGGTTCTGGAAGAGCCGGGGGCGCCCCACACGGGCAGCCCCGACCCGCCACGGCACCCTCGCTTCGCCCTCCGGCACAGGGGCGCTTCAGCTTCGCCCTGCCGCCCGTCCGCCCAGGTGCATGGGGACGACGGCCGAAGGGCCGTGGGCGCCGGCGGCTGAGAGCCAGGCGTAGGGGCCCCCCGCGCCGCCGGCACGGTCCCCCCCCCCCCCCCCCCATGTGCGGTCTCGGGTGTGTGTGTGCGCGCGGAGCGGGAGGGGGGGAGCGAGGGGGCGGACACAGTGGAAATTTCCACTCCCTGCAGCAGCCACAGCCGCCGCCGCGGCGGCGGGAAGGAGGAAGGCGGGCGCAGGCCCCAAGCCGCCGCAGGGAGCGGGGGGGAGGCGGCGCTCGCACCCCGCCTCGGTCCCTCTTCCCGGCGGCCGGTGTTCCCCTCAGCACCCCCTTCGTGTCCCCCCAGGCCGGGGCGGCGGGGCAGCCCGCGGGCGGGCGGCGGCGACCCCCCGGCTAGGCGGGCGTGTGTGGCGGAGGCGGCGCTTGGCGCGGGCAGGGGGCGGCGCGGCGGAGCCTGCGCAGCTGCTGGCGCCCTTTAAGCCGCGCCGCCCGCCCGAGTGTCTGTGCAGCCTGGGAGCCGCGCGGGCAGGAGCCGCCGCCAGCACCGCCTGCAGCCGGGGACGCGCCTTCCTTCTCCGGTTCTTCCCCCCCACCCCCTCGCCGGTATCGCCGCCGCCCCCTTTTTCCCCACACTCTGCCCCGCCGCATCCCCGCTCCTCCTGCTACAGCCAGCTCTAAGATGCCCCGCTATGAACTGGCTTTGATCCTGAAAGCCATGCAGAGGGTGAGTGAGGGAGGGGAGACGGGAGGGAGGGAGCCAGGTGGGACCTGACAGACCCCGAGCCCCCGGCATCCCCTCGTTGCCTCCTCTCACCGCCACCGTGTGCTGGCCTCCCCGCGGCAGCCGCACGCCCCGGCCCCTGGGCTCCCGGAGTGGTGGGGGGGGGGCGGCCCGGCCAGCCCCTTCCCCTGGGGAGAGCTTAGCCCTGCCCTTGCCGCTCTCCCCTGCGCTCTCGGAAGCGGAGATCCGCAGCGTGCTTCAAGCTCCTCTGCCTCTCTGTGCCTTCCCTTCCTCTTTTTATCTTTTCCCCCACCCTGCTCCTGTCGAGAGTTTGCTTAATTGCTCTCCTAGAGCCGCAGTCCCCTTCTCTCCACCCTCCCCTTTGGTCCGCAGGTAAGCAGATCCCATGCTTAGCGAAATAGATGCATTTCGCCTTCTCTTATCTTCCTCCCCCCCCCATCCCCCCCGTCGTTTGCCTGGTGCAAGTGAACTTAGCTCCTACCTTTCCCCTGTGCATTGACGGCAGCACGTCCCCTTCTTCCTCTGCGGCACCAACGCTTTCCTTTGCCGTGTGCTTCACCACCCCCGCCCCGCACCTTCTCCTCCGCGGGCACCTGCGATGCCTCGCTTCGCTGGGTACCTTGCTAGGTCGCAGCAGCCCCACTCTGGGGCCCCCCTCGCCTCGGGAAGGCCTTGCAGTGAGCCTTGGTGGGAGAAAGCAAAGACTCGCTCCGGCAAGTTTCCCCTCGTGGGGTGCCGGCTCCCTGCCTCTCCAACCCCCAGAGAAGTCTCAGATATTTTTTTTTTAATTTTTTTTTTTTTCCCCCTCTTCTCCTACCGTTGCTAACACCAGTTGAGCTCTGCTGATACGGCTCGCCGTATCGCCCACGGGAAGGGTTGTGAGCCGTTGCCGCTGCTTTTGGCGGCCTGATGATAAGCCGAGGCATGAGCAAGTGAGGTTATGTGATGCTCTTCCTATTTTACAAGAGCTGAATCAGTGTGGTAGGTGTGTTTACTTGTGCGTAGTAGTAACAATAATAATAATAACAACGCAGAAACATCACTGTGTAGATGGGACCCTTTATTTGGAAAATAATAGCTGATACTGGCCCTTCTCTAGTACCTTCTATAGCCTTTGTTTATCTGCTACTTTCCAGCTTAATACGCAGTGCTGCTGTTGGAACGTAGCAGCACTTCGGCTGGGCTGTAAGCCTTCTGATCTAACCCAGCGTGGATATGCTGGCTCTTGTATTTAACCTTCATTTAAGTGACCATGTATATTTGTCATCGAATACCAGAAAGCTACATAGTGTTGCCGTTTTTATTCTGTAGGTGAGGGAGCATGTCTTCCTGTATTACATGTGCTACATATACTAGTACATTTCCATTCATTTTACATGTACCATCCACATGTCAGGGTTGGCTTTTTTTTTTTTTTTAACTTGGCTTAACTGCAGAAGCTGTACTAGAGTTCTCAGGTGAGTCCTCTAGTGGAGAAACACAGCAACAGGGGGGGGAAAAATTCTGGTGACATTGCTGCACCACTTCAGAGCAGCATTTGTTCTGACAAAATACGCTGCTTTTGAACTTGGGTTGTCAACATGTGATTTTTCTTGTGGGTTTTTTCTTTTTTTTTCTTTCTTTTTTTTTTTTTTTTTTTCCCCCCCTCCATACCCCTCCCTGTGAGTGTATGAGCCATAGGTAAGGTGATGAGTTGCTTTTTGTATACATGCTGTATCATGTGGGAGATGCATTATGCCATGCATATGCTATAAATGCAGAGCGGGACAGAAGGCATAGCAAATCTCACATCATACTGAGACTTGAATAAACTGACTACCTTGAATGAATGCCATGGGGTGCTGTCTGGTGGCAAGGATCTTTGGTGCCTAAGATCTGAGCAGAGATGAAGGGGTAAGCATTTAGCTGTAAGATGCTTCTAATGAGCATCTGTACGCTCAGGATTTAACGTCTACAACATTTTTCTCTTTAAGTTTTACTCTTTAGCATATCCTTTCCTGATAGATGTATCTTACCATGTTTTTTAGCTCCGTGATAAAGTGTTGTAAGTTTTGTTTCAGATGTACTGCTGTTTTGTTTTTTTTTTTTTTTAAATCTACCCTTCTAACCCTAAAAGTTAGGGAGTCTATCTTTAGATACTGCTTTTTTGCTGCTGTTGACAATACACCAGATCCAGGTACTTTTTTGTGTGTTCCAATATCTTGCTACTGCTGCCTGCCTTGTGTAATGAGCACACTTGAAAACATTTTCTATAGCAAAGTAGTTATGTGCTACATGGTGCTGCTGAATCCTGGGAAAGGGGCTGCTCTGATGAGCCCCATTGCAGTGCGTAATCTCAACTGTAACGTGAACTTAACTCACTCAGAACATGGGAGACTGGAATATGGGGCTAATAAAACAGTCTGTCAGTGACTACATAAAACAGTCAGAGTGACTACATAAGTAGCTGAAGAGATCATATACAGTCCTGAATAAATTACATTGCTGCTTAATAGTGGTGCTTCCTGATGAAGCTGCCCTGGGCAGGTGTTCACTCTCCTGCCGTGTCAGTCCCTCTGTGTGGTGGGTGCATGCTCCAGTGCCTACTTCAGTCTGAGACTTGAGCAAGTGCTGAGTCTTCTGTGGGTGTCTGTGGTGTCCTTCCTCATCTCTGACTGCTTCTCTGTTTTGAGGCGGGGGAAAGTAAGCCCTTGCTGCCTGATTTTTCTCGTGCTTTAGAGGAGTTGTTAACTCCTGTGAGCAACCTAGCAGCAAACATTTTCAGAGCTACAGTTTGGTAGACTTTCGTGGCTTTCTTCAGAGGCAAATTTTGTGATTCGGGGGGGGGGGTTACCCAGCCACAATTTTAATAGTTACCATGGCATTTTCAGAGATCTAGGCAGCATAAAACCCTCAAATTAATTTTCCTTGCTTGAAACTCTGTTGCTCCCTAATGCTGTGTTCAAGTCAGGGATCCCTCCTCATTCTTTTCTTGCATGTGGCTTCTGTTGTGCAGCTGGTCTCCTCCCTACCCAGCTAGGTTCAATGAGGCTACAGAGCGAGCATGACCCCTTGGTCCTGCCTGATGCTCCCATATCCCCTTGCTTCTTGGCAGACTTCCTCAGAGCCTCTTCAGCTTTCTTCTTGTCTTTAAAGTACAACACCCAAGAGGTTGGGGTGGGGGGGGACAAAGGGAAAAACTTTTTATTATTTTCAAACTTTGTTACCAGTTGTCTGCGCATACTTTCATTAAAAGCTTGTGACTTGAAAGTCAAAGATGAGCAACCGTTCTCTGTCCTGTTTTGTAGGTGGAGTATTATCAGGTAGTTGACTTGCACTGGAAATACTGTGTAAATTGCTTGTGGACAGAGTCCTTGATCAGCAGAAACCCCAGTCAGGGTCTCTTGAGAAAACCGTAATTAAAACCCCTTAACAGCACCTCCAGAATAAGTTAAAGCTGCTTCTCTGTGCTTTCACTATTTGAAGAGTAGCTGCAGTGAGAAACTTGGATGCTGTTACTCTGTGTGTATGTGGAGAAGATGCTTTGGGAAAAGACAGGTACGAGGCCAGTGAAGTGACTGGAACTTAGGTGGAAATGACGAATCTTGTCCACGTGTGTGGTTTTCTACACTCAAAACATGTAAATAACAAATAGTACAGTGAGCCTGGGGAGTCTGGCAGGCTTGTTTACATACATCTGTATGCTTCTGCTAACAACATGTTGACTGCCCTCAAGAGCCCTGCTCAAAGACTACATTTGTGGTGAAGGTAGCAGTGCAAAATGAAGATGCAGCTGTTCATGCTCTAACCTTTACTATTCATAGCAAAAGATGAATTTCTAATTATTTCTAACTCTTTCCCAGGAGAGTCATCTTTGGCTTTTCAGCTGGAGGGGGTGGGGTAGGGGATCATGGTAGTGCAGGACCTTCAGCAGGAAAGGGTAGTGACCCACTAGTGCATTAGCAGGAGAGCTCCTCAGGGAGGTTTCCTCTTCCTACCCTTCTCCTCCTGCCGAAACTCCCTTGAGAGCTTGGGGGGAAGGAAGTGGGGGGCGTGGGGGGTGGGGGGGTGGGGAAGGGGAAGGAAGAGCTGGAAATGGCTTCCTATTGCTCTGATGCTGTTTTGCAGACTGACCACAGGGCGGCAATGCGAGACACCTTCCAAGGAGAATTGGCAGCCTGGGGGACGTAGGACAGAGAAGGTGGCGGTATTCCCATACTGCTCTTGCTGCAGCTTGACTCTTGCGAGCTGGGACACCCGTCTTCAACAAACCAGCTTTAACTGGAACTGAAGTGAATGGACAGTCTGAGAATGCTTTATATTAGAGTATTTCACTAAAAATGAGGAAGTATATCGATATCTTTATTAGCAGCATACTGCTCTCCCCCCACTTCACCTGTGACAAAGGACAAATAACTAAGTATGTGTTACAGTCTAAGACCGAATTACCATATTGCAGCAAATACCTGGAGTAGGGGACCCATCCACCCACCTTGGTAATACTACAGTGAGTCTGGGCTCCCAGTTTGACTGGCATGTTCACACAACATCAGTTGTCTTCGGAATCTTGCTTGTTGTCTTTGGAGTGGATTGCTGTGTTTCAGAAATTTCCTACCTGCTATGGACATCGTTAGCTATTTTAGGAAAGCCAACATAATGGGCAGTAGTGTTGCTTGACATCTTGACTACTACACTTAATTGCTGTGTAGGCAGCTGCAGCAATTGGGCTTTTGATATTCTACTCACTAGGAATAAGTGGGGGAAGAATGAAGAGGGCAGTAAGCAGGAAGATACTGGTTTTATTTTCTTTCCTTTCTGGTTAGTCTGCCTGTTCTTACAGTTAAATTATATGTGTTCTCTGCCCCCCTTCCCTACTTGGGTTAAAACTGCACGTAAGTTTTCCTCTATTTCCTTTTACTTTTTTTTAGTAGGCTGAAACAGGCTCTTCACAGTATTATGCCTTGCAGAGAAGAACCCTTGTGTCGGGGGTGGTAATGGAAAGAAGACCAAAGAGTATGAACTAAAAGGCAAGACTGTAAAACTACAAGATCTAGGATTGACTTTCCTGTAGGAGTCAGCTTTTTGTCTTCTGTCTTAAGCATTTCTGTGAGAATAACTGGATTTTTAAGTGTGTGATACAGACAGCATTTGAGGATGGTAGCCTCTTGGCTGACATTTCCCTCTTTTCAATCTGAAGACTTGAGAGTGGTCCTTTTCTAACTTTCTGCCAAGTGTGGGATATGTGCCTGGCTTGAGTATGGGCAGGGGGAGGTAGAGGATTATTTTCTACAAATACTTTTAAGCCTTTTTATAGCAGATAACTGTTAGCTAGGTAAATTTGTCAAAGCTGTCCAGAGTGATTGATAAGTTGATGGCAAGAATAAGGGACTCAAAAGCCTCTTGGTTTATACAGGCTTCTGCAGCATATGGAGTGATGTGCTTGAGTGAGTGTGTGTAATGGGATGCCTGGCGAACTCTGCCCCTCTTGTTCCCCAAGCTGTAGAGCTGCAAGCCTGAGCGCTGAGGTGGGACTGTGGGCCACTCTTGGGTCCATCCTGGGACTGGCAGGCTTTGGTGGGATTTGGCTAGCCCCTCTTCAGGAATGGCAGCTTAACCTTTTAAGATACAGCTTCTCCTCTTTGCCCCTGTTACCTGCAGCAATGTTCTCTCTGGGCTGTCTGTCTCTACTCATTTGTTCACTATGTGTATGTATACATTGGAATCAGGGAGATGCTTGTAAACTTCCACATGAGAGTAGATTGTCTATCCTTTAAACCTTGAAAAAGGAAGGAGAACATCTTGTGATAAGATGGCATTGTTGCTCTCCATTGTTGTAAAAACCCTCAAAAGTTACTGACTTTTAAAGATAACCATTATATCACTTGGAATAAGCTGTTAAGTTAATTCAAGTATGAATATGTGTATATGCTTGCTTTCTTCAAATACATCATACCATATTTTGTAATGATAGAAGTTCTTGCTTTCTTTACATATTCTGTCAGCAGCTGATTTCTCCAATTCCCTTCCATAAAACTGGCAATTTCCACACAAAAATTACTTTGGTTGTTTATTATTGATCACATAAGTTATCTTGCTTCTTGTCACACTCCAGCCAGAGCAGACTGCTAATTCCTACTCTGTTACGACTCCGTGGCAACATAAAGAGTGCCTCATGTGGAAGCAGTTGCTTGATAGAGCTGCATACGCTGGCCTCTGTGCAGCTTATCTGAGGGCAGCAGGAACCACTGGGCACCAGGTTGTTCCTTTCAAAACTGCTTGCCCAGTGGACCAGCAGGAATATCTCTGGTGTACATTCTCTAGAAGAGCTGATAAAGTGAAGGGGGGAGGATGGGGGGGTTATAATGGAGGACAGGTAGGCAAAACGTAACTAGTTATGTGGAAGCGGAACAGGAAAGATGAGAAGGAAAAAATATGGAAAATAAGGCAAGGTTTGTGTAAGTGAAGGACCTGTACTGTTGGAGCACTAGTGCAAACACTGGTGCTGGGAGTGTGATACTAAGGAAATGCATTGCCCTCAGTGAGGAGAGGGGAGCGAACGAAGAGATAGTGGAAAGGAAGGGTTGTGAACCCTAGAAATGAGAAACTACATAGGAACTATTGTTCTGTTATTTCTTGCATCTTTTTTAATCCTGGTTTGTCCACTGCCAGGTTAGTCCTTGTGTTTCAGTTATGCAAGTATCTGAGGAATAATTAAAAACAAAGGTACGTGCAGAGCATGGATACAGGAGGGGAATGTGTGTTCAGTGGAGTTGATGTGTTTGAAACTATTAGGGAAATAAATCTATGTTTGGTAGCTTTTAATGTAGGTAATTGCAAGGTTGGGTTTTGAATAGCACTAGTTGTTTTATAACCAAGATAACTTAAGCCTTGTTTTGCATGTCTTCCCAAGAAAGATCAGAAATCTTGCAAGAGCATGCAGCAGACTAGGAAGCTTGGAAGGCCTCATATTCTAGGATTAGGTATGCCCCATAAGCTTGTCTTGCCTTTCAATAAAACTCATGCTTTATTTTCTTGGAAAGATTGCGGGCAGCCATACATGCGGTGAGAACCTGGAAATCCTAAGTAAGCTTAATGAGTCTGGTTTTACTTTTTTAATTCTCTCTAGAAATTCTAGGAAGACTTTTTTTTCCTAGTATTTTGTTCAGTTGCATGTTGACTGATAACTTTCACTACTCTTTTCTCATTCCCCAAATAACTTCAGAAATCTGTACTGTTCTAGCCAAAATCCTCTTGACTTGCAGTACACCAGCACATCTTTCTAGGCTAGGAGTATGCCAGTTATAGCAGTTACTGCTGAAGGGTGATAATCACCAACTAGATCACACCTTTGTACCTTGCATGTAAAGAAAATGGTCATCTCAGTAGTGGTAGAGATTTTGCAACACTTTCTGATGGCGTTTTTGATTGGGTGATAATGTTTGTCCTTTACGTCCAGAAAAACTGATTACCTGGTCCCAAGTCCTCTACAGAAATGAAGTACTTGGATATTTATGCTCGTTTTTCCTATTCTCTTGATCTTAATGACCAAGTACTTGCTGGTGGCAGTGAAATTGTTTGTGCTTCTGAACTTTAGGTTGACACAAGATGGAATTTGAGTCTTTGGGCTCAGTGTCCCTCTGCAGCTTTCAGCTTAGTATGTCAGATGATGTCTTGACACACTTACCTGGCAGGAAAAATGCTGCCTGATGCCAGAAACTTATGTTTTTCACTACGTTCTGGAGGAGACACCCCCTCCCACCTCCATTAGAATGGCTTGCTTTTGCAGTTTGCCCTCTTGTGCTCTTTACTTAGTTGCTGCTGACCACGTGTCTTCTCAGTACCCTCTTTCCTCTTCTGCTTCCAGTTCCTGTGTAGAAGGAAGAATGTCATCTGTCTGCAGTTACAGAGAAAAAGCATGACTTCCTTCCTGAGGGATGGAGCTGCTTACAGTGACTACTTGTCTTTGAGCATCTGAGCCTCTGGTAGTCATCTTGAGTTATGGCAGAGGCGGGAATGATTCTGCTTATTTGCCAGAGAGGAGTGGGCCAGTTCCTCATCAGCGCTGAGAAGCAGCTGTTATCTGGGTTCTCTGAAGAGAGAAGAAAGTACGTCTGTCACCCATGTAAACATAAACCAAACCTTTGGGCTGACAAAGGGAAAAGGAAGTACTTGCATAATTTCTTTGAACATAAACTGACTATTTAACTTAAGCTGATGGACTAGTCTTAAGACCTGACTAAGATGACTATGGTATGTCTAGGTAGTCTTTCTTTATGGTATGTCATAATTTTAACAAGTAAAAAGGAAACTTCTATCTCCTTGCTTCTGTCCCCAGCTTAACCTTCCCCTTCAGGTGCTTGGAGTTTTTGGAAAAGCAGTGGAAGGAAGCAAATCCACTGTTCCTGACAGAGTGCTGGGGACTGACTCATGGGTAAAGAAACCATCCAAAAGTGAATGCCACAGGCAGTGGCATGAAGTGGCTTGCTGAGGCAATGCTAGTGATGTAGGTTTCAGAAAATCATCAGTCTTGCTTTGCAATTCAATAGTGATGTAGCCTCTATTGTGTTTATGGAGTACTGAGTGAGCACTGCAATAAAACTGCATCCTCTTCTGCTTGCTTTTTTTTTTTCTGCTTTCTTAACTTGTGCCTTGGTGGGAGACCTAAATAGGTGAATACACTTGAGATTGGAGGGAAGAATGATTAAAAACAAAACCAACAACTAAATCTACTATAACACTGTCAGTCACAGTGCCCTTCAGCTTCATTTCGCCTTGCAGTATTCCAGTTACTGCTTCTGTAATAGTCCACAGTAGCATTATATTTCTGACTGGCAAATGCACTATAGTTCTCTGTTTCTTCTGCTGAACTGCATGCTGTGAGGTTACTTTATTTCTCATGTCTCCTTCAGCAGTCCTTTAGAAAAGAATTGAGAAGAATGTATTGTGGAACAAGCTTCTTTTTCTGATGCTGCAGTAAAATGAAGACCAGAACTGAAGCAATTCCTGAAACCGCAGACAGAAAAGGTGCATTATATGTTCATAACAACTCTTTTGAGTGACTGACTTGAACCTTGCACCTCAAATTGGACTTCTATGGTAGTGATGATTTGTAGAGTTGCTTCTGCAGCACCTGTGTTCTTCAAGGCCAGCAGAAGTGTTGATGCAGTACCACTTCGGGGCAGCAGAGAACATGTGGCAAACAGGTTAGTCAGGTCGCTGCTGGTTCAGGTAATGTGTAAATGTGGTACTCTTCTACTCCAGCCTTTTGAGCAGCTGGGAATGCTGGCCCGAACCTTAACTTGTTTATTAGATGCTACAGGTCAGCTTCCGCCTCTGAGCTTTCCTGCTTCCTGTGACATACCTTGTTTGTCTCAGGTGGGATTCCTGCCCAGCTACTCTACCCCGGCTCCTGGTTTACAAGGGAAAGTCCTGAAATTGTGTTCCTGGATGTTTTCGGCTCTGTTGAGCAGCTGGCAAGGATAGCCCCTGGTTTCCCAAGGGTGTGTACTACGTGAGGATAAGGTGATATGTCAGTTATTCCATGAAGAACATCTGTGTTTCTTTTTTTGTGTTCTAGAGTGCTGCAATAAATGGAACGAAGCTTTCTCCATTTTTATTTTTTTTCTCTCCCCCTGAGAGAGAGGCTACCTCAGACAACCTTGTGTCTACGGGTAGGAACTCGTGTGCCAGACGACACACCTGAGGGGCTGAATGTTGTACAGTCCTGCTCAAGGCATGAGACTTAGTCTTTTTCTAGGAGAGATTGTTAATATTTACCCTGTAGGTGTTGAGCCTGGGTACACTTCTTCCATGCAAGTGAGTTGTTCGGTAGGTAAAATGCTGCCTGTATCAATTAACACATCCCTGCTTGAAGAAGGTGGAGAAGAAAAACATTGTTTCTAAGAATGAATTGTAAAACTACTTTGAGGTCTGTGAACAAAGTTAAGTATGTACTTAATTTGCTAAGAAATTCTAGCAGTGGACACTGCTGTGTATACATGGACATCTGCATCCTCAAACTAACCCTTAAAGCACTGGCCATTGCGACTGACTCCCTAACTTCAAGAGAAAAGGGAAGTCAACTGAGAGGCTTCCCATCTGCTGTGAAGAGAAGTGGACTGAGCAGAAAACAAATTAGTTGCTTTAGGGCTGGAGGAGTCTGATTCTGGAATATTTAAAGACCCATCTTAGGAAAAAAAATACTGTGGAGAAAGTTTTCCTTTAAAACAATCATACAAATAAAAATCCCACCCTAAATTTGTTTCACATTACCTAATATATCTTCAGGGAATTGCTTGAGACTTTATTTTCTTCAAGGATGGACTGACTGTTGGAGAGACATACGCATTGTTTCACCCAAGCCATAGCACTCTATCTTCAGACAAGAGGGAAGCACATTGTTTTGTGTCTTTGATATGATCCAACCAGAAAACAGCCTTGGGGTTGAAAATCAGTCCTTGGCAGCAGTGCTGTCTTTCTGTCTTTTTATTTTTTTTTCCTGTCATTGCCACAATGTACGCTGTTCTAATAACTTGAGATTAAACTCACATGGGGCGTTTCAGAAGTCCTTCTTAAGACTTGAGGTCATAACTTGCTGAAAGTTCAGAGGGATGAGTCTCATTTTTGTAATGAAAGAAAGTTCCAGGGTTATTTTGGAATTAGGTCTAATAAGAAACTGGTACAAGCTACTTTAGTACAGTAATTTAGTAAGAGTGCAGCAAATTTGTAGAGGCTACTGAAAACTTTCCACCTTCCTGCTCAAGCAAGCTGAACCTTGCAAAATTTGATGTTGGTTAGAAAGGTTATGGTTCAGATCTCTGTAGACTTGATGATTTCATGTTCATGGTGTGGCTATACCTTCTGGTGGAAAATGGTCAAGAAACTTCACATGTTGTTTATTTTAGTTGGAATGAGCCCACTGTAGTTTGGCAAGTATCCTAATTGAGAAATGTCACCACTGATTGAAGGGCAGCTGCATCTTACTTTCTTTTTGGAGGGATTGAATGGGCTTGTAGTAGTTGTACTATGACCTGGATACCTCTTGTATCAAATAGACATAGCTTTAAGAAATATTTTTGTGATTCATGCATATTACTGGTTAGTAGAGTTTTGCAAGGTCTTAGATTAACCTACAGGGAAAATGGTGGGAAATGAGCTGAAGTTCAAGTCTGATGTTACAGAGCAGGATAACAGAAGACTGGAAAATATAACTTTTTTTACTATTTCTTTAGTTTGCCCATTGTTCTGGTTTTTTTTTGTATAGTAGTTTTTCTTCTTTCCACTGCATCTGAGTAAAATCTCTTCTTCCCCTTTCCTTAAGATATTTGTAGGCTCTGTACAAATATTATAATGTAGTTGCATTTGGAAAATTTAGTTGAATGTGGCAAAAGGTGGGACACTATTAATGTTACTCAAAAGCACTTAAAACTAAGAATAGTATATTGTACTTGCATCTTATGACATCATATGACCTGAAGTGTTTATAATGGTGTTGTATTAAACTAATAGAACACTTAATTACTGCTGCATTTGTGGGTGGAGATAAATGTGAATCCTTCTATGGAAGAATTTAAAATACATCTGTGGTTTGAAGCTTATAAGCATGATAAACTGAGCACACTACTGTAATCAGTCTACTTTGTACCATGTCTCTGTAGTCTCTCATTATTGTCTATAGCTTCAGTACAGTGAATATCTTTATTCTTATGTGGAGTGATGGTGGGGAACCTTTATTAGTTTGTTGTTTTTTTTTTTTTATTCTGCATTACTCTTGAAAAACAGCCAGCTTGTGCAAATAACATGATTGAGTTACCCCTTAAGGCTGAAGTTGTGGTTTGCTGTAGGCTGTTTTAAAAAACACATCTGCCTTAATGAGAAGTGCACGTTCTTACCTCAGCACTGTTGCTGCCTTCAGTAGTGGACAAAGTATGGCAGAGAGGGAGCGAGTGCATTTTCAATGTTAACTCTAGCTTTTATGATCTGAGAATTTGTAATGTTCTTATTTACTCTCAGTGAAATGAATATACCATAGGGACGCTAAACAAGAAACCACCTGAATGCTAGAATGTTATCTGGGTGTTTATATTGATCATAGACAAATTAGTACAGAAATGTGAGCTTCAGTGTAATGCTAAAGCACTTCTGCAAGTGCAGTAGAAGGGGCAGTGCATGAAGCTGATGCTTGTAAGACTTCTAAGGCTGGTAGATGTTGTGGTCAGGAAAAAAGATCCATTGATTTTTTTTTTTTCTTTTTTTTTTTTTTTTGTGGGCCTACATTATCTTTACCAGTGGTGGGAAGGAGAAATGGAGTCTGACCCTGTTCCTTACTGCTCTGTAATAATCTTGAATACTAAAGATTTGTGTTTTGATCTTAGTCTAAACTGATTCTTTGCTTTGGTCTTCCCTTGCTGTGTCCATTTGGTGTAGGAAGTAGAAGAATCTTATGTCCAGCACACTCTAAATCCATTAAAAGGTTTTGTCCGGCCATAGGTAAATAATACCCAAGGCATAAATAGGAGATAGGAGCATCATATCTCCATGGCAGAGGTAGGAACCAGCATGCAGCTCTTCAGTGCCCCTTCCCTTCCCACCCGTCTGGTTGTCTGCCAGAGAGTCTTTTTATTATCCCCTACCCTCCACTTTGAGCACCTTAATCCTGCTTACCTAAATGAGTACACATTTCCTGCCATGCCTTGGTAGAATTGGGTGTGCGTGGGGGTTCAGGAATAGAGTGGCAGATGTGTTTGGATGCAAATTGACAGTACTGAGAACAGCGCTTCCTGGAATCTTGGCAACTGACTGCTACCAAAATCTCTCCAGTCCTCCCTCCTGTGCCTAGGGTGCTCCCAAAACATCCTGAAATCATGCAGGTGTGGATATTAAAAGGTACATGGCAGACAGAAGTAATCTGAAGCCAGATGTCAGGCGTAGCTTTGCTTTTGTCACTTGCTTCAGTGGGACTTTTTCTTCACTTAGGTTACATGGGATATGTAAGAAGAGTTTTCAGAGTAAAATGTAACCCTGTGATCATCCGTACCCCAGAGAGGTGCAGACTCATCTAAAACCTGTGCAATAACCTTGATTTTTTTCCAGCTGATCTTAAAAATATGTTGTGTTTTGGACAGCCTTGTGACTTCACTTTGATTTTTAGCTCTAGCAGCCAGCTGGTGTCTCAAGTGCATGCATGTGATACCAGGATCTATCAAGACCTGTGGGGTGCAGTGCTAGAGCAATGCAGGAAATGACTAGTCAAGTTAGTGTTCCTTAGCGCTTGTGTTTTGTTCTGGTGTTCTGTTTTGTATTTTTTTTCTAAGATTGCTTGAAAGAGGAAGGCCTGTTCAGTGGCTTGAGAAGTAGACTTCTGAGATTCTAAAGAAAAATAAAATGTGTATCTGTTCCTTCCCTTGTTCTGGGGAATTTGGGTCATTTAATACTCCAGAATTGTTGCGTCCCTTAAGGTCCTTGCAAACATTAGTAATACCTTTTGTGAATCAACTTTACTTAGTTCTACAAGTATTATATTGTATGTATTATGGATTGCATAAATACAACAGGAAGTATGAGGGGGAAAAAATCTGTGGTGTTCAGTCATTGTTTTACTAGACTTCAAATTTTTTCTCATTACTTCATGAAATTCTTCTCTAATTCAATCTTTGTCTTTTGTCTTTGCTGCCTTGCAGGGTTGGTACAGTAGGCCTCACTAAACTTAGCTGCAACTAAGAATTTCTCCTACATCAACTGAGTTAAGGCTGATGCTCTTGTGGAATGTGGATTAAAAGTGCGTGCTAAGTTCCAAATTTCCATTTGAGAAGCGGAGAAAGTAAATGTACCACAACCACCAGCATCAGGACAGCAAACCAAGGGACAAAGAATTTGATCCACAGTGTTGATAAATGTTAACTGGTTCACGTGTTGCTTAAAAGACATTTGCTGGGGGGCGAGAAGTGGACGTCAGCTGTGCGAAGTCATTTTGTTTACAAAAATGAGGGCTTCTTTGGAAACGGCAGACATTGCCATTGTGGCACTGTACTTCGTGCTTGTAATGTGCATAGGTTTTTTTGCCATGTGGAAATACAATCGGAGCACCGTAAGTGGCTACTTTTTGGCGGGGCGTTCTATGACCTGGGTAGCTATTGGTGCATCTTTATTTGTGAGCAATATTGGAAGTGAACATTTCATTGGGCTCGCAGGATCTGGAGCGGCGAGTGGATTTGCAGTAGGTGCGTGGGAATTCAACGCCTTAATGCTTTTGCAGCTTTTAGGATGGGTCTTCGTCCCAGTCTACATCCGGTCGGGAGTATACACCATGCCTGAATACTTGTCCAAGCGTTTTGGAGGGCATAGAATCCAAATATATTTTGCAGCGTTGTCTCTAATTCTTTATATCTTCACCAAACTATCAGTTGACTTGTATTCAGGGGCACTTTTTATTCAAGAATCGCTAGGTTGGAACCTCTATTTGTCAGTTATCCTCCTTATTGGAATGACTGCACTGTTGACTGTGACTGGAGGTCTTGTGGCTGTCATCTACACAGACACCCTTCAAGCTCTGCTTATGATTATTGGTGCCCTCACACTTATGATCATAAGTATTACGGAGGTTGGTGGGTTTGAAGAAGTTAAAAGAAGGTACATGTTAGCGTCACCAAATATTACATCTATCTTGTTAACCTACAACATTTCCAATACCAATTCCTGCAATGTCGACCCAAAGCCCGATGCTCTTAAAATGTTGCGCGAGCCAACGGACGAAGACATTCCCTGGCCTGGATTTCTGTTGGGACAGACCCCAGCTTCTGTGTGGTACTGGTGTGCTGATCAAGTTATAGTTCAGCGAGTTTTAGCTGCAAAAAACATTGCTCATGCCAAAGGATCCACTCTGATGGCAGGTTTCTTAAAGTTGCTGCCGATGTTTATTATAGTTGTCCCGGGGATGATTTCACGAATACTGTTTGCAGATGACATTGCCTGCATTAATCCAGAACACTGTTTTCAAGTCTGCGGCAGCAGAGCTGGATGCTCTAACATTGCCTACCCTCGCTTGGTGATGAAACTCGTGCCGGTGGGTCTCCGCGGACTGATGATGGCTGTGATGATCGCTGCACTGATGAGTGACTTGGACTCGATATTCAACAGTGCCAGCACCATATTCACACTTGACGTCTACAAACTCATTCGGAAGAGCGCTACGTCTAGAGAACTGATGATTGTAGGAAGAGTCTTTGTCGCGTTCATGGTAGTTATAAGCATTGCCTGGGTCCCGATCATTGTAGAAATGCAAGGCGGTCAGATGTACCTTTATATTCAAGAGGTAGCAGACTACTTGACCCCACCGGTGGCTGCTCTGTTTCTTATGGGTATCTTTTGGAAGCGTTGCAATGAGCAGGGTGCTTTCTATGGTGGAATGGCCGGGTTTGTTCTTGGAGCGATACGGTTGATACTGGCATTTATCTATCGTGCTCCGGAGTGTAACCAGCCGGATACTAGGCCAAGCTTTATCAAAAACATCCATTACATGTATGTTGCGACAGCTCTGTTCTGGATCACTGGGATCGTGACCTTTGTGGTAAGCCTCCTCACACCTCCACCTACGAAGGAGCAGGTTCGGACCACCACTTTCTGGGCTGTGAAAAACAGGAGCGTGAAAGAGAACGCCGCCACGGGGGAGCTGTACAAAGTGCAAGAAAAGACCATCCTCAAGTGCAATGAAAACGCTAACCATATCATTCCAAACGGCAAATCGGAAGAAAATATCAAAAATATGAAGCCGGAGGATATCAATCTTCTGGTTACTTGCAGAGATGACAGCAACCCAGTGATTTCTGTGAGTCACTCTGAAGTTGAGACACCAGTTGATTGTTATTCAAACGGACAAGCAGCTTTGATGGGGGAGAAAAAGCATGAGGAAGAGACTGATGATAGAGAGAGACATTTGAAATTCATAGATTGGTTCTGTGGCTTTAAAAGTAAAAACATGAACAAGAGAGCTGTTCGGGAGGTGGAGGAAGAAACTGTTTGTTTACAAATGCTGGAAGAGACTCCGAAAGTTAAACTATTACTAAATACTGGACTGGTCTGTGTCTGTTCGCTTGGAATATTCATGTTTGTCTATTTCTCTTTGTGAGTGAATAGTGAACTTTTAAGGGTATGGCTAAACATACAGAAGTTGATACAGGTTTCTGGAGGTTTTGTTTTATTTTGTTGCTTGTTTTGGTTGTTTTGTTTTGTTGGTTTTATTTTTTCAAATAACATAACTGCACCCTAGGCATTGTTTACGCTATAATTGTAAGACCAACTCAACTTTAGCCTATTTGGAGACCATTCGAGACATGTTGTCCTATCTCTGCTGAAGGCAGAATGTGTCATCTGGTGTCTCTCTCTTTTTTTTTTTTTCCCTCTTGTCCTTTTTTTTTTTTTCCATTTGCAGTACTAACCTTTTGTTTTTCCATGTATACATGTATAAATATACCAAAGGCAGGCAGGTGGCTGTGTTTTGAAGTCAGATAGCTACAGAACACAGTTAGCAGTGAGGTGAAGATAAGTAGTCATTTACTGATGTGTAAAATCTAAACGATGAAAGCTGTGTCAAAAGTTTTTCAAATCTATGGTGACGATGCACATCGCTATGCAGTCATTCATTGTAACATAGCTATATTACCATGGCCAACTTAGCCGTTCCTAATTTTGCTCACTGCTGCTTCTTTTTTTGTTTGTTTTCAGTCAGTGTCTTATTTCTCTTATGGCAACAACAGAAAGATACTTTGTCTCATCGCATAGCACAACGTGATAGGTCTTGGTAGATTTCTGTATTGTTTTTCTCTGTAAGGAAATCTGTCTTGATTTTTGTCCACTGTAAATTCCATTACTGCAAAGTAGCTATATTTGAAAAAGAAAAGGGGAGGAAAAAAATATCAAAACCCAGACACCTTGGAGATGACCAATGGGCAAGGGAACAAAACCACACAGATCACCAAAAACCACTCTATCTGAATTTTGTAGTATATTGAAGTATGTCCTAAAGGTTTGGAGACTAATTAGGGTTAGCCTCTTTTATAGAGAAAAAAATCTGTATGTAGCTTCTACAACAGGGAGGGGGAACGTGTGAGGCTTTGCTTGTCTTCAGTTCGGTAAGCACCCTGAAAAATAACTCCTTTCCTCTGCTGTGTACATCCTCCCATTGCTGCATACTGAGTCTTAATCACAGAATCACAGGGGAGGAAAAAAGGAGGGAGGGGGAAGATAAGAGGAGGGAGAAGTGGGGGGAAAGAGGTGGAAGTAGTCCTTATTTTCAGAGTCCTTCTTCCCCCTTCCCCTCTCACCCTGTCAAACCTTATTTTTTTTTTAAAGGAATGACTCCCGAGGGATTCTGTGGTGGGAGATAAGGAGTGTGTGCAGTAGTAATCTGTGTCAGCAATTGAGGTCTGCCCTTAACATTCTTCAGAAAGAAATGAAACTTTTCCCAGGCGATCGCAGACTATCAGTAGTTTTGGAGATGCTGCGGTTCTTTTCTCCCAAAAGATGTACGCCCAAGGCAGGGTTGAATAGTTTGCAGGTGTGGTGTGTGTGCAGCAGGTTGGTGGAGCTCAGCGGACTGAAAGGTTGTGGATCTTGGTCCACTTCCCGGTAGGTAAAGCAAGAGAACATGTTGCTGTCCTGGGTTGTCTCGCCCTTACACTAAACCGAGTCAGTCTGTTTTCAGGTGCAGAGACTGGCCAACAGTATGTGGCTCTGCTCATGATACTAAACTCCCTTACCCTCTGGGACCGAGTGACGATATCACAGCCTTCCTGGGAAAAGAATTCCTCTGCTTTTCTTTGCTCCTGAGATCATCTCAGGACTTGTTGTGAGAGCACCAACACTTGCTAGGCCAAAACCAATATCGGGGACCATGCTGACTGTTCAACAGCATTCATTCAAGGGTCCAGTAATGTTTACTTGGCACATAAACAAGAACCAATTCCTATGGGCACAGTAGTTCTGTAGAAATGAAATTTGGGTTAATCTTGCCTTTGACTGCTGGAGAAAGTTTGCTTTCCAATACAGTGGTACTGTAAGTTGCAGGTTGTCCAAATAGCTTTTAGTAATATAATGTATAGCAGATACTTTTCAGAGAAAATTAACTTCCCTTTTTTTTGAGGTTTTTGTTTTGCTGCGGTTTTTAAACCAATTAAATCCCATTCATTCCAAGATTTTAAACAGAGGCTGAAATGCCCCACTTTTCTCTGCTTTCTTTAGTTGTTGCCACTGAAAAGTAGACTACTTTTAACTGGAAATACAGTAGTAAGTGTAGGAGCGGTGTTGCAGTACATGTAGAAGAGGAGAGTTGCCATACCCGAGTACTGATGCTAATACCAGTGTGACAAAACACATTTTCTTATGGTTTATGTGGCTCACTTCATTCAGGAAAACAGTTTAAATCCTTCTTAATGGTAAAATCACAGTATGTGAAATAGGTTAATGGCATCTCAAGGTACTTCATTAGTGGGCTGAGTTAGGAAGGATGGTACTGTAAGAAAGATGTAAAACATAGTTAATGGTTTCTCTGCAGGATAAAGTAATCTAGGACAAAAATTGGTTGGGTTGTTTTTTTTATTTTTAAAGAAAAATAACAGTCTGTGGAGGGTAAGGATAAGTCTCAGTTCAGCAATATCTTGCAAAGGCTCGGATCTGGCTAATAGGCCTTATTTCATCCAGGGAAGGAGAGACTCTCATACCAGGCGCTGTCCCTTAGTAACTTGGCTTGTCTTTATCAGCAGCTGGTTACTTGGATTTTCCGGACCAGTCTTTTTTGCTCTCAATATTAACAAATACATTGCCACCTAACCTGTGAAGCCAGGTTAGCTCAGGGACCTTTTCGCTTGGCTGTCATTGCTTCATCTGTGCTTGCATTTTTTCCCCAGGGTGCCTTATATGGTTATGAAGCTGAAGGCATGGCTTTTGTTGCCACCTGAAGAGTGGTTTGCTTATAATGACTTCCCAGCTTGCTTTTTCTCCTCTGTTCCCACCCTCAAAGTCATTTGCTATTTAAAGAGAACACTGTTTATATAAAATATATAGGACGCCTGTATCCTGTTCAGTATAACTACAGTCAGATCCGTGGTGAAATTATCCTTTGACTGTGGCAGGGAGTCATGACCCTTCACAAATGTGCAGCCTTCAACTGTTAAATCTGAGCTACTCCATTTACCAGTTAATGTATTCTCATTTTTGCTAAACTAGCAAGTTGCCACATTAATCACAGTGGTAACTGCAGTCAGGATCTTAATACTTTGCATCCTGCCCCCCCCATGTTTAGACCTGTTATTTTGAAGAAGCTTTTAAGCAAATTATTTCTCCAGTGCTTTTTCTTTTCAGTCATTTAAAAGTGTATTTCTATACTACTCTCTGCCTAATGCCAGCCTCTCTGGTCATATTCTGTTTTCATGTCTTAGAATTTGATAACGTGCTTTGCTGCATATAACCACTTAATTAAAGGACTTTATTGCATTAAAAAAAAAATTAAAATGACAAAGCTTCAAGCAAGCTGTCTGTTGGTGAGCAGGTAGCTTGCCCTGTGTTATGGACCTTAGTAGAAGAAGTTGCCTGAGGATTTTTTTTATAGCGTAAACATGCCTTTGCCGATCTGCTGATTGTGATCTACATGGAAGAGGTGTTACCAGGTTAATAGGTTTTGGTTCACACCCCAGCTTTTTGGTCCAGTAAATGTACAATGTGTCTCCCACGGTTGACAGTCAGTTCCATAAATTTTAATGCCTGGCCTCTTCCTCCTTGATGGGACTGGCTGGTCATGCAGGGGTATAGCCAGGACACGTGCTTCAGTCTTGAAGAGATTGGTTTGTTTATTTATTGCCTTGAGCTTAGAATGACAATTTTGAAAAACTTACTTTGGAATTACATCATTTTTTATTGCTATTTCCCTTAACTTATTTTTCTGGTAAGATATTTGAATTTTCTTCCAGAAATTTTTTATAGAAGCCTTTTCTATTTAAAAAAAAAAAAAAAAAAAATGGAAATAATAAAATGGAAGAGGCTTCTTGAGAGCTTAATAGTACATTCTGGAAGACTGTTCTTATTTAATTTTTGTTTTTTTTCTGATGACTGATTTGATAGTATTCTCTGCCAAAGTTTAGGGCTTGTTTTTGTTTTTATAATTTTTTTCATGTTAGCTTTTACTAATACCTGAAAGAAAATGGTGAGAGATTGTAAGAAATTACAATGGCCTTCAGTATACCGCTTGTGTATTTTCTACTTTTCCACTTCTGTGTTCCCCTTTCCCTAATTCCAGAAGGGCCAGCACGAGACTTCTGATGCAAGTCATGAGAGTACTGTAACTGAGTAGTGAAAACGATTTCCCGCAAGGTTACGGTGAAGCGGGCAGGGCCATCAAAGGATTTCTGCGTCAACACTTAAAGCAGAAGATGCTTATAACTTTAAAAAGTACAGCTTTATTTTTTTTATATATATATTTTTTTAAATCCTAAGATGGAGATGTTGGGAGATGCTCCCTTTCAGAGAACAGGATACATGGAAGAAGCTGGAGTTGCTAAGCTTTAGCTTTGTTGAGGAAATCTTTGGATTTAGCATGTATAACGAAGCAAAAATACTCATCTGTTAATTTGGTATTCTGTATGTTCTGTGCCCTTAAATGTAATTGTTTTGAAAATAAAACTAACCTTGTTATGTGATGTTAAAAAGCAGACTTGTGTGCAATGTTTTAATTTTTTTTTTAAAGAAAATGTTTGTATATAATTAAATGGTTTAATGTGCTTTAATTGGCCTAAGGTAAAGAGTAGTCCTAGAATGTAAACATATATAATTAGAATTTCTGATTTCACTGTGAGATTTCTGAACTCTCTTGTTTTGCAAAGTGGTTTGTTTTGTTTACAAAACACTTTCTCTTATTTCTTTCATGGTGTTGGTTTAAAGGCATTTGCTTCACTTCTGTTCTAATATTGAATTCATGGTATAGTGACATCTGGTGACACTTAGCATTATCAGTTTCACTGTGTAAAGTCAGACACTTTGAGCAAAAATGGTAATGATATGACAATTCTCTGTGTCTATGAATACACGTTTTTAAATGAGGTGGTTATAAAAATAGTTGCTGTGCAAAATGTTAGTAGTCTTCTTCAAGAAGAAAGCAAATTTTCTAATATCACTAGAGCAGTCTCTTCATTCATCTTCTTATTTTTAAAGCACAGTGTCAAAGTGATGCTGCTTTACCTTGTATCTCTGATATAATGTTTTTTTAGATATCTGTGAAGTATTTTTGGTTTTTGTTGCTGTTGTATTTTTCTGCAGATTTTATATAAAATACTAGTTAATAAACTGCCTTTTTGTTACTGTTTTTTTTCTTAACTATTCAACTAAAATACATTTCAGACCAAAACCAAATGATATGATCTAGCATTTGAAACCTGCCTTTTTCCTTGTCCCTTTGGGTTTTTTTTCATTGTTTTGTTTTGTTGTCTTTTTTTTCCTAAATAAGCCAAATGGGCATGTAGATAAGATCGCTATAATGGATCCAGGTCTCTTTTGGTAAAGTGTTATTTAAAGGTCTGTTAAGATCTTATAAGACAATATGCTGAAAAAAAAATATTGTAGTAGGAATATAGATTTAGAAGTGTTAATGAGATTAATACAGCTTAATTATATTGTAAGTTGCTACTGTCCTTAATGACAAGCTTTTTGTCATAGAAACGATGTATGATAAATGAATTTTGGTCTAGTGTATAGAATTATCATATTGCTATAAATCTTTGAAGTAAATCTGATGCAAAATTTTCATAGATAGCATTGCTGGCCCTGTGTATACTGTTCTTTGTATACTGTATGCATATTATTTTGCCTACTGCATTAGTCTTCAAACTAAAACTCTTATTAGAGAGTATTTGGATACTTCAGACTGTGTTTCTTGCAGTTTACATTCCTTTACCATGGCATTTTGTCCTGTCTAAAAGTATTGTATGGAAATGTTTAAAACTTCTGTACAAAGTTTCAATAAAAATAGAGGAAAAAACCCCAAACCAACAACATAATAGATATTTGTGATGCTGTTTTGGAGAACCTGTCCCTACTTGTCATATGTATTCTTACTTGTGGCAAGCCTTGCATCCCTACGTGTAAAGACGTTTCCTATTTCCCATGTGACATTAAAAGGCAAACCTCTTGAAGCAGGGATAGAGAAGAAAACCAACCTAGATTTAAAATTTTTAAAATTTTATTTTAAACTGCAGGTTTTTTAGCTGCAAAAACTTCAGGCCTGCTGATGTTGTGGGGAGGTGGGGTGGGGTTGGACTGAACTGATCTGTCTATGACCTGAAGCTCAGGGTGCTAGCAGGACAAGCAAGGCTTAGTCACCTGCAGCACCCAACAGAGCAGCAGCTTGCATGCAAAAAGAAATACGGGTGAACCCTCATGTATCAGAGCATCCTTGTTGGATATCATGCAAGATTACAATTGTTTCTGTCCTCTTTCTTTTTTTTTAACCATTTTTTTTCTGTGGGACAGGCACCTTCTTACTTGATTCTGGGGTGTCCTTAAATATCTCCACTTCTTCTTTGCTATCCCTCTGGGACTGCCCCAGTCTGGATGCCTCTGTTTGTCTTGAGTTTATTTCTGACTGTGATCTAGAAATGAGTCCTGGTGCCCAAGTCCCCCAAGGAGACTGTGCTGGTAGTCACACTCTGAGAATGATGTGTGTGATGCTGTCTTCTCCATTGTAGGACAGGGTGTGGTAGTCAGTGCTTAGATAGCTCCTTTGGAGATGGAAGGATACCTTCTCACAATTTTTATGTGAAAAAGATAAAAACATCAACATGGTTCTCTAAGCAGAGACCAAACAGGAGTCTTCCTTCTCCCCCTTGTCCCAGTCCCGCATAAGGACATACTTGAGTGAATAGCCATGGAAGACGTGGTGTGAATCATGACTACATTGTCCAGTGGTGATGGTTCAGCAAGGAGGCAGACGTGTGTGGTGTTTAATCACCTGTGGATTGGGGTTTAAAGTAATCTTCTAGAGATGGGATCTTGGTAAAAACCAGAGAGAAGGATGTTAAACTCAGATTATCAGCTGCAGAGGAAATGCTGCATTCATCAAAATGATTCTTGGTGGTATTTTGCTGCTGTGCTGTAAGAGAAAAGGAGAAGCTCTGCTGTTGTTTGTTGAAGGAATGGATAAAACCCCATTTTTTTGAAAGGAAGCTTTGGATTTGGGATGAAAAATAAGCAGTTTCTTGCCTGCAGACTTAGTTTGGATTTTTGATTTCCAGGAGGGAGTGGGACTCCTGTGTTTTCATTAGTTAGCTGTTAATTAATTGATTATCTAATTAGTTATTAGGTGATTATTCAGTGAACAGCTTTCCATTTCATTGATTTTTGAAAGAGGTTCAAGAAGCCTCTTCATCACCAGCTGATTCCATTTGTATTCGTTGGCAAAGTCTCTGTCAATCCCCAATTTACTGATGTTTGAGACTCCAGCGTTTCTTTGGGTGTGGAGTCCTGGCCCAGGCAAGTTGTGGGCTGGTTCAGTAAATGCTGCAGAAGCATTTATTTTGAAGGTTCACTGGAAAAACCCAAGGAGATGGTGGTAATGAATACTCTTTGCCTGCTGGCTCTGAAGTGAATTCACCCTCCTTGGATGTGGCTGTCCCAGTTTGCCCTGTGCATGTTGTCAATGCCAGGAAAGTGAACAAGCCAGGAGGTTTCAGCTCTGTGCTTTCTTCTTGCCTGTCTAGCAAGCATGTTTAATCAAGTTGTACTTAATGATTCACTTATTTCTTTTTTTTTTCCTTTGAGGTGTTCATAGACTGATAGAAATAAGGTGACAGTCTGACTTTATGGCCATCATGTTTATAACCCTTTAATTTGTCAGCCACTATTTTTAGTACTTCTCTGAACCATGAAACTAGTTTTGTAAATTAGCCGTGAGTGTACCAGTACATGTGCTGTAGTGTACATGGGAATTTGAACAAGAAGTTGCTCAAGCTCACTTTCACCTGTGCACACCAGTTGGTGCAAACACTGTTTGGTTTTGGAGACAAAAATCATTACTTCTTTACAAAAGCATGAGGATTTAAAAATTGTGGTTATGGTCCTTACATACTCTTTTTTTTCCGTGAACTATGTTCAGCTTTTTTCTTGTTCCTGACTCTTCTTTTTTCTTCTCTGGCAGTAAGGATGTGCACGATGGGTGTAACATCTACATCGTAGGAAACGGATCCCTAGTCCTTAAAAAGTGTTCTCTCATAGAAGGGAGATCTTCAGTGGCTTAACTAGTCTGGGTAGTGCTAGCGGTACAGCCTTGGTCCGGAATGTTAGGGACTTGGTTGGAATATGTAGCCTGACTGCTACAGTGGATGCTTTGGACAGTTGCTGGTATTTCTTCTAAGTCTGGACTATTGCTGGCCCTCCAAGGCTGGAAACCTCCAGCCCAGAGAATGTAAAAGTTAATTGCATTTGGCCTTCACGTCTGTGACTCCACCAAACTAGCGTTTGTCTCTGGAAGCCATGTAGTGCCCGTTTCCTTTGCCGCTATGCGGATTTCCCCCAGTTACAGGGGTGTGATGGCTGGTTTAAAAAAATGCTGAAAGTGCCCAGAGCAATTACACTTGGAAGAACCTCTGTGGGTCTGGAGCTGCCTGCACTTGTACCATGTCAGACAGCAAGCAATTCCCTGCAGGGAGAAGTACCAGGCTCAGTATCACATGGCGGGGAAGTGGATTGGGTTGCGAGCTCTGGTTGTGTTGTGTACCGTTTGCAACACACCAAGGCCCTTGTCCTTGATAATACCACTGACTTTGTCCCTGGAACATCTAGGGAAGCAAACAGTAACAGCAGCAATGTGGTGGTGGTTTGATTCACATCCCTTCCCCAACTTGCAGAGAAGGTAGTGAATGAGGGGTGACAGGTAGCTGATGGTGCTGTCAGGTCTGTGTTCAGGCAGCCTTTTCCTTTTGAACACTTGGGATGAGGAGATTATGGGCTTCAGCTTACCTTCGAAGTAGCAGCCATCACTTTTGGACTCTTTCTGTCAGTGTCTAAGTCTTCCAAACTGCTGCTGAATGTTTGGGTGAATAGAAAAGCTTAAAGTAAGTTGATAAAATACTAGGGAAACCAGACACACATGTAGTTTATGGATGGAAACATGGCTGAGTTAGAGGGGAGAGACTGAAAGGAAGAGCTGATTTGAGAATAGAGATCTTGTCCAGGATTAAAATTGGTCTTGTCTTGAGCAATTTGATAGTATAGGTGACATTCTTGAGAAGTAAGCTTCCAAACTTAAGTTCCAACTTAATCCTGGTTCTGGGTTGTATGCATTATTTTTTTTATCCACAGCCTGTGTACATAGACACTGTGTCATGTTAAACATTTTACTAGGAAAAATTGCACTGCAAGGACCTCTTATCCAGAGGATGCATAACCAGCTTTCTCAAGAAAGCGTTAAACTAAGCCAGCTGAGTTCTTGAAAAATGGGGAGGAAGAAAGAGCAAAACTTCTGCTTTCTGTAGTGGTTACAATACAGAATACATCTGAAAATACAGTTGGGCACAGGACTTAAATTTATCTAAGGATAATTTGATGCAGATCTTGATTAGACTAGGCTGCGCAATTAAGTCTGGCTTTACGTTTTGCTTATCTCAGGGTCTTCTGAAGGTGGATCCTGTGAGGCTGGGCAATTGCAGTCCCAGTGTTTGAGGAATCAAAATGAAATTTTGAGAAGTCAGTAAAGGTTCTGAGGTATCTTAAAACTGGTAGCTCATTGCTTTGGGGAGAGGAGCTGCTGACCTGAACTGGCAACCTGCAACCAACATATCTCCTTGCAGTGTGCTCAGGAAGAGATTTTTCTCAGTGAGTAGTAAGGAGATGGTGAAAGAAGCCCTGACTTCTTGACTGTGGTTCCTACTTCTGTATCACAAGATTGGAGAAGGCTTCTTTTCCTCTCACCTTCTCCTTCTTCTGCTCCTATCATGATCTTTTTGTAATCTTCATTGGCATGTCTTATGTTTTGGTTTTTTCTTTTCTTTCCTGACTCTTGATTATTTAAGCTTAATGAATATGTTAAATAAACTTGATGAAATGTATTCACATCTAAAAGTCATAAGAGGAACAAAATTTACCTGTAGTTTTTGGTAAGCTTGGTCTTACCAAGTTTCTGATAAGTAGATTTAGCTGACTGTGAGTGTTACGTTGAAGTCCATATTATAATGTGTTATGGTGGAGAAGAAGAGAATATGTTTCTAAATGCAGTTTTAAGAAAGGTATTTAATTTATTCTTAATTGTGGTCAACTGTTACATTAATTGTTTCTAGTGCTAAACCCTTGAAATGGTCCTGAATTATGGAGGATTTTGCTGCTGTTTACTTCAGACTTACAAGACACCTTCTAGAGTTCTTTTTAGAAAGCATCAGGAGTATCAACTTTCTAAATGAATTAAATTCAACTAAGTTCTGTGTTGAGACTGGTGTGTTAACTGTGATTTGTATTTATAGCATACTTGTATTGCTTGCTTTTTAGTGCAGTTTCTTTAATAATTTCCTTTGATGTTACATGTTGAGTTAGGGGAAAAAAAAAAAGATATATTGTGGCATTCAGGTTCTTTGAAGAATAAAGGTGGATTTTGGAACAGAGGAGATAGTAGCATCACTTTGACTTGAAAAGTTGCTGCTTCCTTTGCATCCAAGTCTCTGGGCTTTGTATTTTTATCAGGTGTAGTTGCTAGTTACTTGAATGTTTTTGTCTCTGGTTTTTACTCATATTAGCGCTAATTTTTTTTCTTTGTTGTTCATTCCTAATCTGCTGGGTTTTTTCATGTTTGCTGTGTCTTCTTGTGTACTAAAGCAGGGTCTAACAATGAAATGACTCTTTCCATCTTCCCCTTGTTTCTCATCGCAAAGCTCTTCTTTCTTACACCATTGTTGATCTTGGCTAGTTCACAAATGTATGTGTGGGTTTTGTTGGGTTTTTTTAAAATCTTTTTCACTAATAAGTTTCTAGTATGTTATTATGTAGTAAATGACAGTAAGGAGATGGTTTTTTCCTCCTAGTTTTGCTGCTTTTGAATTGCAGATTTTTTCTAAACAGATTTTGCGTTGATTTCCACCTCAGTAAATAATGTCAGAATAATCTTTTGTAACTGTTTAACAACCAAAAAAGACATAATTTTATCCTGCTATTGCTACATTGAGGGGATGATCAAACAAATGATGATGGATTTCTTTCTGCTTATAATTTAAGGAGACATGCCCACTGACTTTAAGTGCTTCCTGTTGACCTGAGTAAGTGGCTAGGAGACCTTGAGTACAGTCCTAGCCCTAAAACTAAGTGTTTGATGTCTGCTTCCTTTTCTCCCTCTAAAAACTCTTTTTGGAGGAGCTTTGGTGGCTTGAGAAGCCTTTATTTTTAACCAGTTACGGTTTTTTTCTGTTCTTGTGACTTTCTGTCCTCTCTTGAGCTCCCTCTGGCCAGCTAACAAGGTGGAAAATTGAGCAGTGGTGCGGAGCCCTATCACATGGCTCTAGTTCCAGCCACAGTGTTCTCCTTCCCTGTAGGACTGGCCATGTGGCTCTTTGGTTTACAGGAGACAGCAGCATTACAAAAGATTTATTTCAAGGTCCTGTCACGTTTCTGGTCTGTCTTCACGCTGTTCTTTGCAGCTTCATGGCTGACGAGCTCATGTCTGTTTGGCCTCTGGTAGAATAGAAGATACTTTGCTATCAAAGTATACCCCATTTTTTTTTCTGTTTGCCTGTTTTTAATGTACTTGCTGGTTGCCGTGCAAGTTCTGTATGACAGATAAAAAAATGTGGATTAGTTTTCACTCACGCTGTTGGTATATAACTTCCCCTCAAAAAGAAGTCGGTGGTGCTGTATTGCAGTACTTATTGGTTATTAACATGCATTTGTGGCTTTGATCCTGGGTGGTAATTAATGGTGTACCCCCATCTGTTTTCATTTGTGCAGTCTGGTGAGATGCTGAAGAAGGCTATGTGTTAAACAGCTTTCTGCTCTCTTGGGTGATGACTATGCTAGGCTGGAAGACTATTGAGGAGAAGGGGAGAAACTAGATTTATGGAGGAAGTGCATAGGGCATGGAGTTCAGTTGTGGTTTGTGAGACTCCTGGGGCTATGTATAACTTCACGGGAATAGTGGAATTTAAAACAAACTGGTCTGGACTCCGTGGAAAGGTGCCTGGTGATCTTGATGCGTGTAGATCCTGTGGCATCAGCAGCAACAACGTGGGGCCTCCCTGGTGGTGCAGCCGCCTGGTAAAGGTGGCTGCAGTGATCCTTACCTTGGGGAAAGCCAACAATACACAGAAAGTATGTTTTGTGATGTACCTCTGCTGTGATTGTTTTGCCCAGCAGGCACAGGGTTGACAGGCTAGTTACTGTGTTTCTTCTGGGCAGCTCTAAGTTTAAAAAATGTGGGGGTTGAGAAGTGGGAAATTGTAGTCTGTAGACAGCGGTCCTTCAGCCACTTCTTCCAGGGACAGTTTTCCTAGGAAAAACCCTTGGACAGTCTGCACTGACCTCCCTACTCTTCCTTCCCTGGCTTGGTCAGGTCTGCAGGGCTGTACCTTCCTGAGAACAAGATAACTACTCGCAGCCAAAGGATAGTGAACCAAGTTCACTGACAAAGTTCACCAAGTTCACTAAGGATGAAGCCAGCTGAAAGGGCTCTGGCTTGACTATGTGTGCAGGAGGTGGCACCAGAGCTAGAGTTGCATACCAGGACTTACACACTCTGGCTAGGACTTCCTGCTCTCCAGCATGGATATGCTGGCACTGGCTCCCATTTTCTCTTTTTTTTTTTTTTTTTCCTTTTCCCCATCTTTGCTTCCCCACATCTGTGGTACTGGAATTGGTGCTGGCTGTTCAGGAAAAAATGTTGTGGCTCTTGGGTTGGGAGCCAGGCAATACCATTTCCTATGTCCTCAACTGGTCTGGCTCTGAGGCAAACCAAGGAACCTGTGTCTGTGGATATTATGGTTGGCAAAGGCTAGCCTATATATAGTTTGGTTCATGGCTTTAGGCAAGCTATGATAAACCATGGTCTTTTTTGGAGAAAAAGAATGAAAGGGATTACAGTGACAAGCTTTCAAAACCAACAATTAGTTTATGTTTTCAAAGTACGTCCACAAGCGGGGAGGTTGCAAAAACGCATAACATTTTACAATCCTTAATGTAGAAATCTGTGGCTTTCTTTTCTTGTTCATTTTGTTTTGTTTTGTTTTTAAATACATGGGACTTGATCTTAGGCTTCATTGTGTTTGGAAACTGCACATCATGTTGGACATACAGCCACTCAGGGAATGTGCTGAGCTGTTGGCATGTATAAAAGAGACAAAAAACTTGTGTCGTTTGAGGGTATGAGGAATGTAGAGGAGTAAGCTTACCCGGTGACATTTCACTTAAATCTCCGTGGTTGTAAAGAAGAGTATGTCGGAAAACTCCACCACCGGACATACAGCTGTTTGTCTAGAGGTCTCAATCAGTCAAGGTCTCTTTGTTTATGGATCAGCATTTTTTTATGCAAGCGGGAGAGAAGTAGCAGCAGTAAACTTAGCAGTATTTTTCTTCGTTGACCTGACAGATTCCTCCTGTGACAATTGTCTGAGCACTGCAGAGGCTTCTGCAACCTAACCACACACAGCAGGCACAGTAGGAGAAGACCTGAATGGCAGATCCTATTGCTTTCTTTCCAGGAGTGTATTTTCAAGCCTGGGGTTGGAAGCAGTACAGATGGGCTGCAGTGCACAAAATATTGTCTGTTAGGTTAGCTGCCCTTCCTCCTAAAACTGCTCATTTCCCTTACTAATGTGGGTAAAATCCTAATGGTAAGGGTCAGATTCTTGTTTGAAAAGCAAAACCTTCTAGATAGGAACACGTACCTTGGTGCCTGCCTCACAAACTCGGTTCTTGTTTTTCTCTTCTTTCTAGAAGCCAGATTTCTAGGATGGTTCTTAGATCATTAAACTATGGGTATCACTAGCAGTGATACTGTAGTTTTTGGCTTGCCTGTGTGGAGGTGCTCCTTCACAACAAATGAGCATCTCTCACCAGTAGCTCCTGATTTAGATCGGTTTAGTGCTGAGATTCCGTGTTGATGGAAGCAGCATAAAACCTATCCAGAATTTGGCCCAGCTTCTCTTGACTTTGTGACATGTAAGTTGAGGTGAAATAACTGTAAGGAGCTTGGGTAGAAATTCTTCATGGGGAAAGTCTCAAGGAAAGAGCCTCTGCTCCCAGCTCTTACCTTGTATTTTGGCATGTGTGAAGGACAGGGTCAAGTAAAAATGGAGTTACTACCTTCCTCTGGCTGTTGCTGATGTTTCTGCAATAGTAGAAGTTTGAAAGAACGCTTGCCACTATGGCAAAACAACATGTGTCTGTGATGCAGTGTAAGAGATTTTGTTCTATGCTTTCTCCTAGTTGCTGGCATTATTGTGAAGACACTACTTGATTTCCTCACTTGGCTTTTCTTGATTCTGTTGTTCACCTTCAGGCCTGTCAGCTCAGCCAACAGATTTCACAGTCACTCTTCCCGCTCCTTGAATACTGCTCAAAGTACTCATGCCATAAATGCCACTTCCAGTTCTTCTCTGATAGTATGTGGTTGTCCTTCTCCTTGGGTTTGTGGAGGAAGAAAGGACTGCATGTGACTGCTTCGTGGTAGTTATCACACACATTAGAAGATGAAAAGTAACACAAAACATGAGCACACTAATACTAAAAATCCAGTCTTGGAAGAAAATCCTTGTATTGATGGGACACTCTTTAGTACTTGAATCCATTATGTAGAAGTACTCGAGATACTAGAGACAGATTTAAAGGGGGAACTGAAAGTATTAACATAGTCAGCATCAACAGCTGGTCAGCATCCTCAGCTCTAGCCATGTGAGTGCCTGCATGGTTTTACAGAATTGCTTTTATGCTATTTTTCCAGCAAAGGCCTGAACAGCCTGCCCATCTGTCAGCCTCTCCTTAGCAAGTTTTGAACACACTGGTTTTGTTCTAGGTAAGCTTGAGAGAGTTTTGGAAGTCTCAGAAATTCAGACTCCTGTAACGTTTGTGGAAATGGCTTCCTTTGTGGCAGCAGGTAAAAAAAAAGTTGTGAGGAGATCCAAGTAGTTCTGCATATATTTTGGGGAAGGAGGTCCTAAGCGTGAAAGGTGCTTACTTGGAAGTCTGATGAGTGATAATGAAGGCAGCCGTCTGTAGTCAACTGCAAAATAGTGTTATTCCTGATTTTGAGCTAAAACATGATTTAAATTGACATAATAGAATCCCTAAAATCTCTTAATTCCTTCATCCTAAATTTTCACACTGTGACAAGAGATACCTTTAGTATTTGTCTGTTGTGAGAAACAATAGTTTTAATGAATTAAACAATTTTGACAAGGTAGCAATTGTTTTTTAATGTGTGAACATACTTGTCTGCTCCCTCTAATTGTTTTACAACATAGTCTAAACATATGTTGCAAAAAAACCATACAGGCATTTTTGCTGACCTTATAACTGTTTAGGCTCTTTGTGTTGAAAATAAATTCCCCAAACAGTTTCTACAGCTGGAGAGAGGGGGATAAAGTTTCTGATTGATAGTGAGGAGCAAGTAGGTGTGATCCTGTTATTGACTCCTGACTGCTACAGGGCAGTTAGCCCATGGAAACAAGGAAATGTTTCAGGCCATCTGTACTTTCAAATGTCTTTCAAAGAGCAACCAACATTGCAAAACATCATATGTTGAACATCTCTGCTCTGCATTTGGAGGCTTATTGTATCACCGTGTATCCTCAGGGAAATGAAAGAAATGTCACATGCTGGAGCATGAACTGCACTGCATGTTGTAAGATTCTGGTACTGCCTTTTCCCACCAATTTTCATTAAGGGATCTGGACATTAAATAACCCTTTTTCTTAGTAAAGGTTTGCATCACTACCTTAGACTTAGGAAGCCTACTTTAGTCATCTTATACATAAGGTGTTTAAAGGCTTACACAAGTTTTCTTTGGTCTGGGAAGGGACAATGAAATTGTTATGGTCGTCTGATTTAACAAAGTAAAATCTGAACGAAGCCAAAAATCAGCTCTTTCATTACTTTTCCATTTACAGCTGTTGCCATCTCACTGGACAGTTAGACTTGGGAATATACCTTGATGCAAAATGTTGCAAGGAAGGCAGGAGAAAGCTTATGCAGTTTGGTTTGTGTTCAGGTGGACATTAATTTAATTTCCTTTCTCTGTTTCATAAAATACTTCTTGTTGCTGAGAGTATATAAATTTGCAGTTGTTTTCAAAACATTCTAATTTGTGCTTTATGAACATTTTCATAGATGTTATTGCACATCATTAGAGTGCCGTATCGTTTTGATAAAGGGCCCTGATGTGCAGCGAGCAAGAAAACATTGCATCTGTTTTACCTACTGCTTATTGGCTGCCTGTCCCTCCAACTTGTTTTTCTAAGGAGTGAAATCTCTGCATGTTAGCTAATTACTGCAGATCAGTTTTTTAACCCTTAAAAAGGCTTGGATGTTGTCTAGGCAAAAGTAATTGGATGTGCAGTGGTTTTGCTGAGGGTCTAAATATCTATTACGCACATGCAGTTGAAATAACAATATCAAATGAATGTGGTGCTCGTTGTTGTCTCTGTAGCAAGCTGTGGATTAGCGTTCCCATCACACTGTTCACCATAAATGTTGTGATGAACAATATTATTAAGCATCAATGGTCCAGGAACCTTAAAACTGTTGCCAATTCATAATTGTGCTTTGCCACATATATTTACACACCTGTCCAAGGGTCAGCCAAAGTAATACCAGGTGAGTTAAATCCAGTAACTGGTTCCATTTTCCTGTTATTGTTGTTGGGGCCTGACTGTGAAATTGGTGGGAACTTTGTTATTGCCATAATTCACCGAGGAACCGATTGTTCTTAAAAATGCACTTCCTTAAGAGGAGGTCTGCTTCTGCTCCCTCAGTGCCCTCTCAGGTTGCAGGAAGATCTCTGCCAGTGCTGAGCCGTGCAAGTACAGGTGTCCGTTCTAATCTCATCATAAGAATCACCAGATTTATCTACGTTTCCTGCTTTTTTCTATTTTTTATATAGAATATATATTAAAAAAAAAAAATTATGTGTATACTTTTTATAATTTTATCTTTTTTTTTCCTTTTAAAGCCTGAGACTGCCGCTGTGCTGAAGCGCACTGTTGAGGCGCTGATGGAGAGAGGGGCTGTTGTGAGGAACTTAGAAAACCTGGGAGAAAGATCTCTACCTTACAAAATCTCCAAGCACAAGGAGCGCCACAGAAGAGGAGGGTATGCAAGATGCATTTTTTTTCCTGAAAATCCTTTAAGTGCTCCTTTAAAATGTACATAAGTAACTCTCATAGTTTGGTGTCTCTTGTGCTTTTTGGGAGCACACCTGTAACGTCTGTGATCTCAGCAAGGGGTTGTGTGGCTGGCTGTGTGCGCGTGTGTTTTACTTGAAGTGTTTTGTGTCTTTTATTCTGTGTGGCGTTGACTTTTTGTTAGTGTTTAGTTGTCAAGTGGCATGAGTCCAGGCTTGGCTTGCAGAGCTACTTTCCCCAACATACACAATGTCATTTTGTTATGTCATTTCAGCGACACTGGAATGAACAGATGAATACGGTCTATTAATACTTCATCGCTGGTGTCACCACAATGATTTTGGCTGTTTTGGTGATGGGATGGCCTATACAGCACCAGGCTTGCTGGCATCAAATGGGAGACGCTTTCTCAAAGGGGGAAGAGAGCCTTAGCACAAGAGATTGCGGGGCTAATTGACAGGGCTTTAAACTAGATTTGTAGGGGAAGGCTTGCTAGAGGTCCCCATGGGTGTCGTATCCCAGCATTTGTGGGGCAGCATGCTGGCATTTTTGAGAACCAGGAGATCTTCCACCCCTTATGGGTGGAAACTATGTGCTCATCTCCCTCTGCAATGCTTATACAGCAGTGCACACAGCGTGGGGTACAAGCAGGAGGAACTGGAGATCTGTGTTTGATCGCAGGGCCATGATCTCATGGCAATTACTGAGACATGGTGGGTTGGCTCACATGACTGGAATGTTGTCATGGAAGGCTATGTACTCTTTAGGAAAGATAGACCAAAAAGGCGAGGTGGTAGAATTGCTCTTTATATGCAAGAAAAACTGGAATGCATTAAGCTCTACCCAGGGAGAGGATGAAGAATGTGTTGAAAGCTTATGGGTAAGAATGAAGGGTCATGCAAATATAGGTGAAACTGTAGTGGCTGTCTACTACAGACCACCAAACCAGGAAGAGGATGAGGCCTTCTTACAGATATCTGGAAGTCGCCTTGAGATCACAAATATCAGAAGGGTGAGTGTCAAGTAGAAGGGGCCTTTCTCTTTTCAGTGGTGCCCTGTGATAGGATGAGAGGTAATGGTCACAAACTAGAACACAGGAAGTTCTGCCTTAATATGAGGAATAACTTCTTTACTGTGAGGGTGACAGGGCACTGGAACAGGCTGCCTAGAGAGGTTGCGGAGTCTCCTTCTCTATCAAACTTGCCTGGATCTCTTCCTGTGTGGCCTGCCCTAGGTGATCCTGATCTGGCAGGGGGATTGGACTTGATAATCTCCGGAGGTCCCTTCCAACCCCTACCATTCTATGATTCTGTAGGAAGTACAATAAAGATAAATGCAGCTGTGAATTGGCATCTCTGATGTTGAGCTTCCCCCATAGCACAGAAGGAGGGTGCTGTGGATCGCATCCCCTGCTCGCTTTCTCCAGTGTGTTGTTGCTCCTTGAGGCTACCTCTGAAATGGATGCTGGCTCTCACAAGGACTGAGAAATGTTGCTAGGCAACCCATGCTGCGCTGGTGTTGCCTCCAGTAATCAAAACAACAATTAGTGACACGCTCCTAATCCGATGGTTGACCAACCTGCCTATCTGCCGTCTTCCTTGAGGGGTGTTTGGCACCGGGGAAGGTGAGGTGATTCCAGAGCTGCACCTTTTATGAAGCCCTTCTGGGATCATCTCCCCAGGGGTGACTCATGGTTTCACTCCATCTTGTGGGGACCTCTTCATTCTGCTGTGAAGTGCGAGTGGTAACAGTCACCAGTTAAAGCAGAACGACAAGAAAGGGTAGGGGAGGAAATCTCCACCATGTTGCAAAAGCAATGGCATTGTGTCCATGACAGTCTTGCACTCCTGCTCTGTGGTTTTCTTCAAAACATGGCCTGAACCTGCTGCTTTTGCATTTTAGGATGAAGTCTTGCAGCCTACATCCAGGAGCTAATCAAAGCCTTGTCTCAAACAGGTTACTAATTACCTCATCCTTCTGTAGGAGTAGAAGTGTTCTATAAACATTAATGTCTTTTCTGACAGCTTCAGTAGAGCAAGGAGCAGGTGTTACTCTCCTTGTACAGGTGGGGATCTAAGGCAGAGGGACTAAGTTCTGCTAATTTTGGATGCTGAAGTTGAGTCTTTTATTTCTAGATTTTTTTCTTTTTTTCATAGAGAATTTAGCACTCTCAAAATTTTCACCACTTCAGATGTGTTTCTGTTTGGCTTGAGTGGCAATACTACTTCACATCAGGACTTCTTCAACAGGGAAACCAGGTATCCCAAGAACTATGTAGCAGAGATGAAGCCATTTCTTCAGGGGATCTTTCAGTCATGTAAATTAGCTTAACTCATTTACTGTAGCAGGTTACCTATGCAATAAGCAGGATAAGGGGATCTGTAGAGTATAACCCTTTTTTTCACAGGGTCCTCAGAGCAGATGTATTTTGTGTCATGAATGAGGCAAGGTTTTCGTAGCAAATAATTGTGATTGTGTCTTGAAACACAGGCAGGAAGCCATCAAATCAATGTCACCATCTCTGTTCCTCCTCCACCTGCCAATTCAAGTGTCTCTAAATATTTAGCAGTCATTCTGCTTGCCCTGGATTTGGACTCCTCTGTATTTGAACATAAGTTTCATCTCCAAAATTGCTTGGCTTCTTGAAAGGGAGAACTGATTGAGAGAGGGTACTACAGGAAATAGTTGGTTTGTGTGCTTTTAATTGGAGAACTCAAACTTACATGCGATATTACAGAGGCAAGCAGCAGGCAGTTTCAGTGCCTGGCAATGAGGCAGAATTGTATTTCTGTAGATTTTGCTGGGGAGATTGCAGTTCAGTGGATGGGGACGGTGGATTCCTGGTATACCATCCAGTATTTTATATGGTCTAGAGAATGAGTTATTCAGGATATTAAACATAGTCTGGGCGTATGTAGTGAAAAGTCAGCTCTTGATACACCATGTAAAATCAGTCAGTTCTACTTTACAGCATCTGTTAAAAAAGTAATACATTTTTATAACAGGACAAAGTTGGAAAAAAAAGTCTTTTCCATGTACCTCACTAAGCTCAATATACACCTCTACTTAACAGGAAGTTCTAAGTTCTTTTCTCCTTCATAGCCAATTTTTCATTCTGCTGGTGTTCTCCTTCTTAGCAAGGTGGTGTAAAGTGGTGTATTAAGGAGTATAGTGTGTGTCAACTTTTCTTTAGTCTGGGCTTTTTCCAAAGTAACTGGAAGGGCTTCTGGCAGAGTGCAAATGATACCGTGTGTCAGTGCCGGGAAGAGTGTTGCTTACTTCCTTGGACCTCCTGGCTGGCAAATTATATGAAAATTAATGGGCCATAATACTCACAGCAACAAATCGTATGAAAATCAGTGCACTGCGATAGTCGTAGCATGGGTCACAGCTTAGTAGTGTACCTCTTAGAGACAGCTCTTGTCCTAGTGACCGCTGCACGAACCATCTTCCTGTCGGTCAGAATGGCAGGGAATCCCCCCACCTGCGTGGGGTGTTTGCCTGAGAAACAAACCAAACCAAAGCCATCTTCCTTTGCAGTGAGCCTAGCTTGGCTCCCTTCTACAACCCCCAGAGGTACCCAGGCTGTGTCTCCTCATCTCCAGTCAAGGGCCATCAGGAGGGCAGCGCCAGCTATTTGCAGGTCAATGGAGACATGCTCTGTGGCATGCCTAGTAGTCATCCTTCTCCCAGACATCTGCTGTATGTTTTCTTCATTTAGTTCATTCTGTGTTTAACTGCAATTTATATCTTTATATACAGTGAGCGTATCTTAAAACTGAGTGATTGACAGCAAACGGACACACAAGTGTGATGCGCACAGCAAAGCCGCTGCTGGACTTGGCCATGTTTTGAGAGTGTCTTTAGTGAACAGTATAGAATTGAACTGGAAAATACATACTCAATAGGGAGGAGAGCTTTCTCCTTAATAAAGCACTTTTTCCTTCCCCTCTGAGTTCTGTAGTGCTTCGGCGTCATCTGTCTTGGATATACTGCATTACAGGCACATGATGAATTTTAGAATATCCAGGAGACTACAGAGAATGAGAATTTTACTGTCAGTTCATCTGTAAAGCTGTGATTTTTTAAAATTTTTTTTAATTTTTTTCAAAGCCTGCTGTAGGGGGTTGTGGCCCACAGCTGGCACTGGAATGAGCAGTTTCACTCTCCCAGACAGCTTTGAAGACCTTGGATCATGCGTATAATTGACTTGTTTTTTCTCAGGAAATTATATTCACTGAGCAGGTGGTGCACGTGCATTGAGGGTATATTAAAAGAAATGTAGATATTTCTCTTCAATGCATCTCTTTTGGCAGAAAACTCTCTTCTTTTTATAGAGACCTAGTATTGACAGCTTTTGCATTTAAGTAATTATGAAAATAGTATGTTTCAGGAATTGTGTGGATATGTCTGAAGAATCAGTCTTTTAAATCACTGATTTACTGATATTTTAAACTGAAGTTGAATTAGCTACTAATTAACACTTATGGAATTAATTTTCATAGTAGAACATTCATAAATTGTTTTTAGTGATTCGAGTAACATCACACAAAATTGTAGCAAATACTGTTCACCTTATAGAGGAATAAAATGTGACAAGGACACATTAGTTCCAGTGTGGGTTGGGAATGTAAATTTAGTTGAGGCATTGAGCCTGAGTGGCTTGCCCATGGCCACCGTGTGTCTGAAATACAGTGGAAGAATGTTAATAAGGATTACCAACTTTATCTCCTAATGGGCAATAGTTTTGTGCCAAGTATTTGTTTTACTAGCCACTACTTGTTTATCGTTTTTAATGAGTTATATTTAATTTGCTTTTAGCACAATGCTTTTTTTTTTTTTTTTAATTCTGTGCTACATGTATCAGGAGGTTGTTATTTCTGGAACAAACAACAGTGAACTGATTTAAATAAGGTGTGTACTAGTATTCGAATTCAAGGAATGTTAATCTCTGGGTTTGTTGACTGTTTGGGGTGATAGAGAAGCAGTGAAGCCCTCAATGCAGCTTTCAAATAAAGGGTCTGGACTGGGTCTGGGTGATAGCATTGCAGAGACATTGCGCGTATTTGGTCAGCGCTGAACTGGAGAATATTGCAGCTGCTTCTGAAATGCTAGATCTCAGTAGCACAGTGTGTGGCTTTGCACTTTGTGGCATACCTGTTTTCTTTGGCCTTGCCAGGCTATCCCTTAATCATACGCTTGTGACACTTCATGCTTCAGGGCATCAGATAAAAGAGGTGGTTTGGGGGCCATGTTTGGGATGTAGGATATTTTTACCTTGGGGGAGATGGTACAAGGGTGACTGCAAAACAGATCTGTTGAAAAATAAGGTTCAGACACTGCTTTGGGAAGGTAATGGCTCAAACTTTTGCAGAACAGAAGTCTAACTAGGAGGACCTACGACAGGGGCTTTGGGGAGAATGAAGCGGCCGTGCGTAACTTGGTTTTGAATACCAAGTATCTTGCCAGCCCCCAGAGATTTGTTGTTAGTGATTGTATTCCCTTCCCCATGTTCCTTCCATTCTTGTTTTTGTTGTAGAAAAAATAATATACATCATCCTGGGCAGTGCTCAGGTTTAATACAGTTTTATAAATTGGTAGAGCACTGTGGCCTTTCCCTTCTACTTTGCTTTGTGTATGTGTGTGCTTTCCCCTATTAAGTCTACCTGTAATACAGTAATGATTTGAGACCTTTCTCCCTACCTTGTTTTATTTCATTTACTTTCTGAGTTCCCAGCTAAATTGTACATAATTCTGATTATTCATAAGAATTTCCATGTTCTGTTTGCCAGTTTTTCATTGCCTTGTTTTTTTCCCTTTCAAATTTGATTTTGAAAAGATGGCAATTTTCTTTTGTTATTTGCATGCTTGTCTTTTAATCTTTTTGTTTTCCTGTTCGCTCACAGTTATCTCATCAGCCCACTTGTTCTCTGAAATAGCAAACTCAGGTCTTACTTTTGTTCTGGCTGAATTGTATTTTGGGAGCTTATCTTAGCACGTGCATGGTGAATTTTCTGTAGGAGGTATGCAGGGACCCTACTGATTGCTAGGGTCTACTGAGGAGCACAGGGTATGTATACTGATAGGATCTAATGGGATCAAGACTCAGAAAATCCAGGTTGCAGTTTTAGTTGCACTGAAGACTTGTTTGTGTGATGAGAGGAAATGTCAAGGTAAGGAGGTCCTTTCCCGGGGCTGCGGCATAATGAACTCAACTTGGCTTCCAGGCCCTGCAAGTGCTGTCATTACTCCCTAGGAGCTGGGAGCACCAAGTTTCAGTACCAGCTTCCCCTCTGTCATGGTGGGGAAGGCTTGGAGGCTGTCCTGGCCTTCCCACAAATCACTCCCACCTCCTCTGGGAAGTTTAGGGTCTGAAGTGGTTAGCTGTCCCATGGGAGCACCTTGTGTTTTGTCTTCATTACACAGTGAGTGCCATAACGTTGCTTTGCCAAAGCATGTGCTCAGGAAAATGGGACATGACTCACTTTTATTTCTTGGTGCCTCAGTGGCCTGATACACAAGGAATAGATAGTTATTAAGAGGATTATTTCAGTAACTGAGCATCATGTTTTTAAAGACATTTGAATATTTTGTAAACATACCTATGTAAATTATGTTACATGTTCAAACTTTCCCTCTTTCCATAAAGTATCCGAGCTTGCACAACCTATTTTACAACAAGCAGTGTGTGGCAGAATAGTATTCCATGTGGACAAGAGATGCTAAAGTAATCGTCTTCCAGTAACCCATGCTCTCTGGATACAATTTAACTTTCTTTATTTGGAAGACTAAAATAATAGGTACCCATCAGGATTGTTCTCTGGAGTGTTTACAAGTGTTCACAACCCTTTTGTTCTCCCCACCCCCTGGTAAAATACAAACTATTGCACAGTTAAAGAACTTCATCTTGCAGATAAACGTACCAACAGGTTCAGCTTCACTAAGGTAGACTCTTCATGATGGTTTTCATGGCTATTGAAGACCAAAGGAGAGGAAAGAAAAACGGTTGAAAGAGGTGTTCCTGTGTTGTTAGTTTCTATTCAGTTTTTAGAACATCTTGATTTGGTTCGGGAAAAAGGAGTTCTGGATCTCTAATGCATTTGAGTGAGAGTAAAACCAGTTTGAATGTTTGAGTATTATTCATGTTTGTTGTATTTTCTGTTAAATTGATTGTCTTCTTCCACTAGATGGGGCTTTCTTCATTGATGAGTTGAGCCACTACTTTTCCTTCAAATGCTTTTGTCCACATGCACATACACGTTAAGTGTGGGTAAACCTCAAGTATCAGAGCCCTGAAATGTCCTTTTTTTTTCTCCACCTTACCTGCGGGTGGAGAAAGATTTTCAACTTCGGTGCTTTTTAGAAAAATGGCACTTTGCAATAGTTTGTGCTGTCGAGGCACCAGTATCATTTTTTGATGCACTAAATCCTGTAGCATCCTTCACATTGATTAAATGTGGTGGCTGCTCTCAAATAGTGGGCTTGGTGGGATGAGAATCAGTCACCATTTGATGGGGTTTTTTTAAGCTGTAAATTATGCAGAAGGCAGAGAAGTGACACAAGCAGAATTAATGCTCACTGTTGTAAATTCAACCCTGCTCATAACAATTTTGTAAACTTTTCAAATGCTACCCAGTAAGCATGACTTTTCAAATAATTCATATAGGTCAGGCTGGCTTCTCTTTTGCAGTGTATTTTTTTAATTTTTCTGCAATGCTGCAAAACATCTGTCTGCTGTTTAATTAGCTAATTGACAGGCATCTGTGTATAGAATTTGGCAAATTAAATTTCTGAAGACTGGATGTTAAAATGTATCTTTTCCCTGAAGTACTTGCTCATTAGGGATTATTTGTGTCATTGCCATGGCACATTCTCATTACTGAGGTACCAGCTTTTGGGTTTGATCTGGTACTTCCCTCTTGCTCTCCTTGTGATTCTTCCAGGGACTTCCATCTACTCCTTATGTATTTTTTTTTTAAATGCTAAAAGTAACATGTGATGTGTACTAGTCCTTCCAGCTACAAAATCATAATCTTTCTTAGCATGAACTTGCCTGCCTGCCCTGCTGAGGAAAGGTAGCTTACCGTAAGAGGAAAGAAAAGCTAAAACCTCTCTTCAGAGCAATGCAGTGGTCCCAAAGTTGAAGTGATCATTCAGGTACCAAAAAAGTTTTGTTTACTTAGGATTACCTTCATGAGAATGAATTTCCAGCTGCTCTCATGTGAGTTCCACAGCTCGCTTTCTTCCGGGCAGTTTCCTGTTTCCCTGTTCGATGCTTCACCTCTACCTGTTTGTGAGAACGGTTTTGTCCTTTCTATCTTCCACCTCCCCACTGGAGAAGCTCACATACACTTATGGCCACTGTGTAAAGGAGAAATTTAAGCATACAGACATTTTTTGGACACAACCATGGAACCACACAGCCTCTTCCAAGTCCACCATACATGTGCTTTTTCCTCTGCTTCCCAGGCTGACAGAGTCATATTCTATGTGCGTTAAAAAGTGAGTTTTGATCCAGGTGCTTTTCAGGGTTCTTTGAAGTCCTAGACTGTCCATTTGAAAGCAAAATATTTGAGTATCCTTAGGACTTAAGGTTCAAACAATTTGTCCTGATTATGTTCAAAAGGATAAGTGAAACGTGGTGCTTTTTTATTCCCCCCCCTTGGTTTTTTCCCTCTTACAGGCAAAGGCACATCCTCCTTTACCTGAGATCCTACAATATTTAAATTTTTTTTTTTTTTGTTAATGCATTGTTTTAGTATGCTTCAGTCTGCTCTTCTTTATTTAAATCATCCTTCTATTTACAGTCAAACAGGATGACAAAAATAACTGTGCTCTCATAGTGAATCAGTGGAATTTTCCTGCATTTCTCCCCTGATGACTCGGCTGACTCTTAGAGAGCCTAAATGCTTTTGCATTTTTGCTTGCAAGAATGAGGTGGTTTCCCTCCTGCATTCCTGTATTTTTCCCTGTCTTCAAGGCTCAGTGGGATTTGGTTTTGTTTACTACACAAACAGTAGTTACAGTTGCGTATCAGATCCAGGATCACTGCCTGAAATTAAGGTTGCTGCGTGTCTCGTTGAGGGTGGATTAAAAAACCCTTGTGGCCTCGTGACAGTTGATTTAAATGTGTGTATTTGGGGGAAGGGGTTCCAGATCTCCTCGGGGACTGCATTGTCAGTTGTGTTTGGTTATTGCTTTTGCAGCCGCTGGTTTCTTCTTTCATTAAAGAAGACATACTATTATTTTTTTTACGCTGTCCCTTTCTTCCTTCTCTCTCTTTTCTTTTTTTTTTTTTTGACACAGGAAGGCAATTGTTGCTTGTTAAGGTTGAAGAGTGGAGGTTGTTTTTAAAAACTCTCATTGTCCCCGATTGCTGCAGTTTTGTACCGACAGATAAAGTACCTATTCTGTGAGGAGTCATAAAGATACGCTGTAACAGCTCATTCTCCCATCCCCCTCTTCTCCTTCAGTTATCAACAGTGCGTCAGTGGAAATTTCCACCCTTTGCTAATGTGAGAGAAAGCACAAAGTTGCAAAGCAGCCTTTGGAGTTAAAAAAAAAACAACAAACCACCACCTATTGCCGTTTTAGCAACACAATGAAAGGCAGCATACCACTTCCAAGCAGAAATGAAATTAAATTATTGGGAAATGGTGGAACTAAAATGGTGCGGCGAAGAGCATGGAGTGCAATACGAATTGCATTTCTAAGGGATGCCCTTTCTAAGGGAGGGGGGCATGAAAGTGGTGGTGGATCACCAGCTAGAATTTCTTCCCCCCCATCTTTCTTTCTGTTAGTTGCTACTGTGATAGGATTTGGAAGGCTTTTGTCCAAGGAGGAGAGTTAAGTGTCATCTGTTAAATTTACCAGTGGTTCTTAATGACTTTAACAGAAAATATGACTTTCCCTGTTGAAGGGGTGTACATCCTTCAGATGTTGCTGTGCAATATTTCTAACAAGTTGTCCAAGCTTAAAAATTGTTTCTTTCCCTAAACTTTTAACCATGTGGCATCTCTTAATTTTGGAGACCAGAAAACAGTAGGCAGTTCAGGTTTCCAAATACATTAAGCCAAATCCTGTTACCCATTGGAGCCCATGAGGATTTGTGTGGAGGACTGAGTCCACCGGTGTTCCTCCAGATCCTTCTTGAGGGAAATTACTCCTGTAGCTCTCAGTAGCCCTGCTGCAGTCAGAAGAGCAGCACCTTTGCTGACGTGACCTGGCACTGGTCCCTTGGCTTCAGCGACGCCGGTCATAGCTCGCACCGGCTGGGCATCTGTTCTGGAGGACTCGTTGCTTCAGTATGGGCTGCAGGGTGATTATATGCCATCAGACCCCTCACATACAAGAATTTAGTGATTCAATCTGGTCTTTCTGAAGAAGACTTAAGAGACGAATTGTGGCTATTAATGTAGAGGCCTGTGTTAGAGCTTCAGGATTAGGATGTCTGGCTGAGGAGAGGCATTTGTGCCATCTTTTCCATGGGTGGATTCCACCCCAGTGCAGTAATCCAGCACACACTGCTTGAGTCATTTCTGGCCTGGTGGGTCTCCTCTGTGTGTGCTATTTTTGATGCAAAACATTTAGTTGGATGAAAATGAACTCCATGCAGCATGAAGAACACGAGCGTGTTTGTTATTCATGACACCATCTCCTCTATTTCCTGTTCAGACTCCCAGTTCAGCTTCTGGTCTTGGGGACTTATCTTCCAAGATTACCTTTATGAAGAAGGACTGTGATGCTCACACTATAGGTAACTTAGTAAGAATCCACACCTCTTTCAGAACAACATCCTCTCTGTTAGGTACAGTTTTTAAATCAAGCTGGGATGCTTGATCCTGCTTGGGTAATATGACTTGACTTAAGGGATATCACTTTATCATCATCATCATCATCATATACTGATGAGTGGACTAGGAGGAGAGGGGAGCTTTCATAAGAGTATGTGTAAAAAAATAAAGTGAAATAGCTAGGTGGGATGTGCTGTGCTGTACATCTAGGCTTTAAATTACTGATAGGCTTGGAAATTAGGTGAGTGGTTAGTTCTCTTCAGTAGGATTTCTGAGACAGTTGCAGTGTCTTCTTACTGTACTGTAGATAGTGTCATGCCAAATGCAGACAAAGCGATTAAAAAGTGTTGTGGTTACAGCTCCGTTGACAGTGCTGGTTCAGTCACAGCATTTCGTGGAGAGATGGCCAGTGACGTGGCTCGCTCATTTTTTTTGCTTTAGTGTGATAGGTGGCACTAGGTCGCTTGTAACTTGCAGGAAAAGCAGGCTTAATGTTGCTGATGAATTAAAGATACATCTCATGTTAAAGAGACAGGGTTTGAATTTGAGTATCTGAGATGAAGTTAATGCGCAGTGTGTAGTTGTGTCCTCTGTCTGAAATGTGGCTCGTGAAGTGCAGTAGACCACTCTGCCTCTGCAGGTATACTGGAGTTTTAAAAGCCTCTTGCAAAACTACAGTTGAGCTTTTGAAGAAGGTGCAGTACTTCAGCAAAGGAGTTCATTGCAGAGGTAACCTTGGTGACCTAAGATATTACTGGGGAGCAATGTTCTCCTTCCCATAGGTACGCAGTCGGCCTTTTCGTTATAGATGTCAGAGATCGCTGTGTGGTGGACACAAAGTGCTTACCTGGAGCAGTGCATTCTATATGTGCTGTGCACAGGTGGGAGTAAGACCTTTTCAGTCCTGCCAAGGTCATCAGGACAGTGTGCTTGTCAAGTGCCAACCACGCAAGTAGGCACTGCCTGTAGACAGCTTCAGCTTGCACCATCAGATTGCAAATTTAGGCCATGTTCACATCAGAGATGTGCCTAACTTGGGATAAGTCCATCTCCTTGGGTTTCTTCTGATGACTTGTTGTTTGTTTTGTTTTTTTTTTATTTCTGCTTCAGAACTTTAAAGGAAGAAATGTGCCTGTATGTATACAAGTTTGAGATGTTTTACTCTGGCATCTGTTCCCCAAAAAAACAGTGCCATGAATTTGAAGGAGGAGGATGCATGTTATAACTGAAAAGAATGTGCCACCCAAACTTTTTGTTTAAGACTATTCAAATCAAGGTGTGGAAGTGAATGTACAAGAAGAGTAACCTCTCATTAATCTCTTTGGGTAAGCAGTGCTGTACAGCAAAGTTCAGGCTGAGCCTGCTTCATTTTAACTTCTCTTATTTGAAATCAAAGTAATTCTGAGCTTCTATTTCAAACCGTTGTGGTACCAAAATGTAAGTTTTAATGATGAAGTTTCATTTAAGAAATCCAACAGAAGAGTTACTTGTATTAAAGTTGTTTCAGTACAGGTATTTTTTTTTTTATTGTGTGTGTTTCTCATTGCAGGTATTTTTTGATAGACTTAGAGGGTCCTCCTTCGATTGTATCGACCATGATGGATCATTTAGGACGTGATATTGATGTAATTAGACGTGCTTTTATAAAGTATCCTGTATCAAAGACAGAAGAATGCAGTGGCATAATCCCAGTCAACCATGAAGATAAACTAATTGCCAAGAAGAAGTGAATATTCCAGATAGCATGTTAGAAACTTTAAAAAAAAATTAAAAATTATTCCTGCTTTGAAAAACAATTGTGATAACTAATGTCCATCAAAAATAATCAGTTTTGGCCATGTTATGTGTGTGATATAGTACACTATCTTAAGTTACTGTAACATTTGAGATTTTATTTTTTTGTTTAAAATAATTTGAATAGACTTAATCTGTATCCTTATCTTGGTATCTGACAACTCTGAAAATTGATTTTCTTTTCTCTTCAAGCATTACATTGATAATGAAGATTTATACTTCATCAGAGTGCTAAAAATAGCATTCTTTTCCAAAGACAGATTACTTCAGAATATGTATATTTACATAAGAGATTAAGAAGTCTGCAGTGTAAATATAGCAATTTAAGATGTGATTTGTTGGAGGATTTTTTTGATTTGTTGGAGGTGTGGTTTTTTTCCTTGTTTTTGGAAAAAGGTAATAAAAGTGTGATTAAAAATAAAACTTGACTCATTTTTTAAAAGCAGAAAAAATAACTTACACTGCCAGAAGACACATCATACTTCTTTCTTTAAGGTAATAACTGTTCAAAGTATAGGTGAAAAATTATTCTCGATAGGTAAAGCCAGAAACTTGCAGATGGCAGGGTAGAGAAGAACGTGCCATATGAAAAGAAATAAAAGACACTTTCTTTGCATGGTTTTGTTTTGATTTTTTACCATAAAATAGACCCAGGTAGACATTTCAAACTGAAAAACATCAGGACAAAGGTCTGCATGTGTATTTTGTCTTTCTTTTGCTCTTGCAGAAACCAGAGAAAAAGCAAGACGCATGACATGACATTAATGTCATATGGCCTCCTGCAAGTTGGACATAAATTCAGTAGTCTCCAGAGGATCTCTGTATTCCCCCTGTGCTACTGAAGAAATGCACTGGCCGTTTCTCCTTCTGAAGGAGTGTGTGTATATGGTTATGTCTGTAGAAGAAAGTAAGATAACACTGATATGTTATGTAAAGAGGATATTTACCTGAATGAGCTTCATCCAGAAGCTGCCTCCTCTGGCACTCCAGCATTGTGGGTTGCCAAAGGGAAGGCCAGTTCAGAAGTTGAGGTCAGATTCCCAGAGACCTATGACAGGTCTTGTTGGTGTGACTACTCTCCAGCGTGCTATTTCATCATAAGTGTATCTCTTTTTGTGGAGATAGCTGGGTTGTTTCTTTGGGGGAATGCTGCTTTTTTCCTTGGATGCAGAACTTCAGGGTGAAAAGAAACCAGCATTTCTTTTAAGTATATTCTTTTTTAAAGGAAAAAGTGAATTATTAAAAATGAAAGAGCAAATTTTCTTTCTGTACATCTTTATTTAGGAAACACAAATGTATGTGTTTTTGTGGGTTTGGTGTTTTGGGGTTTTTTTCCTCATGTTTTTTCTTTTTTCTGTTTTTAAATCTGCTTCTCTTTTAAGAGAAGACTGTCACATTTTTGTCTCTTTCCTGTAAAAAATGCTGGGAAAATAGAGAAGAATGTACTACATGCTTACTGAAGCTGGATCTATACTAAATGTGCTTTTATTTTTATTTTTGTAATTACTGCCAGCTTTGATCCTGTGGTTGCTTTGTGCACGAGTGCCTGCTCCAGGCCAAGCTTTTCTTATCAATGATTTTTTCTTGTAGGACATACCTTCCATGCTGGTGTGAGCTTGGGAAGGAGGAGCTGTAGGATTCTAAGTCTATGCCACAGGCTTGGCTCCCTGAGCTGCCCTTTCTGATGATGGGCTGCTGAAAATTCCGATTCACAGCATAGAAAGTGCAAACCACGAGTAGGGAAATGCAGAATGCTTTAAAGAACCTCTTTTACTCAAAAGCTTCTCAGAAGCTTTTCTTAAATAGAAAGTGAATGGAAAGCCTATAGTTCAAAGTTACTCTGCCTTTGGCTAGGACTTTTAGCCCTAGATTTCATTTGAGGAGAAAGGAGAATATATACATTTTTAGCTTCAGAAAATAAAGACTGTCAACAGAGTCTGTACACATATAAATGTGGTATTCTGTCTTCATTCGTTTTCCTTTAGTGTATTATTAAATTGTGCATTTAATTTGTTCCAATTTCTAGAGCGATGCTTGCATTCAGTGGGATCCTAGAAGCCCATCAGCTTAAATATGAGACATTATTTGTTGTGAATTAGGACCTGTGGTCAATCAGACATTCATGCTCCTCTTTTCTGTGGGGCCCATTTGTAGCAGAAGATTGATGGATGTCAAGAGCAGAAGACTTGGGCTCCTGAGTCCAGTTCACCCCAAGAGTGGATCAGCAGTAGGGCATCTCAGAGCCACAGGTGATCCTGTTTTTTTGCAGTACTGAGTGTGCAGAGGGGGATGAGTGAAGCAGTCATCTTTGCCTTTGGGATAGAAACACTGACCACTGTAACCAGTGGCCAGAAGCAGAGCCATGCTTGCTGGACTGGTGCGTCGTTACATAAGCACGGCTGCTTTCTCAGCAGCAGGATTTATTTATAAAAGATCTGCTGAATAGCTGGCTCTCGACTGGATGTACTATTTTCTTCATAATTGATAGTTTCTAATAAGAACTTTTTTTTTTTTTTTATGGAGGGGGGGGGGAGGGAGGCTAAGGAAGGAGCCTTGGGTTGCAATTTGTTTAGCCCAGTCAGCCACCCAGACTGGTAGTTAGCTATTTTGGGAAGCTAATGCATAACAGTGTGCGCCTTCTCTCTCAATAGCTGTAAACACAGAAGTGGACACTGGAGTATATCAGAAGATTGGAGCCGTTCTGGGTTTGAGCAAACAGCCTGAGTTGTGCCATGGAAGAAAGCTAGTAACTGTACCCTGAGTGATCATAAATTCTCTCTGCAGAGGAAGGGAGGCCTTAACATGTCTTTCAGATGTGTTTGCCGTTTTGATCACCGATAGCTGGTTTGTCCCACGGCGCTGTGAGGAGCGACTCTTCATCTTCAAGAATAAAATTCCAGGACGCTGTGGTATAGTTTGAGAGCCAGAAGAGTCTGTGCAGCCAGACTGTGGCCAAATACCTAAAATGTCAAACTCCACTGGCATTCCCAAAGGCCTAAACAGTTTGAATACTAGTACTTCAAATTTTGTTTACCAAAGAATCTGATAGTGAAGCTCTTCCACCCTTCTTTAGATTATGTTCCCAAGTGTATAAAATAAGTAGTTTTATGCTCCTAGATACTCTGGTTTTGTTGTTTGTGGATTGTGGAAATACACAGAGTTGGGTAAGTATTAAAATAACAACTGGCAGTTCTCCTGACTCAGAAATGTTTTCTCTTCTCAGTCTTAACCTTCAGCAAACAAATAAGCACAAGTGGTTTTATGGTGAAGATCTTAGGTATGTCTTCAATTGCTCCTTTTTCCTCATCTTGTCTCTCTTTCTCTTGTCTGTTTCTCTTGTTACTTGGGACAAGAGACCAACCCCCACCTCACTACAGCCTCCTTTCAGGTAGTTGTAGAGAGTGATAAGGTCTCCCCTCAGCCTTCTCTTCTCCAGGCTAAACAACCCCAGTTCCCTCAGTTGCTCCTCTTAAGACTTGTTCTCTAGACGCTTTACCAGCTTCATTGCCCTTCTTTGGACATGCTCCAGCACCTCAATGTCTTTTTTTTCTACTGAGGTGTGCAAAACTGAACACAACACTTGAGGAGCGGCGTCACTCATGCTGAGTACTGGGAGAGGTCACTTTTCTACAAGAAGCTGTCCACCACCAGCCCCAAGTCCTCTTCTTCCGGACAGGTTTCCAGCCATTCTTTACCAAACCTGTAGCACTGCAGGGGGTTGTTGTGACTCAAGTGCAGGACCTGTCACTTGGTCTTGTTGAACCTTCTTCCACTGGGCTCAGTCCATCGATCCAGCCTGTCCAGATCCCTCTGCAAAGCCTCCCTGCCCTCAAGCAGATCAATACACTTGTTTAACTTGGCGTTGTCTGCAAACTTGCTGAGGGTGCGCTTGATCCCCTCATCAAGATCATTGATAAAGATAATAAACAGAACTGGCCCCAGTACTGAGACTGAGGAACAGGACTTGTGACCGACCACCACCTGGATTTTGCTCCTTTCACCACCACTCATTGGGCCTGGCCATCCAGACAGTTTTTTTGCCCAGTGAAGTATATGTCCATCTAAGCCAGAAGCAGCCAGTTTCTTCAGAAGAATGCTGTGGGAAATGCCAAAGGCTTTACTGAAGTCCAGGTAGACAACATTCATAGCCTAATCCACTAAGCAGGTCACCTTGTCATAGAAGGAGATCAGGTTAGTCAAGCAGGACCTGCCTTTCATAAACCCATGTTGACTGGGCCTGGTTATGCTGTGTGTTCTATGTGGTGATGCTCAAGATGATCTACTCCATAACATGCCCTGGCACCAACACATCAGGCTGACAGGCCTGTAGAAATTATGAAGGAAGAATTTGGAATGTAAAGCAGTTCTGTTGGGGGCTCACAGAAATTTCTCATCAGGCATCATCAGTCTGCACACATTTATTTCTGCTCAGGGAGGCTCCTAGGATCTGTCCAGCACTGCCAGTGTCTATGGGATAAATGTTTAAGAATCATAAGCCAGAACCCTCACATCTTGTGAATTCATGGCATGTAATCATGGGTTTAAAAATCATGAGTTCTGTTTAAAATTTGAGGTTCTTTTTATTGGCCTTTTAGATTTTATGATTCATTTTTTTCAAAGTTTGTTGCTGGCGTGATTTTCATGTAGCATCTGACTGAAGAGCTCTCAGAAAAACACAGCTAGAGCAGATGAGTTGCTTGATAAATTCATTGGGACTGCTGCTATGTCCCTCCACCCACTGAAACAGAACAAGAGTATTTTAAAAGGGAATCAGTATTGTGTCCTTTTCTAGAATTCTGAAGTTCAGCTAGGATAAAAATGAGAATTGATGTGGACAAAACATGCGTTTTCCCAACTGCTGCACCGAGGGAAGATTAAAAATGTGTTACTCTCCATGACCTGTGTAATGTGTTGTTTTCTTAGTGCTGCTTCAACAGACCTTTCAAAAAAAGAAGGCTGCATCTGGTGGACTACCTTAGGCTAATGCTGTTCCTCTTTGCACAGTTATTTGTGCAGGCTGCGGAGGAGTGGGAGAGTCACCACTTATTGAATGCTGGTTAAGAGGGGGAGTGATGCATTGACAGATCCCAGTTCTAGAGTATTCAAGGTTGCCTTCTAAAAGCATCTTTAATGGGGGTAATGATCACTGTAAACCTGGGAGAGGTTTCACCCCTGTTATTTTTGCATTATGCTTAGGCTGCCAGGTCAGCGTGTTTGGAAAATGTGAACTGGCACATAGAAAATCTGACTTACTAAAATCTTCAACATGTTCATGTTGAGGTAGTTTTGGGGATAGTGCAGCTCCACTGAATCGGTGAGAGGCCTCTGGCTGAATTCTGTAGAAGCAGATGTTTCCTGACAGTGTGCTGCACTTTCTCCCAGGGGGAATCCTTTAGCCACCTTAGCGGGCTTTGCAGACTTCTGAACTTTTGCTGATGAAGACACATGATGCGTCTGCACATGGATTGGTTGACATGCCTTGGAGAATACCCAGCATGTGCAGGGCTCTCGTGAAGCTTCTGACTGCGATAATGAGGTAAGTTCACCTCATTTTTCTGCCGAGGGCTAACGTGGAAGTTACATGCAGGGAGAAAAGGTGTTGAGTTCCCCTTTACAGTTCACCTTGGAAGCAGCAGTGGGGTGAGGCAGGGTGGAGAAGGCTTGTTGCATACTCGGTGTTCTAGCAGGCTGTCTGCTCCACTGTTTTTTGTATGTGACAAGCAGAATGAAAATGTCACATGTAATCTGTTCCATCTGTGTGCATTGGTACCTGGGAAATATGTGACTGAGGAAAATGTAAAGATCAGGATGTTTATTATCTTAATGCATGGCATCATTCCCATTCTCTTGCTGAGTGAGTGGGAATGTCATAAAAGAAATGCACTCCTTAAATGTCAAGGAAGTAGGCACCTTAGAAGTGCTAGGATCCACAGTACTGGGCAGAGGGGTGAATGGGGCTGAGCATCCTGTTCAAGAGAAAGTGGCTGCAGCCATGGTCATAACAGACGACACTGGGTGAAAAGAGTGATGGAGAAGAGTGTCAAAGGAGTAAAGGGTCTGTGAGGAGAAGCTGAAGGGACCCACCCTAACTACAGTCCACAGAGGCATGTAGTAATGTTGCGGGGGGGAGGAAAACCAAAGCGCATCCCTCCCTTCTGCCCTGAAACAATCTGTATGCTTGCACAGAGAAGTACTGGGAGCTGCTGGTGGGTATGGGTCTGTGCCCAGTGTGCTCAAAGTGTAGACACAAGACTTGTGCTGCATCAGCATGCTGGAGGAGAATCAAACCAAAATTGTTTGATCCTCCAACTTGCTAACTGTGAGGCAGAGTTGGCTATTGCAAGTTGTACCAGCCACTGGAAAGTGCAAACGGTTTGCTTTAGTAATCCCCGTAATCCCCTATAAATAATGCCCTCCCCTATATTGATGAAAAAAAATTACATAACAGCTACGCCCAGCCAAAAGGGAAAAGATAAAAGAAACGTAAAATGAACTAGTGCATTCATGATGCTGGTCAGATTCATCTGAGCCGCATTAGAGGAGCTTAGGATTCCTGCCAGAGAAGGGAGGACTATCATCAGGAGGGAAAATCTGCATAATCTTGGGTTCAAAAAGTAGTTTTCAGGAAACTCCAGATCCTGGGCCTTTGTTATGCAGGATGCAGGCTGATCGGGAAGGTGGAGGATTGGTATGCTGGGTCGTGCTCAGCTACTCCTTCATGGGTATTTTTACCCTGGAGTTTCTATACTGGCATCCATGTCAGTAGCAGCCACCCGTGCTTTGATAGATTGGCTCTTCCATGTTACACATGTGCAGAGAAATCACTATTGACTTGCTCTGGAACCCTTCTTAAGCTTCACTGAGAAGTGATTTAGTGGATCAGGAGCTAGAGCTGCCCAGTCTGGATAACCTGGCAGAGCTGCTGGGAGATAGGTAGATTGTGGCTGATTGTGAAACTTTATTTCTGGTTAGAGAAACTGCTGATTGATGGGCCCAAGATTTGGTTTTAAAAGATGTGTGTGTACTTAGTCAACATACACTTAGATGCTTGGGATTGTCCCGAGATCTTACTGTGTCTCATGCTGTGCTTTGGGCTGCAGTCTTCAGGAGTCGCCTGTGATTGTCAGAGGTGACAGTAATGCCCATTTGATCATCCTTGAATGTGCCATAGACATTATGGAATGCACAGAAAGACATGGCTAGTGAGTGCTGGTGCTGCACCTGCCTTTCTCCTTCTTCCTTCCTCCTCTCTGCCTTAGCAACATCCCAAGAAGCACTCCCTCCCCCCCACCCCCCGCTACACCTGCCCAGAGACTGCCAGCTTGGCCACCTGAACTATTCAGGAGACCTGGGCTTAAATGTTAGTGGCGAGTGCCCTGGTTTTGTGTGGGAGAGAGTTAATTTTCTTCTTAGTAGCTGGTATAGTGCTGTGTTTTGGATCTAGGATGAGAAGAATGTTGATAACGCACCGATGTTTTAGCTGTTGCTGAGCAGAGTTCACACTAAGTCAAGGACTTTTCAGGTTCTCATACCGCCCTGCCAGCGAGGAGGCTGGGGGTGCACAAGAAGCTGGGAGGGGACAGCAGCTGTCTGCTGAGTTAAACCACAACACAAGCCTGAATGAGTTGTGGGCAGATGGCCTGTGCCAGAGGTGAGGATTGTCACAGCTGCTGGTAAATGGGTAGGCCAGAGCTGGAATCAATTCATGAATCCTCATATGCACCTCTTTCTCCATCCCCAAGGGACAAATGCATCACCTTGGTCTTTTCCAACATAAATGATTCTATGATCCTGTGACCTCAGTTTCTGTGTACCAGGAGGTGCATTCCCACACCAGGCAGCTGGTGCTTGCCTGAGTTGGAGATGGCCCTAGATGGGCTTGTCCCTCTGCAGCATCTTGGCTTTGCAGCTTAGGTTATGGGGTGGGCGGAGAAGGCTTGGCTGGGACAGGGAGGATGGGAAGCAATAGCCTTGACCATGACAAAATTGGTGTCAGGACCATGCATTCATGCAGCTATGCCCAGAGAGGCTCACTGTGCCAGCTGGTGCTGCCCAGGCTCTGTGTTGTTGGAGGAAGTCCATGGTCCTGGTGGCAGGACAAGTAGCAAGCAGGACTTGCCTCTGGTGCTGGAGCTTGCTGCAGCCCCCCTCACTGCTGTACTGGGTGATGTGTGACCTTAGAGGAGACACGCTGTCTGTGGCAGAGCAGGGGGCAGTTTGGGTGTGCAGTGGTTTGGCCAGTGCTGTGTTATCCCTATGGGTTTGGGCAGCTCTGGGAAAGCTACTGATGAAGTTTGCAGCCCATCATAGCAACTGAGGGGCTCTCATGTCATCCCTGCAAACAGTGTGAGGCCAGGGCAGCGTGGAGGTTCAGGGAATGGGTGCTGGGAAGCACTCTAACAAAGCAGTGTAGATGCAGCCCGTCTTTCCAGTTGAAGAAAGCTGCAGCAAGTTTCTCTGAAGGCTTTCTGTGCTCGGTAGGTGAATCACAACCAAGAAGTGTGGCACTTCTTGTGTAGGTCTGTGCTGCCAGCTTCTCCACAGCCTCCGCTGCCACTGAGTAATCACTCAGAGACGAGTGGGGCCAATGACTGTGAAGAGGATTGTAAATCACAGCATTGTAATCAGTCCTGCACGTGACATTCCTCTTGACCTCTGGGAACTCTAAAAACAGCTGTGGTCTAAAGCCCTCAGTTAATTGCACTGTGAAGAGCAAGAGCCCCCTCTGAGTGTTATTATGATTTGAATTACATGGTCCTTAAATGCTGGCCTTTAAGAAAGTACAATAGTGGTCTTCCTCATGTGAGAATCCACAGAAACGTTATGGGTTCTTTTAATGGTAAATGTGGCCAACCCACTGAAGCTGGTTGGAGTCCATGGTAGATGTTTCTACCAAAAGTATTTGCTAAGGTATTTTTGTAAGGATGAAAATTAAGGAAGTACAGATGGTTGTCAAGGTATCTCATTTTTGCAAACACATTCACATGCTTTGTTTTATTCCTATGTCACTGATTTCTCCTTGGATCTGGGGGAGAACATGTGTTTACTTTGCTTGCCCTGTTGATTTCACTCTGACTGCTTACTTGCACAAAGCTAAGCGCATACCTGAAAATCTGCAGGATCAACAACTCACTTGATATCATCCAGGTCCAAAAATCAGAGGTTTCTGCAGAGATCCCCTAAAAGATTTCTAACAAACATTCCTTAAACCCCCAATTTATTATTTTTCTTTAAATCCTGAAAATAAATTCTAGTAGGTTACCCGCATTCTAGTTATTTTCTCATTCAGATGCCAGCTTTTCCTCAGACCTGGGGTGAAAGTAAAAAATTTGGAAGATTTTACTGAGAGTTCTACTGTTTTTGCTTTGATCAGTGCTAGCAACAGAGTTAATAAAAAAAAAAAAAAAAAGGCAATTCTTGGCAGAGAGAAGACTCTCTAGGTGGGCCAATTAACTTTAATGAGTTTTCTCCTCTTTGCTATGTGTGTCCGTTATTTGAAAATACTTCGTAGTGTTTGGTTGAGAGCCTTCTGGAGTTTATGGAAAGCCTGCTGGCTTCTCCAGGCTGGCATGTTGAAGGCATGCTTAGGCAAAGATAAAGACTTTTTCTGACTTCAGATAAACAGTTGCTATTTGTTTCTAACATCTTTCAAATTTCTGTTCCTTACTTGGAGGTCAGATAGAATTTCAATGGAAATGCCTGAATCCTCTTTTTTTTTTTCCCTTGTAGATTTTCTACAGCACTTTTTACCATAAAGAAGTTCAATCTTATTTTTCAATTTGAGCCTCATTGTCAGGAAAAGAACCATTTCAAACAGGGTATGTCAAACCTCTTTCTATTGTAGGAAGCTCTGCAGTTCACAGGCACTTGCACTTACTTGACTTCCAAGCTGTTTCAGGTGTCTTTCTATAACTAGATTAATTTTCACATATTCTTCTACACTTTTCTCATCTCTTATTCAATGCATTCCCAAACCAATTTTTTCTCTTTTGAGTTCTTCTAATTGAGCACTTCTGTCATTGTCCATGGCCAGTCAACTGTTTGAGGAACTTCTTATCATGTCCTCTGCAGAGACTACAGAGGAGATCAGGCAAGTCTCAAAGCATTTCCTTAGAACTGCACTCTCCTGGCTTCATAGAGTGAGAGACCTTAAGGGCCAGAATGTGTCTTAGATCTTCTAGTTTCTTCTACTGGCTATCACAGACTCTACTTATTGCCATACTCCAACCTGTTTTGAGTTGGCCCAACAAGTTCAGTTTGGCATAGATTTTCTCTCTGAAAAGTAGCCAAACTTCAAATGAAGATTTCAAGTGAAAGCTAATCTAATCCATCCTCTGGAAAGTCTCTTCTACTGATAATCACTCTCACCACAATGTTTCTGCCTAGCTTCCTACAACTTTACGTGTGTTTGAGGGAGGCAGGTTTCCACTTTGGGGTTTGACAAATCCATGGTTATAGTTTCTGAAATGCATCTTCCCCTTGACTAATGTACTTTTAAAAATAAATAAATAAAAAAAATTGGAAAGGGTAAGATGGGTTCTCTGGTTTTCCATTCTTCCAATGACATGTAGGGCTTTTCCAGATCTGCTAACTGTCTTTGCTACTGTTCATACTGTCTCTGGTGTTGCTTTCACAGACAAGCTTCTCCACATCCTCCACTGCTGGAAGAGTGAAAGAAGCACAAAGTGGAAAGTGTAAGGACAGAAAAAGGGCAGCATAAGGCACTGTGCCTGACACCCGCAGAAGCAGAAGCCAAGATGTGTTTGTAAGTATGCTTGTTTGTAAGTCTTACACTTCTCATGATTGTATTCCTCTGATGTACAGCATTAGTAGGAACAGTCTCATGAGACACTTAGCATGATAAGTCATCTATATTTATGTAGATATTATGTTTATTTGTACCTTTTTATATATTACTAGTAAGTAGGTCTATTCTTTCCAAGAGCCTTTCCCTGGAAGATCAGTAGGATGCAAGATATCTCATTTAATAAGAGAAGAAGGAGGAGAATCTGGTGAAATAAAAGATATCAAGCCTGGAGTAAGGGAAAGAGGGATGGCCAAACTTTTTTCCTTTTTCAGGAAAAAAGGGGAGAGACTTGAAGCAAAGGAAAATAATGAAATTGTTTGAGAAAACACTTGACTAAAAAAAAAACAAGTGGTCTAATCAGGAAGAGGAAAATTCAAGAGAGAGTGAAGAAATAAATGAATTTTAGAAAGAAATCATCCAAATTATGGACTTTAGAACCCTTATATTTGATTTCCTAAGTTGTCTATAAATTTTCTGAAATAAAAGCATAAACACAGAAAGTGTATCTGTAGTATCTAGTCACTTTAGGCTGTGTGTTAACACTTTAGCCTGAGCTCCCTGTTCACACTCCTTGTGTGTTGGCTTTTTCTGGCCATTACCTGGAGTGCAGCTATTGGCTCTCTGGGCAGGAAATGGTAGGTGTAGGAGAGGATTAGCTTACCCTCAAGCTTTGCCCCTGTGGGCACTTTCAATGCTACCAGTTCACACCCCTTACATCTCCAAAGTCAGGTCTGGCTCCAGGCCATCCACCTTGACAATGTGAACAAAGTCAAGGTGACCAGAGATGAAGATTTACTACTACAGCTGAGAGATTTGCATGACTAAGGTGGCTCTTTGTGTGGTCTATCACTTCCAATTTGCTGGCAAAGAACTTCATCAGTCTTCTGGACTGACTGGTATGTATCTGGAGTGGTGTGTCCAAGAAAAACCCTGTCCTCTGCAGTTGGGGCTGCTGCAGGTTGGACTAAAGAAAGTAAGAACACAGAGCGAGGCCTTGATGGCAAGAACCTGAATGGTCATAAAAGTCTAGAGTCTTGGTTTTATATCTAATAACCTGGTATCTGAAGCTAGGAGAAACTCTCCTGCCTCGGATCTCTTCTCTTTGCACAGGAGACTCTTTCCTTACACTGAACTCTTGGCACTTCTCTGAAAGCTTAGGCTTGCTCTCTTGGGTGGGAACAGATACTAGGGCTTTAGTTTCACCATAAACCAAAGAGTTTTCAACTGTTTGCGCAGCAGTAAGAAGTTAACCAAAGCCATAAGCCAGGTTCTAATGCCTTAAGCCAGTCTTCTAATGCCTTTACACAGCGACCCAGGTCAGTGTTTTCTGGCTTTTGTACTTACTGCCCATTCACTGTCTGTATGCCTAAAGCTGTGTGCTGGCATACGCACGCCTGTTTAGCTCTTCAATCCTTGTATCCCAAACTCCCTTTCTGCACTGTTCTGCTCAGGGAACATCCTTCTGGAAAGGTCACTCACCTTCCATACTTGTGTGGAGAATTGCCTGGGAAGGGACAGGCATCAGGATGAAATGAGAAGGTTTTAAGGCTGGAGAGTGCTTGCAGTGGTGACTATGGGTCATGTAATTCTCTGCCTACTTGCTTTTACTGCAGGAAGTTTGTCCCACCCTGAGTCCTTAAGCTGTTTACCCTGGGATATCTGGAATTTAGAGACTCACAGGCATGCAGGTACTTGCATTTCATTGGAATTTTTATCTCCATATCATATAGGGTTGGAACCCAAGAACCGTCTAAGTCCCTGCATGAAATCTGGATCAGTGCAGTTCCAGTGTGGCCATGGATGTTTAGCTAAAAGGTACACGTAGGTCCTACAGATAAACACTCATGAGCTGCTGTGTCCCAGTAAGGGCAATGAAGATGCTTGAGGGCATGCTGTCTGATTCCTTAAAGTATCTCCTCCTTTGCACTGTTGCTTTAAAAAAGAGTTTTATTTCTTTTATTGGGCAACTGTACCTCAGGAACAGGCAGGAATGTGCTAATGTGCATGTGTGTTTATACAGTTTTGCAGAACCAGCTGAGTTTGTCAAACTCTTTGAAAAACACTTGGAGATGAAAGGCTGCATCTGAGCGTGTGTCATTGTAAGCCATATGAGCTTTATAGACACACAGCAATGAAATTAACTGCTTATTTTAAAAGCAGGTGCCAGAGTTTCCCTTCATATAATGCTCTGCTCATGGTTTTCTCGGGTTGTGAGAAAAGTCCCCCTCATTTATCCTCATCGACAGCTGTGCCCAGAGTAAAATTTGTAGGGAGATGTTACAACATGAATAAGTCTTCCCCCATCACACCACCATGTATTAATGAAATGGTTTCCTGTTAAATCAGGGATGATATTAAGATACAGATCATGCATCCTCCAACTTCAAACGTTTATTTCCCCTGAGAAGATGTGGGGTGTTGTTGTCACTGCCAGATGCTGTCTCCAGCCTCAGCCCACTCCAGAGTCTGTCTGGAGCAGGTTTTTAAATTGCAATCTCGAGCACGGCGGGGGGCTGCTTCTGGTGATGAAGTTTTCTCTTCTCCACTCTTCATTAGGAGAATTTCTTCCACTTATGTAAATGGGCTTCTCTGCATCTCAGGCTCTCTGAGGTGGGGAAAGAGAGGAAACTGAGCACCCAACATACTCTGACTTGCTTCTTGCCAGCACCTTGTGCTGTTCCCAGCGATAAGCATGGAGATATGAATCATTCGTGTAAGAGCAAAAGAGTGGCAACAGCCATGCCCAAAAAGCCTCGTGTATACCTTGCTTCAGGGCTCGGCAGCCAGCGGCAAGACGGGGCTCGGGGTGTGCGTGATGTGAGTGATGCCTGTCCAGCGGCCTTTAGAAACTGTCATCAACCTGTTTGACCTCTGAGTTTGAAATAAACCTTGATTTTAAATTTTTTTAAAAAAATTTTATTTCTACCTTTCTTTTTCTAGTTACTTAAGACACCTTACTTAGGTAGGTCCTGGCAAGCCCTGAGGGACAGGTAGGGGGGACATGGTGGTTACTCCATGGCTGCCCTGCGCCCATTGCAAATGGCGTGACAAGGGCCCAGAAACATAGACCTTCTGTTTGTTTGTTTGGGTTTTTCTAAATGTTGTTAACTAAAATCTGCCTTGCAGCTCAGGCAACAGCAACGCTTGAGTGCTCTCTGCAAAATGCCAGTATTTCAGCGCGGCAGTTCATGGTGGGCCTGCTGCTGGCTCGGAGAAGCTGCCCGCTGCAGCCTTATCTTCTTTCCAGCAGGAGTCTGCCTCTGCGCGGCTGCAGCTCGCCGGTGTTTTCCTTCTCTTCTGCTCTTTGCAGCTGCGAATTCCAGTTTTATCTTTGCTCAGTGGTTTGGTGGGTTCCTGTCAGGTCTCTGGAATGGGTGGACAGTGTTCTGGCCTTGCCCCTTTCATTGCAGAGGCGCCACGAAGAGCGTGCGTGTTGAATTCGCTTGTCTCGGCGTTTTAAGGGTGCTGGGGTAAATTACTGGGGTATTATCCCAGTATATTCTGGGTCACCTGAAGGTTATTCAGAGAAAACTTGAGAGAAAAGGCGTGATTGTTAATTTGTAGTAACACAGAATTGTTAAGAAAAAAAAAACAACCCAGAAGAATTTGGTATAATGTATCTTTTTATCACTTCCTTTAAGAAAGACATTTTCCAAACCAGTTTCTTTTCTGCTATTCTCACAGAAGGGGTTGTATCAGGCTCAAAGAAAAATGCTTTCATCAGTAAGATGGAGCCAGATTTGGGCTCAGAAATTGCATCAGAATGAAATGGATTGCTACTCTTTTCCTGCTGATGCACATTTTGTTTTGAAAGATAACCTAATTTTACATAATTGTAATGGGTTTTTTTAATTCTAGAATACTTTTTGTTTTACTTTGTATTTTTCGATGGTTTAAAGTATTTCTAGATATTGTATGTGCCTTTATCTTTGATGTAGTATATACAGTATGACATGCAGTTCGAACATTCTATCACCTAAATTTTAATGTTTATTTTATTCTAAATGTAGAGTAGCTTCTCTTCTGTGCTGGCTGAAATATTTTATCTTCCTTTGTTTTCTGTCTCAAAGCACCAAACTATCCTATGAGAGAAAAAATGATGTTTTGGTTGGTACTAGGCAGCAACTGCCCTTAATGGTTTTAAAATAACACTTCTTGGTAGACTAGAAGGATATTTAAATTATGGTATGTCATATTATGACATGTCAGTAATAATAATAGTAATTCCATTGAATATTCATGAAATAACAAGAAAATATGAAGTAAGAGAACTTCCATAAAAAGAAATGTATTTTTAAATGAAAATTCAAAGTCCTAAAATTGACTCTGGAAACTAGATTGAATTTAACCAATTTTAACCAGCTCTTAATTCTTGTTTTCCTCCAGATTGGCTGTTTATTGAGAAACTGCTAAAGTACTTGTTTTTATCCTTGAATCACTCCAAAATTTCAAAACATCAGACTTTGTTGAGAAAAGAAGTTCTGAGTTTCTACTAGCTCTGAAATGAATGTATGCTGATGGAACTACAGGCGTAAGATGATCTCAGGTAGTTTTCTTTTTCTTGTCCATGTTTTATGACTTCATGCTTCTATACAAATATTGCATAATACCAGTGATCATCATACATGGTGTATTTTACTGTTGTGAAACTTGCTTGTAGAGATTATGAGTGGAATAGAGTTTTATTTATGGCAGAATTTAAAACTGCTAAAAGCTCTATACAGCATCTGAGACACAATATCTGTTTCAAGTATGTGCCTATGTTCCTTTTGACAGTAAGAGAACTTAACTACAAGCCTACAGATAAGCAGATGATTATGGTGGAAAGGCCACTACATTCCCCTGACCTCTCCCTTCCACTGAAATGCTCGTGGTATTAATGCCACTGCAGCTGCATGCTGTGCCAGGTTGATGGTCTGAAAACCAACCTAACAGGAAAAAACAAGAACTGTTTGCAGACGAATTGCTTCCCTGATCTGGATCACTGTTTGGCTACTGGATTTCTTGGTGCACGAAAGCTCTGGGCAGAGAGCAGGAGCACGCTGATGTGCTGTGGGGTAAAGGCAAGAGCCAAGCAGCCTCAGCCAAGTGGCAGCACAGACTTGTATTGGATTAAAGTAACCCTGTAATCACAGCCTAAGTAACTTCAAGCTTTGTTTACTTGTGTGCATAAGACTGTTTGGGCACACTGGTTCCCGGCTAGCAGAACAAGTACATACAAAGCCTCATGAGAGCGATGGTTACCGATAAACATAACACCCGTTTCCCCCACCCCCAAACAAACAATTCCAATGTATGTATCCTTTTGTGGTCAAAAAATGTGAGCACTGAAAAGGCAAAAATGGGAATACCATGTGGTAGCCAATGTCTGTTTGCTTTTATCTCTTTACCCATACATCTCCTGCGACAGCGCCAGGTGAATTCCAACTGCTCCCTTCATGTCGATTAGGTAGTGCCCTGTGCAGCATAAGAGAAGGGAGAGTGCTGATGAGCCCAAGCCCTCTGTATACATGGGAACTGAGCTGCAGATCCAAGCAGATAAGGCCTTGAAGCTGCCAGGATGACCTCAAAATTTGCTTAGCTACATTTCTGAGTGCTGGGACCATTACCTGTGCCTGCCTGCGTAGTGTTACGTCAGCAGCCGTGGGTGCATTTTGGAATTTCTAGTGACTGGAAGCATTTTACCATTGGGTGCTAACAGCTGGGACAAGTCACAAATGCCCCGCAGAATGTCCAAGGAGAGATTTCAAGGAGAACATGCTCTCAGTTTACTCCTCTGGATCCTCTTAGCTTAACATTTACCCCACTAGGCTTGGAAAGATTGATTCATAAGACGGGTACTCAAAACATTTTATCTACCATCACATCAAAATGCATTAACTGAATTTACAGTTAATGGTGTTAGATAGCTGAATAACCTCATTGGAATTGCCTTCCAGTTTTTGGATACAGTCAATCCACCCCTTTTCTGGTGCTGCAATTAAATATCTTATTCTTTTACCCCTTCACACTCCTCCAGCTTTGTCCCTAGCTATTTCTCACACCTCGGTGCATAAAAAAACTTTGTCTCTGATTTGATGGCATAATTATCTGTGCGAGTACACCTTAACCTGTTCCAATCAAAGCGAGTCTACTGTGGCAGCAAAACCCTGCTGTATAAACAGTTTAAATTAACTTAGCTTATTTGGACTGACTTGGCAGATGGAAGAGGACAACAGGAGGTCAGTGATCAGTAGTGGCGTCTGTGATGCTGACTGTGAAATGAGGTGACCAGTGCCTCTTCCCAGCTGTGCTTGCACCTCCGCTTATGTAGGAAGCTGGAATGACAATCTCTCTGCCTTGCTCTGCAGGCCATTTCTTCTACAGCCAAAATATCTTAGTTCTTTGAATGCACACAAACCCTGAGTCAGGGTACCCTGGACTCATCTGAAATGGCACACAGAGCCCTATGCTGAGCTGATGCAGTCCTGGCAATGTTCTGCAACAACGACAGTTTTCTCCGGCACTGTGCATTATTTCTGAGCAGTAAACTTTGCTTGGCATTGTATAGCTACTGACCATCCCTCTGGAAAATGTTATCACCTGACTAGCCTAAATAACTGTGCACCATTTGAAAATGTTGCTGCCTCCCTGCATAATTCCCTTTCCAGGTCATGAATGCCTGTGTTTAAAGACTCAGACCTAGCACAGCACTGGAAGGGTCTCATTGCCACTTCTGGCCATGAGGAAAATTGATTATTGAATTTCACATCATTACTTCCTGAATTTTAAATCATTTTTGACACATGGGATTACCTGGTCTCAGAGCCTAGGATCATTTTGTGCCTTCATAGCTTGGGCACCTGAGTGAAAGTCACTGTTAGGATGGCATAGAGAGCCTTGGCAGATCGGCTGATGAGTAACTGCCTCATTAAACAGCAGTGGCTCTATCACACCCACCCCACTCCTGTAGTGACTTCTGCAGGGCCTTTGATGACAGTCTTTTGAGTACCTGCAAAGCTTTGTTGGATGGTTCTCCAGTGCCTTTACCAGTGTGTTCTAGAAAACAGATGACACATGATTTTTGTAGGACATAAACCACACTTGTTAGAAATGTCTGAGTGATCTTCTGGGGACATCTTGTTCTCTTTTGAAACTAATTTAAGCTGTGAGGCCTAGTGATGTGCAACTCAACTCTTCAGCTTTCTGAGAAAAAAAAAAAGGTACAAAACTGTGCTGTTTGCCCAGCCATAGAAAAAAGGATTACTTTTAATGAGTTTCGCTTCTTTCTGTAAGAACCTGATGATTTGTACACACATTTCACCCAGACTGATGAAGGTAAACCTAGAAAGTGTGTGCTTTTTAAACCCATTCTTGTGCTCTAGCATGAGCTACTATTGCCGAAACATTCATCTTCTAGTCAGACTGTTTTAGGAGCTAAAAAATACAAGTTTGGGATAGGAATCTCCTCAGCATCTTTAGGATCCACAATGCAGGATCCACACACTCTATGAAAGGGGCTTTCATTTTAGATTTGTTCTGTCTTGTTCCCATAAAGCGACCACCACTTAGTAATTGGAGCACTTAGTAACAGAAGCACATTCAGTTCATTCCTGAATATGTTAAGGGCGAGTGTAAGGAGGATGGAGCCAGACTCTTCTCAGTGTCATCCAGTGTTAGGACAAGAGGCAATGGGAGTAAGTTGGAGCACAAGAGGTTTAGGGTAAACACAAGGAAAAACTTTTTCACTGTGAAGGTGACAGAACACTGGAACGGGCTGCCCAGGGAGGTTGAGGCATCTCCTCCTCTGGAGACATTCAAAACCCTCCTGGACACGTTCCTGTGTGACGTGGTCTAGGTGATCCTGCTCTGGCAGGGGGGTGGACTAGATGATCTTTTGAGGTCCCTTCCAACCCCTAGCATTCTATGATTCCCATAGTTCATCTTCTGGTTTAGTTTCTTCTAAGAAGAATCCAGTTTGTCTGCGCTGAGACATGAACAAAACATATTAAGTGAACATGATGAGATTTACTTCAAAAGCGTGCTCCTGATCTGAACTGAAGCACTAATATAGACAAATCCTGAAAGGACCTCTAGTTCGTTTGTTTTAATACCTTGGGCTATTTGTTTTTCAAACTCAATTTTGGCTCTTCTGATTTCCCTCTTCTTTTTTTTTTCCTCACATTCATTTATCATTGCCTTCATTATAACTGGTTTCCCAAACACGTAACTGAATGCTAGTCCAGCCTGGATAGCCTCTTAAATTTTCCCGATTACCCATATGTTATCTCCTTGGGACCTTTTATTAATGAACTACCATTGGTGATGGTTCTATGTTGGCCTCAGGTGGATTGTTCTTTTTCCCTCTCTAATTTCAATGATTTGTGAGTCTGAACACAGTACCTCTCCAGTTCCACCCCCAACTTCGTGTAACAATTATACATTTATGAATGCATTTGTCATAGTTGATTATCTAGGACTTACAACATGCTCGTTTCACAAGTGTCATTTCTACTCTATTGTTCCTTAGGTCCTTGTTCTCATTTGCTTGGAAGCAAGACAGAACAAGCAATTACTGTCAGCTGCTTTGCAACTGAAATGAGGGGACCGGCTTTCTGAACTGTTCCAGGAGATGGAGTAGAACTCCTGCACTTTACCTTGACCAAGAACCTTACTGAATTTTATATATAGTCTCACAGCAGTATGAAGGATGATTGTAGGGAAGGCAGTTTAGTAGCTAGGAAACTTCACCTCAACGTCAAATGGTCAGAAATGGATTGAGAACTCCTTAATCGAGTGCCATTTATTTTCATGGTAAGGTCATAGAAGACATTTGGAACTAGGTCTTGCTGGCTGTCTGTCACCACAGGTGTTATAAAGTTCACTTTTTAGAATGCACATATTCATTTTACAGGTGGATTTGCATATTCCAGCCTGGCAGTTGCACGCACAATTAGATGGCTGATTATATGTGAAGAATTCACTGAGTGATTCTCTCGCTTGTGCTCAGCAACTGCAGGCAGGTATCTTTATAAGAACTGGATTCTTTATTGAAAAACTCTTTTAGTTCTGGCACTTTCCCTGTCACCCTTTGCAGCCTGTGAAATCAAGAAGCGTGTCTGCTGTCTAAAAGAAGCCTAAATTTTGTCTCCCAAATTCATCCGTATTTAACATCAAATCAAAATGCCTTAATTATGAACCTGCCTACTAGACTGGCTTAACTAATTGCATCAGAACATTTTCATGAGCACGTGTGGCCTGGTCTTCATGGGCACAGGGCACCAAAGAGACAGATCATGAAATTCTGGGTTTGGCCTGATTTGGCAAATTCATACCGCAGTGGAAACACCCTTGGACTTGGAAAAAAATGTGCTCTGGCACATTCCTAGACCTGAGGAGTTTGCCTGGGGGGTGAGGTGTTTTTCAGGAGGAGTCACTTGCTCAGATGCTTTTCCACCTCTCTGTGTTTCACTGATGCCATGGTAAAGATGTTTTGTAGCTTTGTGGCAGAGGTGAGCCTTGCTGCTGTGGGATTGTTTCTGTATCAAACAGCAGGGACTGCAGGGGAAGGCCAAAGTTTTGGCTCCTGCTGTTCCTCCTTGGCCCTCCGTAGGTGCCAGTGTATTGTTTGATCTAATTCCTGGGATTGCTGCCTGAGATAATCTGTCCAAATTTGCTTGAATGTGCTCAGCTTCTAATTAAGGCTCAGCAGGCAGAGTGGCATATCTAGGGTAGTAGATAAGGTCTGTCTTTTTTTGCTTCTGAACCAAATGGGTGTACCAAAGGGAATTGGTGCTGCTTCAGGTACTGCAAGCTGCTCCTCAGACCCAAAGGTTTCAGAAGCATCCATCTCGTCTGAATTTTTCATGTTATTCAGTAGGAAAACTATAACAAGCTCAGATTTCCCTTACAGCTAAGCCTTTACTAAGGCAAAATTGAATTAGTCTGTTCCTAGCTTCTTTATGGCCTGATAAATAGCAAATCACAGCAAATGGATTAGGGCTTGCTAATGCTGGAGTTTTGGGTCTTTTTTTTTTTTGTTGTTGTTGTGTAAGAAATCTCAGGCCTTACATCCCCTCTTCTTAGCTGGGGGTTTTTCTAAATGAATGAGGTATCACTTGAGGTTGAAACCTAAACTACTTCTCCCCTCCCTTACCCCCAAGGAGGGGGAGCTAGTTGGATTAAGCTAATCCTTTTGACTCAAAACCTCATTGACTTGAATATTAAAGGACATTCCAGATGGGACCACACTAGGAGCTCTGTGCTCTGTTCTGGGCATCACAATACTAGAATGGACCTCTTCTCACTTCAATTTCTGTTGTAATGTGGGCTGTGTGGTGCTGTAGGGCAATGTTTGACCTAAAAATGAAGGAATTATTTTCATATGTCCCCAAGAGTGGCACTTTCAGCCATGGTGAAGTAGTGTCATCTTAAAACAATTGATTAGAAGAAGTGGTGGCATCTTTCCCAGAAACTGTACTCCCTGGCATGAAACTGTAGGATGTTTCCTTGATGTAATAGACTGCATGTGGGAACTGTGAGGGTACAGTGGCAAGTTGAGTTTGAATTGCTTTCAACTATCTGAACCTAGGAAATTAGCTGGGAACTGCCTGCGTCTGACTTGGTCAGTGCAGACAGTGAATAGAAATGATTGGAGAAAGAACACAAACTTGCTGAGGTTTTCTTTATTTTTAATTTTTCTAATGCTTTTCTGAGGTCACCTAGCCACATGTGCTCTGGACGTCCAACCAGCCAGGTAACCTCGTTATGAGATTGGGCTAATGGAGAGGGCTGTGAGGGTTTTAACTCAGTAGCTAGTGTTTGTCCCTATGACCCGGGCCAAACGCCACAGGGTTGTGTGGCAGACTCAAGCCATAAACTGTAAGGTGCTTAGGGCAGGGATGAGGGCTGGAACTGGGTCTAGAGTATACCAGCAGTTTTGTGGTTGAAATCTGTAGGGCTCCACTGCCTCATGATGGGTATTTCCTGAAGCAGAGGAGCAGACCTTCCCTTGGTTCTCAAAGTGCTGTCCGCATTTATGGTGGCAGACAAGTAATGCAGAGCAGCCCCTCGAGGTGTTTTTGAGTGAGTGGGGGAGTAGCTACAGGCAGACAACACAAACAGTTATTCTGCTTTCTGCACCCACCAGCAAGTTGGTGTGAACTCATGCCAGTGTATCTGGGCTGCTGCTAAGCAGGGGTAATATTTTTGGCTGGGACAACATGGTACGTGTAATCTTATTTTAAGATTTGCTCTGCTAAACATTTAGATTCCCTTATTGGGACTATTGAGAAAACAGAAGCTTAATCTCCAGGGAAGTGCAACATTTCCACATGCTGAACCACCTTCTGTTGTTCCCTCCTTCCTTCTTTACTCCCTCCTCCCTTGTCTGCTTCGCAGCATGCTGCGGAGTGAGTTCAGAAACACACACTGCGCAGAGAAAGTGAAACTGTCAGTGCATTAAAATGGGTACCCCAGTGGAGTGGAACGTGGCAACGCCTAGCTGCAGGCAGCAAGGCAGGGAATTAGCCTCGTGCTGCTAAGAAATGGATGTGTTTTTCCGACAAAAAGGAAAACTGTAAACCTCTCTCTTTCTGATATGACAGAAATCCTCGCCGGGATGGAAAATACAGTTACTAGGGTGACACAGCATCTGTGTCTCCCCTTGTCATTCACTTCGGGACATGCCGTGGTGACTGAACCAGGTCGTGAGGTGTGGAGGAGAGGGTCTCTAGGCTCCAAGAAGTGCTGGCCACTTTGCAAGGGATGTGGCTGCCCTTTCTGGGGAGCGCTGGCACTGCACCCGCATGGGGGAAGCCTCCACACACACGGAGCTTTCTGCCTGCTTTCATTCCAAGTGGTGGGGTGGCTGAGTGGGGAGGAGTTTGTGGAGCTGCGTTCAGGGAGCAAGGCGAACTCTCGTGTTCTGCCTGGGTGCGGTCTTTAGCTAAGGCATGACAAATCTCTGGTGGTCTTCGCACAGAATGTGGTGTTGTAATTGTTTTGCAGATGCTGAAGTGAATGTGTGCAAATTTCACTGTTCCAGTGTCTCCTTGCTTCTCCTCTTGTCTGGACACAGAAGTGAAGTGGCCTTCTTTGGCAGCAGAGCTAGGTTCAGCCTTGTCCCTTCGGTCTCAGTGCTCCTTGCTATCAGCTCAATGCTATTTGTTATCAGTTTGACATCAATGCGGTTGCTAATAAGCTGTTTGCAGCAGTGTTGAGGCTGAATAATGGTTCCTGGTGCCAGACTTGGATCTCTGGCTTTTGGGTTGTGTTGTATTCAGAAATTTTCTTTTAAAGCTTTCCTTTTAATGCCATTACACCCCAGGATGGCACCAAGCTTCTAAGAAAGATGATCCCATAAGATTTAACATTTACATGAACTCTCATCCCACTGCTTATGGGATTTGCAGTCCCTGAACTCCATAAACATTTTACCTCTGATTCATGCTTGACCTAAAGCTTATCTAGAGGCCTGAATCCTGCCCTAGGCTAGCTCTCTGCCAAGCTAAGGCAATCGAAATTTTTTAAGTAGGTTACTTAGAAACATGAACATGGACTTAACCACATCAGCAGACCAGTGCTTTATTTCTGGAGCTGCCTCTTTTCATTGAAGGCCACAGACAAGACTGAAAAAAATAAGGCTGTCCTTGGAAAGAATCTGTGTATTTCTATTTGTCCTTATCTTCACCAGCATAGCTGCTTAATGTCCACAAAATGATCCTGTTCTTTTCAAAAAGATGGTTGTGCTATTTATCACAATGACTTTCTGTTGCAGAAAATTCCCCAGACTGGCTCTGGACCTCTTTGAGAAGTATTTCCTTTTACTAGTTCCAAATGTATGGAGCTGTAATCTCATCAAATGTGTGCTTGTTGCACTTGTATGGTATTATGGTGCTTGGTAACGTGGGTATTAATGTGGGTATTATTATCTTCTGATCAGCAGCAAAGCACAAATCTGTTGAATAGCAAATTGTTTTCTCCAACTGAATGGAGTTTTCAATCTTTCTGTAATCCTGCTTTTAAATCTCATCAGCCAGAATGAATTTTTTTTAATATCACTTGTATCTAGAAAATCGAAATCTAGAAAAAATCCCCCAGTTTTTCTCAGGGAGCATAATAAGTTAGAAAAATGCCATTAGTTTACTGGCCATATCATCATACATACTTGTGCGTACTCACATTGAAGTTTTCAAACAAAGTATCATAATGGAAAGAATGCATTAAATGACACCTGATGTTTAAACTTGCAGCTAAATCTGTTTCTGACCAATCCGTAACAATGCGATGCAACGCAAATGCTATGGGTCAGAGGCAAGCTCTCTGGAGATGCTTTGCACTTCAGAAAGGTGATCGAGAGCAAATCTCAATTCTTGATGCAATCGGTTAAGAAGTTCAAGTGCAGTTCAAGCACCATTCCGATGTCAGTTTAATGGCACAGTAATCAAATAAAGGAAGAGGTTCTGAACCCAAAGGCTTATGGTAGTTTGCTGTTCACTCAGAGAGCTTGTTCTTCTCCCTTTGTACATCAGACTTGTTGGCTTAGATGTGTTGCATGAAATAACTGTGAAAAAGCTGTGTTGACATCTAGATCCATTATGCACACAGCTTCACTGCTGACTGTGAACAAGTCACGGGGAATTTCAACGACGATGTAAATTTCAGGTTAGTAGTGGGTTAGTAGCAAAACTGGTGTAGTGAGAGCGATCCACTGATTTTTTTTGAATTGTTTTATGTCCCTCCATCAGCTGTTGCTGTTCTAACTCAATCCTTTTCATCTTTATAATACAGTAGTTACACTCAGCTTGGGATTAAGGCATAAACTCAGCCCATGGAATCATGATGGTGAGCTGCTTGAAGGCCTGAATCTAGGATTTACCAGAGCAGTGGTTTGTTTAGCCTTGTGTGTCACCCCCAGCAGCTCAGCAGCCACTTAAAAAACATATATGGATGCATTACACGTCAAACCTGCTATGTACAATGACAGTAATAATACCTAACTCTCAAATAGTGCCTTTTATCTACAGTTCTCAAAATGCTTTAGAAGTGTTGTCAATGTTAATGTCCCTATTTTACAAAAGAGGAAAGGGAGACCTTCGGAAGTGCAAAACCTACCTGCCATTGCCCTGTAGGGTGGTGGTATAGCTGGCAACAGAACCAGCTTCTCCAGGATCTTCATCCCCTATCCAGTCTCTAGGGTGCACAGCTCTGAAACAAACACTGATTAAAGTTCAATAAAGTGCACAGGCTTCTGTTTGCTCAGACATTAGGTGAGGCCAGATTCGCTGCTGTTTGTGCTACCTTGACATGCCCATCTTGTCAAATATATGGTGGGATTACAAAAGGTTTTTAAGAGGATGCAGTCTGTAGGGTAGGATTATTCTTCCAGAGATGAATCATGGTGTAGTGAAGGAGGCTGCTGCCTGGGGTCTCTTGTCACTTGTTGCTGAAGTAGGAATATGCGTAAGGTACAAAACACGGGTTTGCAGGTGGTGGAAGGACAACTGCCTGATAAAGTAAAGCCTCATGCTGGCCTACTCTGGTGCAGGCTGTTGTACCCATTCTCTGCTGCAAAGCCTCTGTGTGATCCTGGGACAATCACTCATGCAGCCAGAGGTGGTCATGAATGGCATGTTCCTTGTTTCCTGAATTACTTGCAAGCCTAGGGGCTCATTCGAGGCGCGTGCAGAACCGCTGCCAGTAGTATGCTACAGAAAGCAATTCCTGCCTGTTTCAAACTGGGCATCCACTCTGACCAGACACTTTCATTGCTTCAATTTCCTAACGAGGGAATAATATTGTCTGCCCTGCCCTCCGGGAAGTGTTGCGAAAATAAATGAATTTATGTTGTGCAAGCACAGAGAGACAGTTTTTTCAAAGGTGTTTATTCAAATACAGACAAATATGTAGGCCAATATACCAAGCACTCCCAGCAATGCTGGTCCTAATTATTTAAAACTCTGCTTTAACATCTGTCTGCATTCTTGGGCTCCTGAAGAAACTAGTGAGTCTTTAGGCCTTGGAAATGCTACCACTGTGAATGCCACAGAAAAGGAAATCAATAAGGAAGTGAATAAGGATATAGGCTGAAATAAATTTACTGAGAGATAATGACTTCAGAGACAATTTGAATTGTGCTGTAAATAGTATTTGCCAACACTGAATGGTTGTGGGAAAGCAAACTAGTGAATAGGTGTTTGGTAAGAGAGTGTGCCGCATTCCACATGGCGACTGTGAAAGAAAAATGCCATGTGATTGTGTTGGTAGAAGCTGTTATCTAAGCATAGCTGTTATCTAAGCATATGGAAGAGGTAAATGAGGGTTCTACAACAATGTTGTCTGGACTGCCTGAGTTTTGAACACAGTCATTTTGCATGCAAAGTTCTTGGTTGCTTGGCAAAAAACCAAGGAAAGCGATCCTGTGTCCAGCCCTCTGAATGCTAAGGCTGGGACATTTAGCTATGCAGGGATTCCTTACAGCACGTGCAGGCACTTACACTAACAAAAAGTGGTAGACAGCTGCTATTATTCCCAGTCTGGACCAACAGCAGTATGTCTCACAGGTGCACTGGAAAGGCAGGCAGCAAGCACCATCAGTTCTGCTCAGTGCTCAGCTACACGTCAGCTCTTTGGTGTTGCTTCATGTTTCCCATTTTTCCATTGTCCTTCCTTGGGTCCTCTTCTTACTGACCTATCCTCCTTCCCTGTCCCAGTCTCTTCTCAAAGGTCTTGACTTAACTCAGTCACCCTTCTCTTCACTTGGCAAATCTGTAATCCTCTCTTCCTCAGGAATTGCTTTTGAGGCACAGTGTACTCCAGTTCTCTGTCTGACATCTCTCTCTTCTCCTATGAGTTTTATTTGTGCCCTGCCTCCGTGCTACAGCACTGTCTTGCACCCCCCATTTTTTATACATTGTAATTTCCTTCCTTGGGCTTCTCCTTCAGTCTTGGTCTTTTCCTTTTCCCAGACCCTTCCTCCCTGACTTCTTATCTTGGTTTCTTTTCCTGAACAGGCTCATGTTTCTCAGTGTTGTGTATGCCCAGACAGCAGTAAGATCTGATTCCTCTTTCTTCCTTTTACTTCCTTTACTTCTTTTTTACTTCCTTTACTTCTTTTTTACTTCCTTTACTTCTTTTTTACTTCCTTTACTTCTTTTTTACTTCTTTACTTCTTTTTTACTTCCTTTTACTTCTTTTTTACTTCCTTTTACTTCTTTTTACTTCCTTTTACTTTCTTCCTTTTACTTTCTTTCCCCCACCTTGAGCCTCTCGCCACTCATTTGCTGCCAGTGTCTGTTTCCTCACCTCTAAGCTCCACACCCACTTCTGTGTCTCCCCTTCAACTATTTCTCTTTTCCCTTCCATGACTCCATCTCCTGTCCATAGCAGGACCAGATCCCCTCTCCCCACCCCTCCTTGTGCCTGCTGGTCACATGCTCTTTGCCTTGTGGTCCCAGCTCCCTCTTCCCATACTCTCTTATGCTTCTAATCCAAGGACCAACTTTCCCAATGTGTTCCAGTCCTCTCCTCTAACTCTCCATCACCATTTCTCACACATTGTCTCTGCATCTCAGTATTCTCTTTTTTCTTCCCCCAGATCCTTTTTCTCTTTTCCTCATCCGAGTCACTCTACTGTTGGGTGCCAGCAGGGACAGCATCAGAGTGTAGCAAAGCAGTTTCCTGCTCTCAAGGCTGGTGTCTAGCCCTGTTGCTAGCCTGGAAAAACCAAAAGCAGCTTTTGCAGGTTTTCCCTAGTTTTATCTACAGCCTGAACAACAGTAAAGAGATACAGGTTTAGAGAAGAACAAGAAGTGGTCAGAAGGAACTGCCAGAATCATTAGCTGCTGAAATTGAAGAAGTTTCTATTAAGGATGCATGGAGTGTGGTTTATCTAAGATTTATAATTAAACTCGTTGGACTTTTATGTCAGAAGGTAAAGCCATAACACAGGTATGCTAAGTTTTAGGCTTCTGCTAAATTTTAACATCCTCTCCAATGATATGGGAGTAGTGAAACTCTTCAGAGGAAAGTCCATTAATTTTCCCTTTAAGTGGTGAGATAATCTGTCAGCTCCAAATCTCATTATGGGAAACAGCACAATATTTTGGTTGAACATTTCAAAACAAAAAGCAGACAGAAATCCACCTGAGTTTAGTGCTTGTCATACAAACTTTCATCCCAAATTGTTAAAATTTGGCTAGGTGGCTGGTGAGTACAGAAAAGCAAGGTGTTATCAAAGACACGTTGTGCTGGGTCACTAGTTGGCAGTTCCTAACTAACCCCAGTTGGACTTTGCTAATCTCATTTAATTTTCTATCTATCCTCTTCGCAAAACTATTAACGTTAGAAATGCAATTTAGAATTTGGCCTTCAAAAATCACGGCACTCAGTGGTACTGGCTGCCTACCAGGCTATGTGTGTGAGAATTTTTTATTTTTTTTTTAATCCTGTTTGGAATTTGGTAAATTTAGAAGATCTCCCCACACCCTTGCTCTGCAGGAATCAATTTCTTTGTGAGCTTTGCTGCTAAACTGTGCATAATTTGGGGTTTTCATTGTTCTTACCCTGCTTTTGAAGTTGCTTTGTGATTTTTGAAAAGATGTTAATTTTCCTTTTGTTGTTTTCTGTTGGCCACTTAATCCTTTCCCATTCTAATTGTTATTCTTATTGGTCTCCTCAAACTTTTCTGTTGTTTGAAATGTCTGTCATCTAAAACTTGCCTTTGTTCTTCCAACAATGATTTTGGGAGCCTCCCTGCTGAGCTGCATTCCAAATGTGTGTGTGGCTGTGGATGGGGGATTTTGGCCTTCCATGCTCTTTGACGCCTCTCTTTCCTATATCTGGTCTATCAGCAAATACAAGCATCTCAGAGAAAACACTCCAGTTCTGCTTTCTTTGACAGATTGCCAGACAGCCCTGAAACAGATGCAGCTGAGTGTCACTTTCTGAATCCCATTGCCATTCTGTCAGACTCTACCTTGGTGCATTTATCAGATCTGTCTAATTCAACAGTTGTGGTCTGACAAGTCTGACTGCACCTTAGTTCAGACATCCTCTTAGAAAATAAATTTCTTTTTAAGTCTCTTGAGCCTCCCAGCTGCTGCTCAGCAGCTCTGCAAACATTTAAGATCTATGTACTTATCTTTGTTATAAAGTGAAAACAAAACAGAATTATGAATCATTCCTTCAAAAATGGGTTAGAATAGGATGGAATATCTGCAGATATCCCTGGAGGTATACACTGATCAGAGGGGAAGTCCAGATGTTTATCATGGACTGAATATTTTCATTTCAGTTCAAAGAATTTCACCTCAAGAGACCTTGGACTCTAATAACCATCTTCAAAGAGTATGTAGGAATCATAGTTGTGTTGACTTCTGAGAAACTTGGGATCTTAAGGTCCAGATTAAAGCTCTTTGGGTACCAAGGGTTAGCCTCAGCTGTATAACAGCAATACTAGCTACCTAAGCCTAAATCGGAGCTCATTGACTTGACTTCCAGCAAGAACCAACTCCATGTCCTGGAGCAGTGCAATAACCAAAGAGCTATTGGATGAAAATGGGATGTGGGTGCTTACTTTCTTGGCAGGTGTTTTTTTTCCTTTCTTTTTTCTTTTTTTTTCCTTCAGATGGGTGTAGGTGCCAAATATGAGGAGATTTAGGGCTGTGACTTCTGTGGGGAGAGAGATGCCTCATTGTCACCTTCTGTAAAGTGCCAGGTTTCTAGAGGGGAGGGGGATTTAAGGAACCTGTTAGTCCTTGGAACTCCACTGTTGTCTGGCTTAGGCAGCTTCTTCCCTGTTGCTTTTGTTTCTGTGGGTATCAAAGCAGCTTTTTCCTGAAGGCCTCAGTTCTCTCACCAACATCACAGCTTCCAGTCAGTGACTTAGCAGCTCTGCAATTGGTATCACAGTGTGGAAGTCCCTTCTGGGGATCTAACCCTGAAATGCAAGTGCCCTGTTACATTTACACATCTTTTGTCCTGGGTGGAAGTGGCTTAGGGACTTGAGTCGCTGCGGTACTCTGAAAAATTTACTCAGGAGAATTTTCACATCGCTGAACTTCAGGTGAGCGCACATGGTGGAAATGTGACAGTTCAGTCTTCTCAGCAGTGTCTGTGTTGTGTCCCTGCACAAATTAGTTTGAAGCATTTGTGCCTGCAGAGCTCACTTAAAATTATCAGGGAGATAATAGCGGAGAACAAAAATGTAAAGAAATGGCTTCTGTGTACCACAAAAGCTGTTATTCTTGGTCAGTGCTGAATGTTTTCTCTTTCGTTAACATAGTAAAGACTCAGTCCTGAAAGCTTTACTCATCAGTTTTTCAAGTTATTACAGCACAAAGTTGTAGCATGAATATACCCACAAGTCATGCTCTGTTTCGCTAACTACAGTAATACAAAGACTAGTCAACAAATGGCCTCTACAGGTCTCTTGGAAGCCTGAAGATTGACACAACCTCTTTTCAACTTCCACTCTTAGTGTAAGTCCTCACCTCTTGGTTCCCTTGTGGTCTCAAGCCACTGATGAGAACTGCCTTTCAGTTTGCTGAAGAGGCTAGTGTCTTGAACTGGCCAGTTTCCTGGTTGGCTGCTGGCCTAGGGCAACACTTGCTGGGCTCAAAGAGGTTTTCAGGACAAAATACTGTCCTGATGGCACACACATTTACAAGTTCTATCCAAAGTGTTTTAATTCTTGAGAAAGCAAGCTTGCGATCAACTTTGCAAGTGTGTGACTTTTGACCAAAACATCTTGGACAAGAAAAATCCAAACACCAAAGGAATGCTGCAGATCATCAAACATTTCATTCAGTGTCTATCTAAATATGACTGGTTGTAGCTGTGCTAGGTATTACAGAAGCAAGCTGCTCTCCCTTACCAAGGGAAACTAGCAGTCCTGGGAGAAGTCCAGTTTTGCCAGGGTAATTAGGCCAACAGTTGGGCTTGCAGCAATTAAAGTTCTATAGTTGGAAGTCACGTCTCCTCAGCATCTTGACCTTCTCAGTTGGCTCAGTGCAAGTTTGCAGTATCAGCGTAGAGTGACCCCAGCACCCCACTCTCTCCGTAGCTTTAGATAAGTAGCAGATAGACCAAAATCCACTCCATGGTACCTGCTAAAGACAGGTCTTCTCCTTCTTGGAAAGCGCCAATTTCCTAATGAGTCTCCCAGTCCTGATTTGGGCAACGGTTTGTATTCAGTTCCAGGTGAAGAACAACTGTCTTCTCTGTATGAATTTTAACTTGATAATGTCTCCTGAGCCAGTGACAAACTGCACTTTCATGAAAACTAACCAGGAAATTATCAGTGATGCTGGTTTGACCAGAGATGATTTGCCCAGAGCACATTGCTGGGAATCAGTGTAATGCTGCAGTTCAGTAGTTGGTCTTTGTCAGTTATGAACTTTACTTCAGTAATTTCATTAGCCTAACAGAAAGACTCCCTTTTGACAATTAGGACCACAAGGGAGGGTTTGGGAAGATGATTTCTCCCTCCTGGGAAGAGATGAAAGACTACAGTGGTAAAGAGAAGAGATTTTTCATTATAGATCTTAAGATCAAACCCAAGGGACTGCTTGTGCTGGAAGTCTGCCTTATGTTTTGTATCAATAAGTGAATTTCAAATGCTTGGCTCCTAGTCATGTTTTTAGGTAATGGTTCTCTAGTTTAGCTCACTCTGATTTCTTGGAGGTGGATTAGTACATAATTAAATATGTGGAACAGTGTAATGAAAAACATGATTCTATCAAAGCAAATTAATTGCTATGTCTGGTTTTGAACTTAGTAGAATCACTGCAAACAATGAATTTGCTACGTCTTTCCCAAGTACTTTCCTACTGTCATGTCTTATACATTATAATCCTTGGCATTTAGTGCCAGCAAACATAAAAATAATAATGGTCTTGTGCAAACAAAAAATAGAAGGGGAGACCTGCTTCTTGTGTATTTTAATGCTTCTGTGTTATCTGGTGGAAACTAGATGGTGTAAACTATACTTAAAACCCCTATTAGACTATTCAAGTTGTATAAAGGAGCCTTCTTGGAAATGAAAACGAAGTCATTTATCTTCTGCTGCATCTGTAAGCAGAATTTTTCTTAAATGGCAAAGAAATCATTAGTGCCTGTCTAATAGTGCATCACCAAATACTCACTTTTGTGCTGAGGAGTTCATGCGAAGACAGAAATTTAGGAGAAATCTGAGCCAGAGGTGGTTTTGGTCTGTGGTTTCATGGGCAGCTCCAGCTTCTAGAATGCTTAACCTGGCACTTTTCAAGACTGCTACATGGAAAGGCAATGCTGCTGCTTTGTAGAACAGAGCAAGGAGAAGTTTCTGCTAGAGGCAAGCTTCAGTCAATGTTGTGAAAGGGTCTTTATGCTAAGAGGCTGATTTGAAGGTAGATGAGGCTCCACCTGCCCCTTATGCCCTTTCCCTGTTCTCAGCCTCATTCTATCCTTTTAGGATTGTTACAGCTCCTGGAGAGGCTGAAGAGTACATGGAACAGAAAAGGAAGTTTGGCTACCCAAAACTACTCCTCTGTTCTTGTGGTTGCTGAAATAATCATGTACTTATGTATGATTTTTAAGTGTGAGGTGCTTGCGTTATGTTAATGCAATTCTTTGGATTTTTTTTTAATTTCCTTTATGGTTGTTTCAGATATTTTAAACAAGAGGAAATTGTTTGCTTACAACGTGAGCCATGTAACAGACCTGTTTAATCCTCTGCATCTTGTCCATCGCTGCCGTTAACAAGAAGGAGCAGAGAGCAGTCCACCTTGGTTGCTGCTGCTGCTGTTTGACAGTTCTTGGCATGGCTGGCTTTCCCAGAGGAGAAGCAGCCTAACTATTTACACTGTGGTTGTGTCTACAGTAGCATACTTGAGGAAATCTCCCATCGTTAGACTGCTGGCAGACAGTAACAGTGGGAGAACCAGCACTGGCAGAGCATTGGAGCTTTTAACCATAAACTGGCTAATCCTCCGGGTATCCTTTGTGCCTTTCTAAGTAAAAATGAGGGCAAGCAATCCAATCCAATTCTGAATGCGGCTTTGCTTTTCTCAACTTGTTTGCTGGGTCCACTTTGCTGGTTCAGCGCACACTAGTACATAAGCCTTACTGAGTTCTCAAGGTTTTCTCTCACTTCATGCAAACAGAGATTTGCTACTGAATTCTGTGAGAGCAGAATCAGGCTCTAATACTGAATGATCAGCCATTTATAAAGACAGAAACCAATTCTATTGATTATTTCCCCTTTGGCAATTTCCCCTTGCTTTAAGCTAAAAGCACTCACAGTTGTTAAACTAGTTGTCAGAGCTATGGTGTGTCCTCCAGCATGGAAAGAAACAGTGCTGCAGAGGTAGTCTTCAAGTTTGCAAAGTCAGAGGCTTTTGGTTTTCTGCTGTCTGAAATGCAGGCTGAGGGAGTGAAGAGCTAGGAGTGTGGCATCATAAGAAAGAGGTTCAGACATCAAGTTGCTCTTACTCAAGATGCCAAATCACAGATTTTTTTGTTGGTCTGATGTTTCTGGCTTGGTGATATTTTCAATAGTTTAAAGATTTAGAAATCAGCTTCCTTTGCAGTAGTATCTGAAAGCAATTCTAAAAACTCCTTGGATGGTAATCAGAGCTTTTTTTTCCTCTGGATGTCTTGCTTCAAATTAACCTGGGTCATTTCAGAGATTTTCTTAAATGGCAAATAAGACTTTAGCGCCTGTCTAATAGTGCATCACCAAATATTCACTTTCATGCTAAGGAGTTCTTGTGGAGATGGAAATTTATGAGAAATCTGAGTGAGAGTATTGGTGGTTTTGGTCTATGCTGATCTGCAGGGTCAGAGAGGCACCTTTGGGTAAGTACTCACCAACCTGCACCTTTGGACTGCTCTGGACTGGTTGTGTCAATCTAAGCAGTATCTGGTATTGTTTCTTCTATCTCCTGCCAGTCCAGCTAGCCTTGCAGTCTATCTGTATGTAGGCTCTTCATCTTCATTCTCCCTAGATACTACATCCATCTAGACACCCACTTTCTGAGGACTCCATCTGTGCTGTTCCTCCTTTCTGCCTCTTTTCAGAAAGCATCTTCCTGGACAGCTGTTTGCTGATCCTCTTGCTCTGATCTACCTTCAACAGTAAAGCCATGCAGATGAAAAAAGAACCTGCCTAAGCACAGGTTTCATCAGGCAGACTACCTCAGTGGATGTGTGTTTTCTGGGGTTAGAGTCACGTGTGTCAGATTTTCTTCTCAGTTTCCATCTTACAAGATAACTATATTATGATATTCTGCATTTTTGGAAGCCTTTCAGATTTTTTAATTTGCCTTAAAATATATTTCAGGAAGTTTCTTCCATCTGATGGCAGCCTGCTGGCCTTGGTGGATTATTTCTTTCACTGTTTTCCAGACTTCAGGTTGCTTAACTCACCTGTTGGTTTATTATGAGTGAAACTCTTTAGGCTGTCTCAGATGTGGCTGATGACCTTGGTCACCCCACCTGAGATGCTTTCAAGAGTCTGAGTGCCAATAGGCACTGAGCAACTGGAATGATTCTCCTCCTGGCTTTGCGTCTGCTATTCAACCCCATACCTTTCACTGACAGCATGTCAGGGGTGGCTTGCTTCTTGACCATTACAAGCCCCATACCACATTCCTCTGAGCCATCTGAAGCATCTGTTGTCCATTGAATGTCTTCTTGTGAATCTCTTTGTATGGGCAGATCCCTAGGCACCCTATAATGAGCTCAGCTGCCTAGCTCGGTGCTGGGAATCCTGCTGTGGAGTTCAGCACCCAGACATGGAGCCATTGCAGTGTTGAGTGCTGTATGTTCAGGTACCTTTGTATGTAGGCACCATGTTGGTAACCTCATCTAGAGAAGCATAAGGCTCTCATTGACTTCATATTGCCTTGTGGGTCTTCAGGATACCTTAGCACATTGTTAAACATCTACAGCCTTGGCTATGTCATAAATGGATGGACATGATAATATCCTCTATAAATAAATGAGAATGCATCTGTCATAGAAATGTAATGCACATTTTCTGCAGAACCCTCAAGCCTGTGTACTGACATCAAAAAATAGTGAAGACCAGCTCTGAAATATTTTCTTCTCTTTTCTTCTACTGATTAATCCAGATACAGACTGGCCTTTCTGCCTGCAGTAGTCATAGTCCATGTGAAATACAGCAGAACACAGAACGATGTGACTAACATAAGCTTAAAGAATGTATTTAACTAAGTAGCTATTCAGTTTTTATTATTCCAGAACTAAAGTTAGAATTGCTGAAACTTTGTTTCTTTATATGTACATAATGTTCTTACTCACTACAAAATCATCTCTATTTCTACTGAAAAACATCTTTACTAATGAAAGTGATGTGAATGATCTTAATTTAGTTGCTCTTCTTGCCAATAAAATTATTTTTCCACCAATGAATTAGTTGCTAATTCCCATTGCAAAACGAATAATCTACCTTCTTAATACTCTCCAAACATGAGCTGGGTTTGTCTTTCTAACAAATTAAATGTGTGTTTTCTACAGAAGGCTTCTCGTTCATTCAGCAGATTAGTCTGTCTTGAGAAAGTGTGTCACCAAGTGACAGCATATATCTATGATTGTCCTTTCATCGGGTTTTAGAGAAGATTTAGCATCTTAAACAAGTAACTGGTCACCAAATGAGATAGCCTGCCACTGATAGACAAGCCAGCATTTTAAACACGAGAAGTGGCAGTTTCCAAGCGCAGCAAATGCAAAGATGTTTGTGCCTATGTTTGATTATCTAGTTTAACAACTACAATGTCTTGCAGTGTGCGTTCTCAACAGAACTACTTGTATGGTCAGAGTTTGCTCATGTTTAGCTACATTGCCAAATCAGAGCATCTACTTTCTCTCCTGTCCAGTCTAGATATTTATATTGCACAATTGCCTGCAGGGGAAATCTCTTTAGAATGCCTTTTCTGTGGAATTTTTAACCCAAAATGGCTTTTTAAATGAAGACTGTAATGCTAGCCAAAATGGAAATTTCCTTGTTAAAAATATCTGGTTTTAATTGCATTTTCATGACTTCCATTAGGAAAACTGAGAGCTAAAAAATCTTTCTGTGTCTGGCAATCTAAACTTAAACAAGCTGGCTAGTTGTCATCTGACTGGCTGAATTTTTGGGGTTATATTTTTTGATTGTAGAAAACTGGAAAATAGTTTGTGGACGGGTTTCAGTTTTGCAGAGAAAGTCTGAAAAATTCTGTGGAGGACTGTAAATGAATTAAAATATTTATATTTAGCAAATGTGTTTTTTACGTAAGAATGATCTGAACTTCCAAGTGTTTTCTGAAAGCAACCACTTTGTTCTGTTGAAACATATTAGTTCATACTTGCACTAATTTTAGGTATCTCATTCAGAAGGCTGGCTCCTTGGCTGTCTGTGTAATGCAGAGAGAAAACCTGCTACACAGCATGATTCTGGACATAAAAGTCAGGCTCTTGCTCTCAATTTCCTCTTGGAGGAACCTCTCTCTGTCCCTTAACCATATGGTATACACAGGGAGACCAGCTTTGAAGTTTGATGCTTTAAGATATCCTACATTGGTATCACCCTCTGACCAAACCCAGATTAGATAAAGAATATAACGAAGACATTTTCTGGGACCATTGTGATACATGCGAGATTAGCCGTCTGCATTTGTTATCCTAAGTAGTTTGAATAAAATTATTCTGTGTGTGCACCATGTGTGTGTTTTTCTGTGTATGAGAGAAAGAGAAGGAAAGACTGCGTGAATAGCCAAATGAGATTTCCAAAAATATTCCCTCCCCAGGAATGTGTGTCTGCTGGCTGTCTTTGCCTACCCATCCTCTCAAATTCTCTATCATTTCTGGCATTTTTGTGTCTCGCAAGGCATCCTCCTACCGCAGTGTCATCATCTCTCCCTTAACCTCTCTTTCTTTCCTTGTAGAGCACCATGCTTCTCTTGGCATAATCAGGATCTCTCTTTTGTGCTTTCTCCACTACCCTTCAAGCCCTCTTTCACCAGTTCCCAGCTCCCCTAACGCAGAAGCAAAGTTGTGTAGGGACCGAAAAGACTGCCTGTCTCCTAACTCAACTGATTTCCTGGCTGTTGTCTGTTGCTGAGAGTAACCTGAGCCAACACAAAGTGAAGAGGAACACAGACAATCACTCAGTTGGCATGGATGATAAAGAAGGTCCTTTGCTATAGAAAGTCAAAATGGCTTTGTGACACTGAAGGGAAAAAACAAAACAAAACAGAAATAGTGAGCTGAACAGAATCTTGAGAGATCTTTTAATCTTCTCCCTGTCCTACAACAGGGAATGTATAAATAATTATATTCTAATTAGCTTTACTTCCCCTTCTGTTCTCCTTCACTAAGCAGAGGAATACTCAACCCAAATCTGCTTGCTGGTGGTTTGGTCCAGGGCAGGAAATTGCAGTCCCTGTAGTATGCAGGGCCAGCACCTTGGCTCCTCCTCTGCTGTGTTTCAATGTAAAAAACTGAGTGTTTCCATAAGGTCAGAGTAGGAGAACTGTGGACTTCAAGCAGCACCTCTCAGCAAGTTTGGTCTCAGCGTCATGTCACACAGCAGACAGTCCCCTCATGGCAAGGTTTGTAAGGGGCCTGGTGCTTCATTCTGTTCTATTTGAGAAGCTCCACCAAACAGAGCCAGAGTTAGACCTAGACCGTACCATCTTTCCTTATTGAAGAAAATGTAAGTTAGCACCCAGTGGCCTTGTCCCCAGATCCGTTAAGTCTGTCGTCTTTTCTAAGGAGGCAATTGTATTCATTTGGCACAATTTGTTCCTGACAAATCCAGTGTAACTCTTTTGTTATCACCTTCTAGGCACTTGAAAAATGGTAAATTTATTTAATAAGAGTTTCTATTTTTTTCAAGGATCTCTGTTTTGATGATAAGACTGTAATTCCCCCATCCTTTTTAAAGAGAAGTATTGTGTTCTCTGTCTACCATCCATTCAAGGCCATCACTCAAGGCTCTCAGATTACTGTAGCTAGCTCCTTATCATGCAAGGGAGGTTTTCCTCAGACCCTGGTGGTTGGAACATCCTTAATTTATTGAAACATTTTTAACCTGTTATTTTCTACACTGTGGAATACTTTGCTATTTCCTTGTTAATACTAAGTCATTGTTAACTTCTTTTTGCGAATACAGAAAGAAGTATTTTATATACTTTACATCTCTGTGGGCTCTCCTCCATTCCTGATTGGAAAAGCACTACTTTTGCTCTTCTAATTTATTTCTTATTGCCTTTATATCCCTTGTCACTTGACATTTATATTCCTATGTGCTTTATCTGTTCCACTTCACTCATCCTTAGTTACGTGCTTTTGATTTCATTATTTGCACAAGCCCTTTTTAGTATTCTGGTCACTGAGGAACTTAGCATTCCAGGCTCAAAGGTTGTATCAAGACCTTTATTTTGAATCTGCACATTCCATATAGTATCATTCACTAACTCACAGCTATCCTCAATTATCTTCCTAGAAGACTCTACCAGCCACTTGCTTAGCTAATGAAGTCTGATCTCCCGAGATCTATTATTCCTTTTCTGCTGCTCTCATGTTTCTTTTTTTTATAGAATACTGAAATCTGTCACTTCATTCAAATTATCTCTTAGTTTGTCACTTGCCAATCAACTGGAACTGGACAAAAGGCAAAATCAAGCCTTAGCATGTTCCTCCACCTAAAGTAAAAAGTTGCACTCAGCATGTTATAGGCACTTGTCCCATTGAATTGTTTGTCCAAGAGATGCAGATGTACCATCAGATATTCTCTTCGGGTCCTTCTAATATTTGCTCAAGAAATATCTCCTTTGTCCCACTCTTCCTTTTTAAGTGATCTTTAGCAACTTTCTAAAAAAGGTGCCATTTTTGATGTCTCTATTTTCAACTGGATGTTCAACAAAGCCATCTTTTCCTTTATGTGAGACTCATATATCTATTTGCTGTAGGACAGATGAACCTCCATTGCTGCCTTTCCTTCCTGTAGTGGTGCTCTAGTCCGGAAATTTGTCCTACCAGTGAGGTGTGTACACATTAGGCTTTTAAGAGATGATCACTGCACTGGGTAGTCTAAATCCTACTCTACATCACGTCCCTGAGATATCCATTTACCTCACTGGAGTTGCACAAGCAGAGCTGAAACTGGTGTTTGAACAAATTAATCTCTAAAATGTTATCTTTTGGGTTTTTGTTTGTTTTGTAACCAAAAACAATACAAGGATAAGAGTGGACCAAATTTTATTCCACCAAATTTTCTGCAATAAAGGGTATCCTATACTAACCCTATGCTACTTCTTTTTTAGTAAGCAGATTCCTAATTTAAGGGAAAATGTTTTCTTTAGCTTCTGGTTGAATAAGTTCTTGGATGCTAAAAAATGAAATCTGATTCCTAATTGAAATGGTTTTACTTCAATTGTGAATTTGCCAGTTTGTTATTGCTGAGTTGCACATGATTGCCAGACTCTGGCACTGCTGTGGCTGGTGACAGTAGGTGAAAAATCACTCAAGTATTTACTTTGAGGATAATAGTCCTGCAAATGCATGTCATAGGCATTGAAAAAGGCAAAAGGAGCTCACTACTCCACTAGATTGTCTTTACTGGAAACTACCTCTTGCTCAGGGGTATAGATTTGGACCAAGTAATCTTTCTACTACCTAATTAAGAAATCAGATGATTTTCACATATTCTTCTGTGTTAGACAACTAAAGCAAGAGGAAAACCATGGCTACAGACCATATCTGGGTAGGCATTTTGTTACATCTCTCTTTCCGTGGGATGACTTTTTTTACCTTTTTTTCCATTCATACTCTGCTTGTAAACAATGTGGGGTTTTTTTGTAGTATACTTATATTGTGCAAGTTCTAGGCAGATTTATGGGGACTCAGGGACCCTTTCACTCCTTTTTCATCCTCTCTACTTGTTTTCCAGTCCCCAGTCTTCCAGATTCTTAGGGTCAGTGAGAGTCAATATAGCATCTTCTGTTCCGCATTAAGGCTGTATTTTTAAGTCCTGCTCTTCACAGTCACCTCAGGATCATTTCAAGTAAGGGATCCTTCATCTTGGTCTTATACTTGCTACATTTACTGTTTTCTCTATTAGCTACAACAACTGTGTAATACTGGCATAAGAATTAAGCAAATTCAGCTCTTCTGTCCCAAACAGGTCACTGATGTTTTTCTTCTGGACTGTATCACCAGGCCAAATAAGCTGTGTGCTGCTGACCCTCTTTCTTGTTTGAATAAGAGCTAAAGAACAGGATTGTGAGGAAGGGTTTTGCTGAGAGCACTTGAACAGCCCAGAGGAAAGAGTGTTTTGGTGGTTCCAGAGTGGTAGGAAATTTTAAACCTTTCACAGTCTTATTTTTCTAGGAGATGTGAAGAGAGGTCTTTGCAGGTGTGTAAAATCTGAAGATTTGTGGATGGATCATCCTGGGAAAGACAAATGTGGACTAACAGCAGCATTCTCTGTTGCAGCATGCAGATGTACTCTATCTACCTGAAAGCAGAGGTTGGTAACTGCAGATGTGAAAAAGGAACCTCATGGCTACACATGACCCCTGCTCCAGGTGAGAACTAAGATGAAAAAAATTTGGAGTAAGAAGGCCAAGCACTCACAAGTCATGAGCTCAGAATAAGAGTGAAAGTTTAGACTTAGCTCTGTGTCCTACTTAAGAGCTTCCAAGTGTAGTCTCACTTGGTACTTCTTGTTCCCATCCCAAGTAGTGCCTAATGTGCTCTGAATGGAAATTTGAAGTCATAACACTTCAACGTGGAGACATTACACAACTGTGCCTCCTGGATGCAGCCCCAGAAGCTGCCCTGGCAGACGTTGGGCACAATGATGATTCTTATAGATTTCTGTGTTGTGAGGGTGTCTGGAGATCCCAGTCTGCCACACATTGTACAAACACCTTGAAGAAAAAAAGTCCCTGGCTGAACGAGCACACAGCCCAGAAAGCCAAGGCTGACAGCGTGGTGCAGGGGACATAGAGGTGTGGGGAGATGTAATGATTTTCCCTGCGCTGCGGTTGGATAACAATGTTGGGGACAGAGTTCTGTTTTCTGTATTTCAGCTATCTGTGCTGAAAGGTGGGAGTGTTCCTGCTCTACCAGCCTTTAGAGTAGCACAGCCGGGAAGAAGTTCTGCAACAGGAGAATTTCTTCTTCCCCCATCCTCCTGCACATTGACCTTTGAGCTAGTTAAGTGTAGACTGTTTAATACTTGGGGAACACAGCTTCCTGAAAAGCAGGGAACAGGAGTGATGTATAATACTGTAAATGCAGCTCCATGATTAGCTGTGGTGACCTTATCATGCAGTGTCCTGTGGTCATCATGTGTCTTCAGACTGACATTGTAAACCGTGGGACTATTTCTACAATCAACAACATTTTTACTGTATGTTAAAAGTTTTATTTTTATACATTGGTTACTGATACCCAAAAGGCTCCTTTCTTTGTAGTAGAGTTTATCTCATGAACAATTCTGCTTTGGGCTACAGGACATCAAAGTTAATCTCTTTTCTAGTTCTCTCCCAGAAACCATGATCTATGAAATAGACTCCCTTGAAATAGAATTGCCTTCAGGACAGCACACATTCATTATAACATGCTAGAACATGAAAGAACAAAATAAATATCATTTGTTTCTAAAATATATTTAGTTTTCCTAGACTGATTTTAAAATGGCACAAAATAATGGCCAAGTCCAAATGTTCTAAGAACCACTTGTTTCAAAGCACAGAACTCTCCAGCTTGCTCACTCTTAATCTGGTTTAGATCATTTTGTATCTGTTATGGAGCAAAGACTTCAAAAATTTTCTTTTGGCTTCCCTGGCCTTCACGCTGGGATATAGGAAGCAGACCCTGTTGTGGACAAAACAAGTGGCAAAACGCCAACACCATGACAGAGGGCAGAGAGTTAGACTTAACTCTTCAGGTACTGCTAATCTCCAAATTCCTGGGGACAATCAGGGTTAACGCTGTGCTATGAGAATGGCCTCTGCAGCTGAACATAGGCTGTGTATTGGCTGAACAGAGGCTAACAGAAAAAATATGAAACTGCTGTCTGATAGATGTTTCTGGAGAAAAAAAGGGAGTTTTATTGGGACTGACTTGAGCAATCTTGATCTGCTCTGCCATTCTTAAATGAAGCCTTGATTCATGTCTGAGTGTGTCTTGACAATGCTGTACTCAGAGTGGGCCTAAGACTTGTGTCCAGGCACAGCATGGTGATTGGTTGAGGTTTTTGCGGATGCTGCAGCAGCATATGGCATGTACTCCAGTATCGTATTTTGAGTTTTTCTGAGTTTATTTGGATTCTTAAATTAGATTATTGGGAAGAAAATTCACATAAAAATATCACAGAAACATCTGGAAAGAGACTTCTAGATGAGAAAAGAGGCGTATCCCTAGTGACAATGGATTTTACTGCTGCCCGGCTCATAACTTCAGACTATGATATGAGCCATAAGTCTTTTCCAAAGGGCTAAATTTATTTGTAACTCTCACTGGGCTTTGCCTCACTAGGCATTTGCAGCAGCTGTGTGTATGATGTTGGCCACCTGCTGCACGAATTGCCATCGTGTTGTTGAGCTGCTGCTGCCAAGGGAATGACAGAGCCTCGCTGCTGCTTCTTCTGAGGGTCTCCTGAAGGATTAGCAGTTGCAGCAGATGGTGGCAATTTTGCCATTGCCTTCAGGAGAAGATTTGGGCTTCTAAATTGCACCTTTTTATATATAGTATCCAGAGCTATTTTGCCTGGCAAACATTCAGAGCAAGTGTGGTTCCACAGGGCTCCTCCCTCTGTGTCGCAGGACAGGGCTCTTTGTGTGCATGTGAATATCTCCCAGATGTTGTGCGTTGGACAAATTTAGCACTCGAGATGGGATGTGGCATCATAGCACGTAGACAGGATTTTCCTGGAGGGAATGGAGAAGCTTGTATTATACTTGAAAGAGTAGTTTTCTATGCAATCCACTTCATTTGGTTTTGTGCTGTGAGAACTACTTCTTTTTGCATGACCTCCAGAGTGGTCGTGACAACCAGGCAGGAGTACGCGGCATCTAAATTTGTCAGAGCCCTTGAAAATGTATCTTGTTTTGTTTGAGATGGGAAAGGACTTCCCTCTGTCCCTTAATTTGGCTGGGGACTTCAGCAAGCCTCCTTTGTGGGAATCCTTATATCATTCTCCAGTGTTGAACTGAGGTAGTTTCATTTCAGTTCTTTGTTGAGAATTTGACCAGTTTCTCTCAGGGCTCAAGCAATGTGTTCATATCTTCATAATTTGCTGCTATATTTTTAATATGTGTATCCTTGAGATCTGATTTGGAGATACTATCATAATAACTTACTGAGGCTTTGAAGTTGCACCTGGCATTTCTGAGTCATCAAAGTAGTCAGGGCTCAAGTTGGGAAAGATCTGGAGTGTACATGTCATTAGCTTAACAGAAGTGTTTTCTGTATGGTGTGAAGGAAGATGGGAGCAGACAGCAAGAAGAAATGCCTTTGAGTGCATGGAGGTAGGCAGTAGTGGAATCTGACTCCTTGCTAGTAGATGGGTTTTGCTTTTTCATCTCAGTAGCACAATCTCTAAGCATTCTTGGCCACTTCATGCCCTCTCTGTTGGCTTTGCATGGAGGTAGGCTTTGCTTAAGCCTTTTGCAGATTGTCCCTGACTTTGTGTGCATCCACATCTTTGGGTATAGGTCAATTCAGCACCAAATAGGATACTGCTTCACTGAAGCTGCTAGTTATTTCTATATTAATAAGATCATAGAATCATAGAATGGTAGGGGTTGGAAGGGACCTCTGGAGGTCATTGAGTCCAACCCCCGTGCCAGTGCAGGAACACCTAGGGCAGGCCACACAGGAACAGATCCAGGTGGTCTTGACAATCTCTAGAGAAGGAGACTCCACAACCTCTCTGGGCAGCGTGTTCCAGTGCTCCATCACCTTCACAGTGAAGAAGTTTTTCCTCATGTTGAGGTGGAACTTCCTGTGCTCTAGTTTGTGACCATTACCTCTCATCTTATCACAGGGCACCACTGAAAAGAGACTGGCCCCTTCTACTTGACACCCACACTTCAGATACTTATAAACATTACTAAGATCCCCTCTCAGTCTTCTACTTTCCCGGCTAAGCAGTCCCAGGGCTCTAAGCCTTTTTTCATAAGAGAGGTGTTCCAGTCCCTTAATTATCCTTGTATGTCTCTGTTGGACTCTCTCTAGTATTTCCCCGTCTTTCTTGAACTGGGGAGACCAGAACTGAACGCAATACTCCAGACGTGGTCTCGCTAGTGCAGAATAGAGGGGAAGGAGAACCTCCCTCGACCAGCTGGCCACACTTCTTTATGGACCCCAGGATACCATTGGCCTTCCTGGCCACAAGAGTACATTGCTGTCCCATGGATAATTTATTGTCCACCAGGATGCCAAGGTCCCTCTCCATGGGTCTGCTTTCCAGTGGGCCTATCCCTAACCTGTACTGGTGCACGGTGTTGTTCTTCCCTAGCTGTAGGACTCTGCACTTATCCTTGTTGAACTTCATTAGGTTTGCCTTTGCCCAGCTCTCCAGTCTGTCCAGATCTTGTTGGATGGCAGCACAGCCTTCTGGTGTACCAGCCCCTCCTTCCAGTTTAGTATCATCAGCAAATTTACTGAGAGTATGTTCAATCCCTTCATCCAGGTCATTGATGAAGATATTGAATAAGACTGGACCCAGAACTGACCCCTGGGGAACCACTACTTACAGGTTTCCAGCTGGACTCTGTAGCACTGATCACAACCCTCTGAGCTCTATTGTTCAGCCAGTTCTCAACCTATCTCACTGTCTGTATAAATAAAGACTGGAAGGAGCTGAGCCCAGGCACTGCAATTCAATTTTCCCTGTTGTTTAATTAATTAAGTTCCTGGGGTGGTGGTGTCGGGGGGAGACAGCTCCCTGAGTGCAAGGACCATTCCTAACAGGCAGCTCAAGTCTACCCTGATTTGTAGGCTAAGAGAGTTTAATAGCACAGATGTGGCCAGTCTGACCTCAGAGTCAGTGTGTGTCCCTTGTCACGGTACAGTCTACGAGGACAGGTGTAGCCCGTGATGCAGGATCTGTTCATATATGTGAGATCATGATAATGGGCATGTCAGTTACTGTCATGACAAGTATTTTTTTAAGCTCTTTTTCATGACCGTCTCCTTCGTCACAACAGGACTGTTTACCACTTCAACTACCTTCAACTCAGCTACTCATCTGACAGTGTGAAAGACCAGGGCTGGAGTTCTTTCTGTCCCAGGAAAGCAGGAGGGAGCAAATTTCACTAGCATGTGACTCATCAGTTCAAAAGCATTTATTTCTCCAGCAGTGTATATGGAGCTCTCTGCAGCCTAGCTGGCTGCCTGCAGTGTTGCAGTGGTACTGCACTGCTTTGTTGCAGTGGTACTGCTCTGCGTTCACTGAAATCAGCAGTGGCTTCAGCAGTGCAGGACAGGACCACAAACTACAGCATTTCTGGGATCCTTCAAGATGAAAGGCACTCCACGTGGGCAAGTTATCATTATTTGTTATTATCCTCTCACTGATCCACTTTGGAAGACAGATGTGCATTCCTTCCCCCCGCACCGAGAACTGATGAAACATGAAAATCACTTCTTAGATAAAGAAAAGCCCACAAAGTCAACACAATATATTGTGAGTTATTTGGTTTCTAATCTCTGAAAATGAGCCAGGTCAAACAGACACAGCTCTTCTGATAAATTGTTATTCTTAGAGATTTCATCCTTCCATGGAAAAGTACTGAGCTGGCTCTCTGATCTCCTCTTACACTGTCATCAGCATACAGCAGCAGGCCAGTGGAAAATTGGAGAAAACCAGCTGCATGTAGAGTGTTAAGGGCATTATTTTTAGATGCTTCATTTCTTTCTCACTACACACACTTCCCTGTGGAAAACAAGGCTGTCTATCCTAGTGACTTACTAGCAGCTGCCGCATTATCCACGGTTGAAGCTGCTCCTTAGAAATGAGGTGATAAACTAAATAGGAGGGAAACAGACCTATAAATTTGTATAGTGCACAACAGGAGGGATGAGGGTTTAGAGTCAATGCATGGGAGTCTTTGGAAAGTGTGCAAGTTCTTTCTTCAACAGAGGTATGAGTTTGAAGGGTGTAACTCTAGGTGAATCTTCCTCTGACCGGGTTGTTTACTTTCTTTTTTCCACTACAGGTTTTGAAATTTAGCAAGTACCAAAGCTGAACGCCAGCTTTCCTCACAAATACCGATCTGCTGTCACAACAGGGCTGCTAAAGAGAGGAATTCCCAGTCCAGATCTGCTGAGAACTATGATAGCAACTAAATGCATGATGATGCCGGTGCAGGTGGTAGTTTGAAACATATGCACACATGGATTGCTCCACTGCCTCCTGCTGACAGCCCATTATCTTCTAAGGGTGATTTGCCAGTTAAACTGGATGTGGTTAGATACTCAATCTGTCAGAGTGCTTAAAAGGCACAGTCTTCCCCTTTCTTTTTGCCCTGCGAGGTCTCACCTGTGTGGGAGAAGGAGACATCTCTGGGAGTGCGGCAAAACTCACACATCTAAGTGTTAGGTCATCCTCTGTATAGTGAGAGCAGCAGCTTGTATGAAGAAAGGACAAATGTGAAATCTGTGGGAGGAGGATAGTGGGAAGAGTCTTTGCCTGACTCAAAATCTCTGTCTTAACCACTCACACTAGTCATTCCAGTTATAAACCTTTCCTCATCCAGATTCCTTAAGGGAAATGGGAAAGAAGACTGTAGTGGGGATTGCTCAGGCACGTGGCTGTGATGGCTGCATGTCTGGGTTTGTGGGACGTCATGTAGATTCTGGATGAGTAAAAGAGGCTTTGGTTGAATTTCCACTTGTGCCAATATTTCACATTTGGGATGCAGATGGATACAGTTAAGATGGGTTGTCAGAGACCTATTGTTCATTATAGCACTGGGATATGTTTGGTATAAGGCAACGTGTTCCCCCTGCCCCAGAAACTGTTCCTGTCCTAAAGAAAAATGTTACATTTTGCCTGACTTTAAAGAAACCTATCAGTATGTTAAACCTGTTTTTCCAAACAGCCCTTCCTCCTAGCTTTAGGGGCAATTCAGCTACTCCTAAATTGTTGGCATTGTCATCACCTCATACTTCCAAGTGTACATCTTTGTAAAGCATCCTGACAGCCAGTGGGGGTGAAATCTGGATGTGGTCCAACCTCTTTTGCTACCCCAAGGAGACTGTTTTGACACCAGACAAAGTGAACAACCCAAATGGTGCCAGAGCTGGATGATGCCTGTTACTGAAAAGTTGATTATTCTCTCTCGTGACATGTGCGAGTATATGCAGGCACATGTATAGAATAGCTAGGTCTCCTGCATTGTCCAAATTTTAGACCTACACATTTTTTACTTTGTTTTGTCAACCTTGAACCATTTTAATAGGTATTTCCTGGGTCAAGTAGCCACTTCAGATTGATGGTGTTGTGGAAGACTTGCCTAGATTAGTTCAATCATTTCCAAGAAAAGGGATATTGAAAATTGTTGTTTTGTCCACACTACATTTAAAAAACTAAAATTCTTTCAGATGCTTTTGCTGAGAAGCTTTCGTGTTTCCATGCTTGTGATTTCGCAATGGGATGCCATAGTGTCAGGGGCATGCCTTTTGCTATTTTTCCAAGATAAATTGCCTCTATTTGGCCCACTTGGCAACTCTTGAAGTTTGACAGGCACATGTAGTCAGTAGAGAGATTCAAAAAACTTGGCACTGAGGCATGCTTCAGACCATGACTTCAGAAGCAAAGCAAAAGTTTATAGGTGGCTGCTTGGGAATGCTGTAGTGCTAGACACAGAGGCTGAGAGCAGAGAGACTGTTTTGTGTGCTCTTAGTGCTCCAGAAAGTATGCCAGAAAGCAAGATGGAGGGATTTTTATAGATTGCTACAAAGGGAATATAAGGGCAGTACAAGTGCCTGAAAAGGAAGAGACAAAGATTTGATCAGTAGAGCCAAGCAAGTAATGGAGATCTGTTTTCACAAAGTATGTACAAACGACAACTGGCTAAGACTGTCAAACTTGGCATGGGAGGTGGTGAGAATTAAAGATAAGTAGGCAACTTCAGTATAATCCCTGTTGCTTTATGTAAGCGTTGGTGCTACCACCTGTATTTATACTGGGTATTTGAGCATACTCATCTTCTCCAGGACTCAGCCTCCTGGATGGACTGGAGTCGTGCACAGAGACTGGTGTTGGCTGCAGCTTTGCTTGGAGAGTTGTTGAAATGGGGACATGCATTGTCAGTGAGTCAGAGGGAATGAAGCAAAGTAAAATGAGTCTGGGTCTGGACAGATGAATATGGGCTTGGTAATATGGGTTCTCTCCCTGCCTCCTGGAGGAAGTGGACAAGATTGACAAAGTTATGTAGTTTTTGGCTGGAGAAAAGTAACACTGGAGGAGTTCTTTGCTACTTGGGATCAAAGTCCCCTGGTGCTTATGCTCTCAGTGACAGAAGCTAGTACCATTCTCCCCTCGTTCCTGCCTCACTGTGTCATACAGGAGGCCCATGCTATGCTCAGCTCCTGTCATCAGACTGCAGGAGGAGGGATGGAGAGACAAAGCCAGAGTGCTCGTGGGAGGGAAGTCTCAGTGTATTGGGCAAGCTTGCCCAAAACACACTTGGAGCAGAGTTTGTAGTTTAGTCATTCTGCAGTCACTTGTTTGGCACTCTAGGTCATGCTGGGCAAACTGGGTCTTGTGGGAGCAGTAAGCCATAGGGACACCAGGTCCTATGCATGCATGGATAAGCACAAATATTTGTAGTCTTTGTTTCTTGACTGTTTCCCGCTTGTGTAGATTTCCTTTCATTCCTATTCACTTTCTAATGTGAGCATGGGTCTGGACTGGCAGTCTTTTTGAGTACATGGAAAGCTCACTGACTGTTTGTCCCTCAGTGACTGAACAGTGACCTGGGAGCTATTCCCAAAACTGTCAAAGGTCTTCTTCCTCGATAGTTCTGACCAAATAAACCCTGTGGCCATCAACTTGAGTTTGAAGAGGACAAAAACCCCATAAGAATCTCTGAGGGAAAAAAAGTAAAAAAGAATCTTATTTAATTAGACTTTGTACCTATGTCCTAGTATCCTAGACAGCAGTGTTTTCACTAACTGGGAAGGTTCTGGAGCCCTCCGTCCCAGAAGAGGATTCAAAAGTGCCAACGTAGAGCAAATCAGTTAACTTAGAAAAGTTGAGGGATAGAGGAGACTTGGTTTGTTTTCGATCTTATAGTGGCCGATGAGATTAAGAGTGAACAATATTTCTGCTGTTCTATCTCCATGATAAACATTGTGAACTGCTCTTGCTGATAAAAAACCTGGAAACTACTTTGTTGTTGAAGTGCTTCAGAGCCTTCTTTTCATTATTTACAACTTTGCAGGTGGAGCATGGGTGGCTGAGCTGAGAAAGATCAGGGAGGCCTTCATGCCTCAAGGTTATTCTGATTTGTTTAGTCCCCTGTTTTATACACATTGGGGACTGATAGCATTTCCCTTCCCTTTTTGGTTATTTTCTATTCCTTTGTCAAGCCTCGGGAGCCTCCACCATTGTGTCCTAAGGGCAGCCTCCTGCCAAGAGTCTGTTAATTGTTCTTGTGTCATTATTTAGAGGCATAATGTCTACTTAATGTGTCTAAGGCCTGATTTATACTTCCAACTACTGTAAATGTACACCCCAATGTTGTTTTAATCTCTTCCTGCCAGGCTGAGACACTTGACTGCTATTTGTTACCTTTAGGCTCTCCAAATTCAGAGCTCTGTCCTATTCAGCACCTTCTAACTGCAGACCCAGAGAGCTGGCTGAACAGGTAGGTGCCAAACTACTTGATACCATAATTTGGAAACTCATTCTGTTTATAATCTGTTTGTGCAACAGCATGTTGTATATAAGCTCTCATATGAAGTCTCTGATAATCAGCAGAGGTAGCAATGTGATTTAGCATACTTTAAGGAGCAATAGAGGGCATTATATAAGTGAAAAAAGCAATGGGCTGTGTCTTCACAGGAGATAATATAACTTGGGAGCTGCATCTAAATACCTCTTTCCTTACTGTGCTGTTCTGTGCTGTACTGTGCCCAAACAATACAGTCAGAGCTGCCATTACAGTATTTATTACACCATTTCTCAAGGTGAACTGGGAAGAACAGGCAATAATAATACTTCTTTATTGTGAATTGCCTCTGCAGATACTCACTCTTGGGAACATGCCTCAGCAAAGTCTATAGAACATCTCTGGCACACCACTGGGGATTGCTTCATGCATATTTATAAAGCACTTAGATATCTTTCAAGCAAAGGCGAGAGGCATGCATTGTGTTATTTTTAAAACATGGCAAATATGCTGCTCCTAGCACTGCACGCTGCCTCTGCTAGGCCTGCAGAGTCCACACACACAAAGCAGTCAATAGGAGGCAGGAACAGGCAGTGCTCAGAAGCTTTGAAAACCAGTTAGGCAGAGTGGAGCACTGGCCATACACATGCGTGGGCCTCCACATGTGTGTACATCAGCAGAGTGCTACCAGGGTCGCTCACCTCTGCTATTTGCAGAATTGTCACCTGGAAGGAAGTCTCTGACTATTTCCTCTTCCTTCCTTCCTTTAAATTATTTAGAAAATGTTGTCTCAGTCATTGGGAAAGTGTTGGTAATGAATGTCTTCCTATGAGAACAGGTGGTGTCAGCCGCTGGGGCAATGGCACCACTCATAAAGCCGGGCTGGGAAGGAGAGGCGAGTCCTTAGTTTCTCTAACTGTTGGGCTGTGGGAGATCCCATCCTAGAGCTGCTTCTGCCTGGCTAATGAGCAGCTTGAACCGGGTTTCCCACATCTTTGACTATGTGACAACCCCAAGCATCCTGACTGCTCTACACTCTGTGTTGGAATGTCAAGCACCAGGTCTGTAGCCCTACCTCAAGGCTGAGGTGTCCCATCCACTTCTGTGCTACTGAGTTGTGGCCTAGAGCATATACAGCAGAACCACTTTCAAGAGCCAGGGAGTTGTTGTCCAACAGAGGTTCATGCTGATCTCTATCAAAGCTCCCCTTTTCCCAACCCTGCCTGACACTTCCTACGCTAAGGGACCCCTTACATACACGTAACTATCAGTGAGCTACTGAAAAGGGCTGATCTGACTGAAAAATTAACCTGGAGATAAGATCACAGGCAGATCTGATTTCAGACAGTTCCCTGAACTCTCTGCTTGGTTGTAAGTGCTAACAGAAGAGGTTGAAAGATTGAGACTCTAGAGAAAAGAGAAGACTTGTGCTGGCAGGTTTTAGATCATATTGCTGAATTTCTTCTGTTGAATTTGTAGTAGCCCATAAGGCCAGGTTTTTGTCTGATAGTTCAAGTGCCATGCTCTAACTTTTCTCTCGTAGAAGCTAAATATGAATGCCCAAATTCAGCAAACTGGTGCTTGGTACCCTCATATGGAGCAAGATTTTTTTTTTTTAATAATATAACCAGTATGACACTGAACTGCTGAGTTTTGCAAAGAGCTCACTATGCCTTGTGGGATAGTTTTTTTAGAAATATGGCCCATAGCATAACAATGTAGGAAACAGGGGGGTTTTATATATGTGTGTGTATATGTGTGTATATAAATATGTATGTAATATATATGCATATACACACATATATAAACTTAAAAGTGGCACGGTTGTTGCAGTTTTAAGTCACTTGATAGATTTACCCTATATTTATAGTGGTAGTGTTACATGTACTTTCAGATTTTAGTGATGGTAGGCGATAAATTAAGGCCACAGTTGTTTAGAAAATAAATTCCAAGCATTTTGGGGCAAAAACTGATGATATGTTGCTCAATTTAACTTGCTTATGCACCAGACAGCTCTAGGTGTTTTCCTTGACTCAACTTCTCTTTGCCACAGCAGAGCACAACTGCAAAACACAAGCTTAGCTCGGTTCTAGGCAGCTGATGGGAGAGCTAAAACTTGAGCAGCTCACATTTATCTTGCCATTGACAAAGTTTTTTGGAACTGTTGGTCTCAGTGTTCAGTGCTGGTGCTCTCTGCTGTTTTTTTGATGGGCTCTGTGTTCTCTTCTAGGAGGTGGTTTTGCAGAATGTTTATATCCCGGAGGATGAGATTTCATTTTAAACTCATTTAGGATTAGAGGGCTTCTTCAGCACTGTCCTCAATAAACTCTTGTTTGACTAGCAGAAAGCTCTGCTTGCTCTGAGCCAAAGGGATGATGCAGGAGTTGTGTCAGCACAGGACTGACAAGGCACAGTGGGAGCAGAAGAAGGTAAAAATTCAATCAGGGCAACGCTGAGGAAGAAGTAGGTTTTGAGCAGAATGAGGGAATGTGCACATTCACTCCATGCACGGGGATGTATTTGTCTCAGTTGACAAGCTGAAAACATTTTAGGCTTCTTCCCCTCCTCAAGGAGGAGCAGAAAGTACCTCTCCTTTACAGGATTTCCAATTAAAGGGGCTCCAGAATGCAGGGCTGGTCAGCTCAGCCCAAACTCAGGCTGACTACTCCTGGCACTTCTCTGTGCTAAGGGGACAGATCAGCTTGAGTCACTGCTGTCACTGCAGTAACTACTACACCGGGATCCTGCCCCCAAAGGAAAATGCACTTGGAGAGAAAAATCTTCATACAGGCCCTCTGCCCCTTTGGCTGACCAGTGTCCACAGGTACAGGGATCCTGAGAAACCTGATCTAGTTGAAGATGTCACTGCTCTTTGCAGGGAGGTTGGACTCGATGGCCTTTAAAAGTCCCTTCTAACCTAAACTATTGTATGATTCTATGGATTCCTCTGGGGCTGAGGCAATGCAAATGGTGTGGGTGTGGGTGGGCAGAGTCTACCTGCAAGAGGCAAAGAGGCACGTTCTGCACTCCCGTTTGGGCTTGCACTGGCAGAGGTGTGAGGCCTGGACTTGCATATGACCACATGTCTGAAGTGAAGCTGCTGTACCAAACAGGTGCTGAAGTGCCAAGGACAAAGCAGTACCATCCCTTGCCTTTTGTGAAAGACATACAAAGAATGTCATGTGGGGAACCATACTTGTGCCATGAAACAGGCATGTTAGACACAGATGAAGGCCAATTGGTTTGTCTTATTAATAATGGGAAGCTGAGATGTTGGAGATATCACAGCTTTAGGTTTTTACATAAGTAGAAAAATTCTGAAAACAGAGAGGACCCTATAGTTTAACCAGAAGAGAAGCAAATTCAGGTTACAAATAAGATGCTTGTTTCATCCAGTGACTCTAGTTCTTTAGCTGCGAGATAATTTTATACTAGCAGAAACCAGTGAGAGAAACAGCCTTGCCCTTCAACGCTTACTTCAATTCCCACACCACCCCTATCTTGAATACATTAGAAATGTTTTCAAGGCCATAGAGAGAACTGGTTTGGGAACTGGTCCAAGTTAATCACCCTCTCAAAAAGGAAAGGTTTGTTTTAACCCAGATCAGTATCCCAATTTGATTTCGAGTGGCATGGGATAAGGCTGAACAGCTGGGGGCTAGGTGCAAGATTCCTTTTTGGGGTTCTGTATTGGCTGATGGTGAAACAATGGCCTAATCCCATTCCAACTTTATCACTTGTCTTGAAACCAAAATAAAATCTCTAAGTAGTTCTAGCTCAACCAGGTGAACCAATTCTGTGAAAAATCACTATTTCTGAGGTAACTGATGACAAGCCTCACACTGCTTTCAGAGAGGTGCCATTCCCACTCTAGTTCATACTTCATGCACAAGCAGAAAAATATCAGCTGAATGGTGACAGATTCCCTCTCATCCTGTGGAAGAGGCCTGCAATGGAGATATCACTTCTTCCTGTGATGGGTAGAGGAAGACACTCTGATTTGAGACATTTAAAATGATCCAAGGTGGAGTGCTTGAGAATTTACCATCTTCTATCAAGCAGGGCATAACAGAACTCTAGCAATCTACATTAATCTCATTGCCTGAAATGTGATTTATGATCTATTCATTTGTAGGTAAATGGAAATGTTTATCTAGTCTGGCTTTTGCTTTCTTTTTTTTCATTAGGTTACATTTTTAGGAAGAGAGGTAAATATTGCTTACAAAACAATGTTAAGCCCTTTAAACAAAAAACAAAAAATGTAGTCTTCTGCAAACTAAGAGCTTCTGAGCAATACTTCTATGCTTAACCACAATGAACTAAGGAGGTTTTAAGAGGTTGGGAAATCAACATTTTCTACACTTACTTATTCTTTTAGATGAAGTCAATTGTGAAAAAAAGGTACTTGGGTAATGAATGATAAGTTATTCATGACTTTTTTGAAGACAAAATAACAATGTGCCTTCTGTGAATATTAAGTACAAGTAACCTTAGGGGGATGGGTTGGGCAGTGTGAGTCATACACAGGTTTTGAATTATTGATGTTCTACAACTGTCAGCCTTTACAAGCTTGCACTGTGTATCTTAGTCCCTTCAAGGCAGGTGGAATAAGTTTCTGCAGATCCATATATGTTTTCACAATAAGATACTATGGCAGCACACAAAGGAATTTGTGGTTATGCTGATTTTTGAACGACGTCTCTGCAGGGTGCAGCCTCTCTTGCAAAGCAACATGTAGCCATAGTATTCCCAGGGGGTGTTCAGGCACACTTTTTGTGCTCCAGCCCAGTACATTTCCATGAACTACTTCCCATGTGCCTATTTTGAATGCTCCTTGATTGCTTCAGGGTGCAGTTTCACTCCTCATTTCTCAGAATTGAGTCTGACAAAGGTAACACCTATAGTTAATGTCCCTGGTATCTACCGATACCTATAAGGTATTGGTACCTTCAATCTAAGAAATGAGGAAGTGTGAAGACTGATGTAAAGAACTCAACAGTTATGAAGAAGAAGAAGTAAACCACTTGTGTGTTGTCCATCCCAGCTGCTTGCATGTATGCAGTGTGATGTGGCTTCCAATTACACAGTCACATGCTCTATTTTTTGTGACACGATGGCCCCTTTTAGTGTGCTGTCTGGCAGGTGCTCATTGGATGGGTAGCAATTAGTTATTACTGGTTCATTCTCAGCATTCAGTGTGTGGCCTCAGGTCTTATTTATTGCAAGCTGTATAAATCCTGCAGTGACTCCACTCTGGACTGATCTCCTCAGCTCCATTTTGATTTAATTTATGCCACTCTACAGTATGCAAGCACTAGAGATAAAATTCACCCTTCTGCAGCAAGTGGAGAAGATTATGCTCTGTCGAAGGCCTCCCTGTGAGCTCTCCAAAGGGAAGTTGAAGGGAACTACAGTGGTCACTAGTCGTTGGACTACTGGGGAGCTGCATCCCTGTGTTTTATGGATAGTAGTAATGGACAGGCACTACTAGACTTTGACTATCTTTAGGAAAATCAGCAGGACGACTCTACCAGAGTGACAGGGGAAGTTGTATTGAGGTCCTGGCCTGCATTTTAGAGGATGCTCAGGGAAGCATCCCCAGGCCAGGGGATTTCAGGTCTCATCAAAAGACCTCTGCATAGACAGGCTACATGTGTTTGCATGGCTCCCTGTGCCTACAATTATAACAACAATGGGTAAGTCACAGGCACATGCAGAACCTGTGTCGATGGCTGTTCATGATGGAAGGATGTGGCTGTGGTTTTGACAGCTGTGGGAGAAGGAGATATGTCACAACCTCAACACTGTCTGGGGTAGGACAGAAAAGCTCTTGCATACATGTTCTCTTCCTTTAAAAGACTTATTGGATGTTTTCTTGCTGGCACTGCTTGAAGCGTGGTTGTAGCAGAGGCTCTGGTGAGAGTTCTCTCTCATAGTTGGTCAGAGATTCCCCAATTCCTTTTGTTGCATGTTAAGCCCTACAGCAGAGACATTCCTGCTGCTGCAAGCCCATGTGCTGGACACAAGCTCCAGGGCATGCAGGCAGGGAGGGGTAGAGAAGGAAAGCATAGGAAGTTGTCACCCTGCTGTGCTTGTGCATAGCAATGTATTTACATGAACAGCTGTATCGTAGGTGTGGTATCACTTCATCCATTTAACTCTCTTGGTAGGCCTACCAATGTAGGGCACTGAGCTGTTGGAAGTCAGTGAAGGGGAAAAGGACCTGAGGGTCTTGGTTGATAGGAGGCTGACCATGAGCCAGCAGTGTGCTCTTGTGGCCAAGAGGGCCAATGCCATCCTGGGGTGTATTAGAAGGGGTGTAGCTAGTAGGTTGAGAGAGGTTCTCCTGACCCTCTACTCTAGTGAGGCCACATCTGGAATACTGTGTCCAGTTCTGGGCCCCCCAGTTTAAGAAGGACATGGAACTGCTGGAGAGGGTCCAGCGCAGGGCTACAAAGATGATTAAGGGAGTGGAACGTCTCTCTTATGAGGATAGACTGAGGGAGCTGGGGCTTTTTAGCTTAGAGAAAAGAAGACTAAGGGGTGATTTAATCAATGTTTATAAATATATGAAGGGTGAGTGCCGGGAAGATGGAGCCAGGCTCTTCTCGGTGATGCCCAATGATAGGACAAGGGGTAATGGGTTCAAGCTGAGGCACAGGAAGTTTCATGTAAACATAAGGAAAAATTTTTTCACAGTGAGGGTGCCGGAACACTGGAACAGGCTGCCCGGGGGGGTTGTGGAGTCTCCCTCTCTGGAGATATTCAAGACCTGCCTGGATGTGTTCCTGTGTGACCTGGTCTAGGTGATCCTGCTCTGGCAGGGGGGTTGGACTAGATGATCTCTCGAGGTCCCTTCCAGCCCTTGACATTCTATGATTCTATATTCAGGATTTAGTGTAAGGTGATATAGGGAATAATGTGTAATTACTGTTAGAGACAGATTATGGTAAGGATAAGAGTAGTAATTTAGGATGGATGAATGGCTGTTGCAAGCAGTGTGTGTCAGCATCAAATTAAGTATGTTAAACAGAGGTTTGATGATCAAGAAATATCAGAGGTGCAGAGAGGAGACAGATGAGATAGGTCAAAATGTCAGAAGAAATTTCCTGATAGTCAGGTAGCAAATAAACATATTTTTAACCTTATTTGTAGTAGGACAGGATCATATGATCATATTCAATTATCATATCTAGGCTAAAATATTTTATATTATTAATTAAATTATTGTTATCTGCTACTGCAAAAGACCAATCCTGTCAACTGTTGTGGCTTCCAAGGTCAAGTCCAGGCAATAGGGCAATTGGAAACATTGTGAATAGCAGCTCTGACCTCCCTGCCTGCCCAAGGCATGAGCCTGCTGAGGCTGCCTTGGCCTTCAGGGGGGCAGTGAGCAATCCTACCCTCTGTGCTGCAGGTGCCTTCCTCCTCATATGGCTCCTTTCTTCCCCTTTGCAGCAAATGGTGGAGCTGCCTGTGGGACCCAGCTGGCGTGGACAGGAGGATGGCTGAGAGCAGGGAAATACAGGGCTGAGCCCTGAGCGGTGGTGACATTTCCCACGGCAGTGAGCTTTGCTGTCCCCTGGCAGCCTGGCTGCCTCTACTCTCCTGCCCAGCAGGAGAAAGAAATGTGCAGGGGGCTAGGGTCATCTTATAGGGATACAAAGGAGAGAGACACAGTCTTGGTCTGGAGTGCTTCCCCTGCTCCTCTGTGCTCCTTCACCTTGAGCCATGGTGGTGCAGAAAGAGGCAGATGTGCAGGGAGGAGCATCATCATGCTTCTTTTGCACCTCTGCGTGTCCCACTGAGGCTTGGCTGTGTCTGGCAAGGCACCTCTGGACTTACCCCATGACTGGCACAAGTGGTAAATGAGGTGCCAGAATGCTGTGTCTTGTGTGCAAAAGTGCAGCAGGCAGAGATGCTCTTCCTATCTCCTTTCCTTCTCAGCCAGGCTGCCAGCTATGGGGAAACAGAATGGGGTCTTCCAAGGAAGGCCAGCAGGAGACAGCATGAGAGGGGCCCATGGTTGGCATTCCCTGGCTGCTAGCAAGGGTGGAGGCATCTCCTAAGAGTTTGAATGCTCAAGTACATTGATAGCCTGCTTAAAATAGAGTGGCAGGGAGTTTACGACAATCCTACAGTCTCTTGGGAAACTCCGATGAAGCAAATGGTTCAATGCAAATAAAAACAGACAGGTCAGGAAGAAGCTTTTCAAGCATAAAATACCAGGGCCAGAAATATCAACTGAAAAAATGTGAATAAGAAGTCTATACCAAATTATCCTTGCTGGTTGTAACCATTTCCTCAGCTCCCACACAGCAGTGCATCTTCATTTGCTGCTATATTTTGTTTAGATTCAGAGCTTTTATGGACTGAAATCTCTCTGCTTTATGTGTTTATAAAGCTCCATATAAGTCTTGGGAGTTATTTGAACAATAATAGTAAGTAAATAGCAGGTAATTTGGGCTGAAATGTTGCAAAATAGATACTTCAGAGTCCTATAAGTTGTTTGATTAAGTATATATTCCATTTGGGAATGCAGTTATGTGTGAAATCAGATGACAAAAGTCCAGGTGAGCGCTCACACTGGAAATCAGCTGTGTTGTGAAGATGTTTCCATTCTTATTAAAGCCCTGGTGCTGTCTGAAGGGCTAGTCTGTCCCACACTTCTGTGGAACAAGCCTGGAGTTTTCAACAAAAGTACAGAAATAAAAGTACAGGTGAAAGTGCCTGCTTTTTGCTGAGGTAAATGACAGTTGTTGATAAACTGGGTCAGCTGAAAAGTATCTGGAGGTGGGATTCATGTTACTGAACTTCAGATTTCTGGGGGTAGATGTCTACATCAGAGCTGCTCCCCTGAGGTCTTTCTTGCCCCCATTTATATACCTGCTTGAGGTTGGGATGAATCATGCCCTTGCAAAGCACCTCAGTTGGCTGACTACGAAGGAAACCTAACTCAGTGTCTGGTGATTGCACCAGGGGAAACCTACATTTGAGGAAGATTAATCCTGACTTGGAGGTTTTTATGCACAACAGTAAGTTGAGGAATATTGCGAAGGAAAAACAACAAAAAAAAAAAGTTGTTTCATTTTTCCTTTCACAGCAAGATGAAGGGTATTGCAGCTCTGGGAAATACAGTACTTTGGTTTTTCCTAGGGTGCTTTTGCTTTTCTGGAGTTGGTGCTTCTGGAAATGGAGAACTGTGCAAGGTAAAGCTTATTTTCCAGGCTTGTATTTGGGATTATCAGCAAACCTGTCAGAGGGCATGTCTTCATGGGCAGGTACAGGCTAACTTCTACCCAGAAGTCAAATATCTGCCTTAGCACACCCCTGCCATGAGGCCATCCTGGAGCACACAGAAGACCTCAGGTCTGCCTGTACATGTCTACATAGGCATAATCTGAAGCAATTGTCTAAAAAGGACAACAAAAACTTGTTGCTGTGATTGAGAAAGGTCTGAATCTATCTTCTTTGAGGTACATATGCAGGTTATGCACAGAGATACTGGGTAATGATAAGGGTCCATGATGTAGCCAGAGGAACTAAAGCATGTGAAATGTTTTAGAGATGGGGAAGTAAAAAAGTAATTAGGGATGGAAGAGCTGTGGAGATAGCAGAGAAGCAGACTTGGAGAAGCTGTCATGATTTTTTAATAGCTGTGGCATTACAGGGTAGCCAGAGTCAGAGCAGTCCAGAAGGTACAAAGCCAGCATTAAGACCCCAGTCTCACTCTCCTTGTTGGCATCCTACTGTTCCTGAGTAAAACAAGTGAGGAGCCAAGCATGAGGCACTCCGAGACACACCTGGCAGTGTGTCCATGGCACAAAATCACTGCTTTGTGATCTAGCTAAGAGCAGTGACTGTTCACAGTCTGCCCACATGACCGTGCCTTCAATTGCTATGTGACCTGGTAACACAGAGCTTTCACATGACTGAGGGATAAACTATGCCCTCAGAAGGTGCAGAACAGAATATAGCGTGTGATATTGAAACATTTATAGCAAGGTGTTACTAGATGCCTTGAGGCAAAATCTTCACTCTAAAGTAAGCTCCTTGCGCAGTGAAATAAATAGAAAAAAATAGATGAGGCCTAGTCAGATGCTAAGAAATAAGGCCTGATATATTCATTAATTGCAAAATAAAGGGTCTACAGTCACTGGCAATAACTGTACACAAGAAAAAGCAAGCTAAAATACAGAAACAGTTAAGTATGTGATCATGAAAAGAAGCAGAACTGACAGAAGGGGGAGACTTAGTAACTGTAAGCAAGAAAATGTTCTGCTGTCATTTGTTTCTACTTTTTTTTTTTTCCTGGGAAACAGGACTTTGTGGGCATACTTTGTAAATAAGATCTCACCAAGGAATTTCTCTGATGTTGTCATTAATTTTTTCCTCCTTCCATAAACAAGACTAATAGCAACTAGCACTAATAGTGCTTCTCATGAAAAAAATAAGAAAAGTTGCTTGAAGAAAAAATCTTGGAAATATGATTTGTGGCACAGTTTTTATTTAGATCCGGATGTAGGATAAGATACATCCATATTTGGTTCAAACTCTTGATAGGAGACTTAGAAGAGAAAATAAGGGGCCCTATCTGAACTGAGGACCTGAGAAAACTTAGGTTCCAGGCATATCCACATGAGACTTTCCAAGATAAATTAACAGCGGGCCAATCTGTAGATGTTCAGCTGGACTTAGATTTACAGACCAAGATGTGAAAGGAGGCTAAGAACACTTCACACAGCTGTGGAATTTGCCAGGAAAACTGAACCTTCATCTGTAGCTACTCATTGGGAAAGAAAGCAGACAAAAAGGTGGAATTCAATTGCTAGGAGCCCTATTAGTCAAGACTTGCTTCTGGTAGGCATCAAAGACAAAAAAACAATTTTAGCTTGGTCTATGTTATTTTCTACCCCTGGAAACATTATTAAATTTGATTTAGAAAACAAGAGGATAATGCAGAAATCCAAGGAGGCTGTTCAGTTAATTGCTGGTGCGGTGATCAAGGAAAATCTGGCTAGAAGAGGCTTGTTGTAACTTTAAGGTTGGCCAAGAAAGAGAACCACAGTTGCCCAGTGAAAGTTCCTTGGAACCAAGCTATTGAAGTGCAGCTTGCATGGCCAAAGGTGGCCTGCATGCCTTTGGTTTGCATCTGGGAGTGGTGCAAGAACAGACAGTGCTTGTCTGCTAAATGAGCAATAAAACTCTAAAATGTACATGGGCTATAAAGAGCAGTTCAAACATAGCTCTTCTTAGAGCTGTTAACAGTCCAAGAGAGCACTGTTCTTCAGGCCTTGAGTTCCTGACTGCATCTTGGACTGCAAGAGACAGCACAATCCATGTGAAAGAGAGGGAGGGATGCTTCGAGTTCGCTAATAAAGCTTTAGGCTGGAAGAGCTTTTTATTAATCTATTATTCACTGTGGCTTCTTTTTATTGGCACACAGATGAAACACCTAAGGTTGGGGGGATGAAAAAAAGTCTTGAAAGCTCTGGTTTCTCCCAGGGTATGCAGTTTATTTCTGCACATAATTGAAAATTGGCCGTGACATCTGCTGTATCTGTCAGACACTAGCACAGACACTGGCAATTAGCAAACTTTCTCATGCAGTAGCTGAATACACTGGTCATCACCACAGCTGAGATTAGAACCAGGAACCACATGCTCCAGAGAAGCAACCCCACCACTGCATGATGTATGAATGCGGGGAAGGCTTCTTTCTAACCTTGGCAGTGCAGAGCTCACAGAAGATGAACTTCAGCTATTTTCTCACATTCAGAAATCCTGATGTAACCAGATGTTCTTGTAGGAAATGGGAGGTCTAGACAAATTAAAGATTTTAGGCACTCCTATTTGGGGAGCACCCAAGGGAAGGCCTGTTTGAGAAATTTGTTTGTATAGTGCCTAAAATAAAGGGACCTTGGTCCATAGTGTTGAGGGAATAGAAATAATAACAACAACAGTAGTCTTTCCCTTTTTGGAGGGGGCTCCTCACAGGATGGATGTAGAATGCAGTAGGCTGGGATTTGACCTAAGAGAGACTTGTAAAGCTTTTTTTTTAAGTTCTGTGTGGATGGACCACTTTTGACATTTGAATATGACTCATGCTTTATCAATGTGACAAGTGAGGAGGAATGTGAGAGTTGTCTCTGCCTTTGTGTATAGGCAGATATGTCTCCATTGAAGATGGAGGGTTGGACATGTGCACCCAAGTGTGGAATTTGAAGTACCAAAAATACATCCTGTAAGTTCTGAGTACATAGTAACCATACTACAGGTTGTTGATATCCAAATCTCTTTTATACTTAGTGGTTTTCTCTATGTGACACACAGGATCTAGCCTTTTCCAAGAACACTGGCAGCCCTGGCTTTGTACAACTGCTGCACCTTCAGAGGATACATGCATTTCATGGGGCATTTATTGAGGTGTGAAGGCACTGACTCGTATAAGAGCTGAGCACTCAGTGTTCCCAACATAGCTTGGCTCCCCTTTGGTGGATTTGAGGCACACAGAGAGAAGGAATTCAGGTGTTAAGATCTTCCTTTTTGTTTAAATATAACTGCACAGAAAAGTGTATGAGTGCTTTCAGACTGAGTGTCCTCTTCCTCTTCAGTAATGGAGATAGCAGCATGGGCAATTGTCGCAGGAGAAATATTTGGCATGGTTGTGATTTAGCCGCAACTCAAGATTTATGAGTGGTGAGAGGTAGATCAAAAGTTTGAATTTTAGCAGCACTAAATCATTATCTGATTTAAAATTGCCAAGGTGATTCTGTAGAACGTATTATAATCAAAACAGTGACTTAACTACTGGCTCGATAATGACAAGATACACACTAACTCACTACAAGGTATCCTAAATCAAAGTGTATATATGTATATGCATAGGCATGACCAGAAAACATACAAAATCACAGACAGAAGTACTTAGGATCCAGTGGAATATATAGATGCCCCCACTCATGAAAGCAAATGTGTATATTCAGACACATAGATAGGTGGAGAGCTGGATAAGAGAGGCCAGCCTATAAAGTTTCCCTCTTCTCAACTTTAGAGTAAATACTCACAGTGCTTTGGCATTGTCAACAGACAACTGAGCCTTGAGAAGTCTGACGTCATCCTGACCCTTCATGTGCTTGAGAGGCGTCTCACTAAGGGAGATGCTGGACACAACCCACTTTGATCCAGGAGAGCTCAAAGGGTTTTAGGATCACTGTTTACAGAATCTGAGATAATGGAGTTTTTTGAGTTATTTTTGCACTCCAGTCCAGCTCGTATGTCGAAATATTCTGGTAATTTTTACCAGTTGTGCAGATCCAGTACTTTCTAACTTTTGAAGTTTTGATATCAACCCCGTGTTGGCCACAACCCAGGTACAGCTGTATTAGGCTGTCAGGAGGTGATTGATTTCCAAGCAATAGGGAACACGGTACTGGGCTCAGGAAAGCAGGGGCTCAGCACACCAAGGAGGTGCTTTAACTTTGTGGTCCACTGTCTTTTGCAATCCATGCCTGACTTAACCTAGGTTGATATATGGCCCAGGAAGGGGGGATCAGGCCTTGAGCGGCAGGGGGACTGTACCACCACAGCATTGCATTGTTTTCTTGCTCTAGCCCGTTAGCAGCTCAGCCTACTGTGGAAGTTGCTCTCTCACTTCTACAGAGACAGCTGTACTTCACATGCTGCGGTCACCAGGAGTACATTTGGTGCAGTCACCAGGACCAGCAGCTGTCAAAGTGAGCTGGACCCATTGGGGGTACAGTTTGCTTTTGACATGTTGTTCTGATCACCTCCCCTTGCATCAGAGTTCCTGGGTAACGCCCATGTAAACACCTTGCCTCAGAATCCCGTCTTCATCTCTTATGGTATGTAGTAATTTTTTGGTGGTACTGTGGCATACTGATAAGATAAGCTGCTTACCTTAGATGTAGGAAAGGTCAGTGGTGTTTCAGCAAAGAAAAGTTGCTGTACCCTGATCCTTGCTGTTTTATCTTGCTGTTTGTTCAGCTCTGATTCTACAGAAGACTTCTCTTGACTTTTTTTTTCTTCTGATTGTTCTGTCACTGAATTGTGTAATTAATGTCTTTAATTTAGCAATCATAATGTGAGACAGTAACAGAGACACACTGGCAATCAAAACAAGTGAAAACCCCTGTAAGATTAATGCTCTTGTTCTTTCTCTCATGGTAAAATGTCAGTATTTTAGGAGGGAAAATGTTTTCAGCTGTGCACAGAAGGGTTTTTATTTAAGTGACCACAATTTCAGAGTTTCCATTGTGTTCTCATTCTCCTTCTCTCTTTCTTTATGAACAGGCTAGTATCATTTATTTAAAATTCTCCCTGTTTTCATTGGAATGTAGTTAATTGACTTGGAAGGAGTATAATCTCTTGAAGAAAAACATGCTTACCATGTAAATAATTCCTTCTCAAAAGGTTTGCAAAAAAGCACATTATGTACAAATTCTTAGACTGCTCCGTTGTGCCAAACACTGTTGAATTTACTCGAATTGGTCAACTCCTGGCATCAAAACAATACATTTATGTGATTATTTATATTGTTTATTAAGTAATGTATAGCTGTGATAGCCTAATTACTACTTCTCTTAGTATGACCATGTAAGCCATTCACAGCAATAGCACAAACCACATGCAATTTGGCTGGTTTCAAGTTTAAGCAGGAAAGTAAAAATTACTGGTTTTCATGCAAAACTGTTTGGCCCATGAACCTTTCATCAAATCTGCAAGAATAACTTATTTGTTTTTGGTTCCCCCCCTCCACATCTCCCTGCACACACCCCTATATTATGGAGAAGCTTAAATGAATGTTGTCTTTTTGTTATGTAACTTCAGGTCAGTGGCTGAAAATGAGGCATATGATAGGTTTCCTTGTTACTCATTGACCAAAACCATTGTCTTTGAGTATATATAGGCATAGAAACGTATCTCACTACTGTGGCCCATCCTTCATGAAGTGATAAAAAATCCTTGACACCACATACTTCAGACTCAGACCCAAATTTGTTGGGTAGCCCAGGTGGGACACAGCTACCTTAACTTCACTGTAAATGTTTGGATTCAAAATTTAGCTCCACTGCTAAGTTGCCTCAGTTGCAGCTGAAGTCTGTGTCCATCTGCCTCTCTGATGAGCAAGCAGCTAAGACCCCATTTCTGGGTGTTACTCCGTTGATGGGGTCAAAGCACCAAGCCTCTCCTCATGCCTAGACTCCCTAAAGATCATAAGCTTGGTGCTCCCTGTCTGCCTTACTTGCTGCGCTCTTGCTCTGAACAAGTGTGCCCAGAAAACACTCCCTGTACCACATCACCCATCACAGGAAAACAGAGTGAGAGTATCCTCTTATTTCCATGCTCTTCCCATTAATCCCTGCTATGGGACATTGGGGTCAAGCTCCTTCTCTTGTCTGGCCAGGTACGGATCTGTATCGCAGGTGACCAAGGGGAGCACTCCTTCTGCAGCCCCTTTGGAGCATGTCTGAGGCACATCATCAGCAAAATTAGCTGAACCTGCAAGAAACGTTTGGGGATGGTGTGGATTTATACATCTGTGGAAGCAGGCCAAGTCAATGTCATGACAGCTCCATGCTGGCACTGAACTGATGGGACCTCAGGCAGTCCTACGAGGTATGTCTATGTGTTGAATCAGATCTATGTTGGCAGTAAGGAGGTCTGCTTTGCTCTCAGGTGTGCAAGGTAGGAGCAGTCCCATATTCTGTGATGGCAAGGGGTTGGGACTGGCAGCAACTCGCACCCTCTTGGCTTGGGCAGAGCTAACATGTGGTTGCATGCTGCGTCTGACTGTATAGATGTGGCCTGTAACTCCCTAGCCCAGCCATTCATAAAAGAGGAGCCTGTCTGCAAGTTGCATTACAATCTTATGCTGAACAGGAAGGTCAGGCACAGGCAGGTTGTACAGGTATCTACAGCAGCAGCCTGTGTAGGATCAACAAGAGAGCAAAACCACCCCACTGTCTCCTTTGTCAGCCTTGGAAAGTCTACGCAGGATGCTGCTACTGCTACCCAGGGAAGAGTTGGGTGTCTGGGACCATGACAATCCCACCAGCAAGAAACACTGCCCCTAGCTGTCTTCCTTGGAAGCCAGCAAGACCAGAAAACCCTGGATTTCCAGTCTCCATCTCCTAATTCTCCATATAGTACCACCACCCTTTTGTCTACCTTTTTCCTCCTCATGCCCCTTAGTTTCAGAGCAACAAAACTCAGTTTTGCCTACACTGCTGAGAAGCCTTTGTCTGGCTTTGGGAGGAAAAGGAGTTCTCTGAAAACCGCTGATGGCATCTGAGTCCTGGAGAGGCTCAATATTGAGATGTACCCATGCTTTTGGCATTTCCCTTGGCTGGCTCAGTGAGCTGCACTTTGTGGCTCTTGCTTTAAGGCGTGCTGTTCTCATGCCTCGTTGTGGGAACGGAGGCCCCTGTATCTTGGATGCTGCGAATTCCCCATGGCAACCCAGCATCTAAAAATTGGGCATGGCCTTACGAAGTGTAGCAATGCCCTGGAAAGCCTCACTGAGTGTCAAAGTATAATGGAGAAAGACAGGCCAGGGGAAAAAAATTTACAGTGTTGCAGTTATTAGTCTTTGACAGATAAATGGTCATTCCACTTTTTGTTCCCTGCGTCTTCAAAACAGGTTTACTCTACCATATTTTGAACATTTAATTTCTTTTAAGCAGCAGTGTAGCCTCAGGCAAATGAATGGATGTCTCAGAAGGGTAGGTTAGTTGAAAGAGATGGCAGGGGGGCCAGGAGGGCAGAAAGAGAGCACTTGTGCTTCGCTTCTCACAGATCAGGGATGTATTTAGCTGAATTCTGCAGTCCCACTGTCCAAAAGTACACAAACAAACATGTTTTATTCACACACAGAATTACTGGTTTTGTGCAGTTAGGGAGGGAGGCAGGCAGGGAGTGGCCGGACAGAGAAGGGCTTTTTGTTCTCATTTTGCCTCTGGCAAACGCTCCACCACTCCACTCCAGCAGCATTTGCAGAAGGGTTGAGCTCCTCTGCTGAAAGGTGCAGAGCACTGGGGCACTGCAGCCTGTCCTGCAGGCAGGGAGCCGAAGCCTGTACAGCGTGGGCCTTACTGTGTTTGCACAGAATACCAGGGCTTTCTGCCTATAGTGATGGTTTCAAAAAAGAAAAGGTGCAATCACAAAAATTATGGGTTTTTTTTTCTTTTATTTTTTTCTTTTCCTCAAGCAGCAACATTTCTAAACAAATAATTTTTAACCAGCTCGAGAAAAGACAAATTAATTCTACATGTTCTCAGTTCATTGCCCTCCACCATCCATCATTCAGGATAATGATAGATTTTCAGTTTATAATTCAGTCAGTGTTTGCTGACAATTTCCTCTAGTTTGTTTGAAATACTTTCCAGTCCTTTGGTTCTTTCTAATTGCTCAGTGGAGAGAAAAGGAGAGTAAATTTTCAGATACCTGGTAGGACTTGGAGGCTTGGAAGAAACAGAAAGCTGTTGTAGATCCATCAGGCAACTGTGCACTACGTTATTTCAGAAGCAGTTTCTCCCACCATTCACCACCCAAGGGCACAAACTGCCCCTGACCTCCTGTGCTGAGTTTTCAAGTCCTTCCAGTCTGTAGACCCCCAAAATTTCTCAGGAGAGGTGCCGACTTGCTGATTTGCAAGTGCTGCTCAGGAAGCATAAAATGTCCTTTTGCAAATCCACCTAAAAGTAGGGATGAATGCTTCTGTCCATGGACAAACCTCTCAATGGGGTCTGTGAATCACAGTTTGATAACTCTACATGTAACAAACCTGTGTCAAAAGTTGTCGCAGCACAGTGTGTGACTGAACAGCATCAGGTCTGGCCAAGTGAACAATTAACATTCTTCATTTCTGCAGTAGTAGGGGTTGGGCATGGTAAAAGCACCCAGATCATACTGAGAAGGGAACAGCCTTTGCTTGGACAGAGGAATGGGAGAAAACCCAGATTCCTTCTTTCTGGATCATTCTTTAATATCTCAGACCTAGGTATTGGGAGCAGATGTGTTAGGTAGCCCAGTCAGGCACCTCTGAGGTGCACTTTGCTTTTTACTGCAGTTCTAGCATGAACAAGCCACTGTGAGGATGGGCTGAAGGAACAAAGGGAGGTGCTTGAGAAAGGAACATAAGCTGAAGAGGGACAGGGATTTAGGGCGTAAGGCTGAGGGGTTTATTATGGAGCAGTGGGAAACAGGACTGTAGAGAAAGACGGGGTTAGCTCAGCCAGCCAGGTTGTTATGGGGACTGTAAGGTTGCTGTGGAGGGAGAGCTTGGGAGAGCTCCTGGGACCCGAATTTGACTTCAGTAATATGTTCAAGATTATTTATTAGCAGTATTACAGGCATGCCCTGGAGCCCTAGGCTGGGACCAGGACTCCGCTGTGCTAGCTGCTGTCTTTTCCTTCCAGGACTAACAAATCACACGGGCAGCTTTTTCTGCTGTGTACTAACTGTGCCTCTCTCCCCTTCAAAGCCCAGTGTCTGTGTGAATCATTCTTAATGTAACTAATACTTTATTATTAGGTATTTGGAAGCAGACAAACTGAAAAAAAAAAAAAAAAAAAACAAAACCAAAACCAAACCAGTAATATCTTGATTTGGCTTTTCTTTAATGAACTACTGAGAATGTGAATAATGTTTGCTATCCACATACAACAAGGCGCTGGGAATCTGTGCTGCCTGACAGATTTGCTAAATCATTTCTTGTGTAGGTTCGTAACACCGGTTCTAGCAGACGAGGAGGCTGTGCTGCTGTGGGAGGAAGAGGAGGTCAGACAGGAGGAAGCCGGATGATGCAGACAGGCAATTGCCAGCGAGGCCTGAAGTTTTCAGGTGGGATGTTAACACGGGTCACACTCCATCCTTGGACTGCTAAATCCTGGCTTTTTTTTAAAGGACCCTGTCAGTAGGTTGTGATAAAGCAGCTATGCTTTTTGTTTGTCAGTTATCTGGAGTGTGAAGGATCCTTCACAGTCATGATTTATAGCTCATTGCATGCTCTGGAGCTTTCTAACTGCTCCACCCGGTCTTACTCCTCCCTGGGAGTCACTTGTGCACTACTGTGTGGAGAGGATGGACCATGACCCTCTTGTGAGGAAGGGATGCACTGAGTAACTGTAACAGTCCAGGCAGGGAGGATTGCCTCGTTTGTCCTTATCCAATGGTAAGGAAAGCCTGAGTCAGTGTTGCCATCTCCATTGTATTCACAACCTTTTCTGTTCAGTTTTTGTGGCAACCAGAGGAAGACACTGCTTTTTGAGGTGGCTTGACCCTTTTTCATACATAGACTCATAGAATGGCTTGAGTTGGAAAGACCCTTCAAAGATCATCTAGTCCAACACCCCTGCCACGGTTGCTCAAAGCCCTGTCCAAACTGACTTTGAATTCTTCCAATGATGGGGAACTCACATATTCTCTGAGCAACCTGTTCCAATGTCTCATCACCCTCATCATAAAAAATTTCTTCCTTATGTCCAATCTAAATCTAACTTCAGTTTAAAACCATTGTCCCTCATCCTGATACTACAGGCCTCGGTGAAAAGTCTCTCTCCATCTTTCTTACAATCTGCCTTTATATATGGAAAGGCCGCAGTAAGGTCTCCCTGGAGCCTTTTCTTCTCCAGCCTAAAGAACCCCAACTCTCAGCCTTTCTTATTAGGAGAGGTGTTCCAGGCTTCCCAGATGGGAGGCCTCAATTTTTGTGTCCCTCCTTTAGAGTACTCTAATAGGTCCATGTCTGTCTTGTGCTGAGGACCCCAGAGTCCCTCGGTGTGGACCAGCCTTGAAGCTTATGAAGCTTGATGGAACCCCAGCAAGGAATTTCTGTGCCTCCATAAAAGTCAGGAAGCTGGTGCTGGCACATGGAGACACAGGTTCCCCCATGATGAAATCCCTCTTCTGCAAAAGGTTAATTGGAGAGAAGCTGCGGTGGTACAAGTGAGAAGAAGGGAGTCCTATGTGCCTTCCAGAGACACTGTGCCTTGCCTCTGCCAGGCTCACAAGCAAGCCTTTCAAGTTGAGTGTGTACTCAAGGGCTTTGTTGAACCTCTGCTTGGACTTACGCAGCAGCTTAAAAAAATTCTGTGCACACAAGTGCTTTTATGAAGACGCCACAAACATATCAGTCAGGAAGTGTCATGTTTTTCTTGCTAGGGATGTGCTTTGTCTGTCTCAGCATGAAGTTTTAAAACTTTATAATTTCCCTAATAGGCCAGACTCTGCTCTTGAAGCACATACATGAGTCTTTTGGAAACTAATGGAAAGTATATACAATTTTGGTAGTTGGCCTATCCTCTAAAATCAGCTTCTTCATATCAAGCTAGGCAAGTATTTTATTCTCTCTTGCTGATTGGTTTGCAAAGTACAAGCCAGCTTGGCTTCACTCAAAAAAAAGACTGTCCCCAAATTATGATTTATAATAATCTAGATTTATTTCATTTCATCTTTAAATTCATGTCAAATCAGAGGAGGGTCGTAGTAAAAAACAAACATCTTTCTGAAACAATAACAAGGACATCGTTATGATAATTGCAACATAATTTACTCCATCAATCACAGAGTTGTGTGGGTTTTCTTTTTTTCGAAAAAAAAAAAGGAAGAGAAGGATAAATGGTTAGAAAGCCATGAAAAAAAACAAAGCAAAACAAACAAACAAACAAAAAAACCTCATGAATTTTTAGCCAAATGTTTGTCTGTTGTTAATTATAAGAATCTGAATTTGCTGGCTGACTTACGGCTATCTTTCCACAGAGAATAGCAAACCATATGCCCCTTAACTAGTACTAACCTGCCAAAGTTATGGTTTTTTGCTGAAAGCAATCTGGAGTGGCTAGTGCACTCACTGCATCTGTTTTGCAGATTAAGAGAGAGGAACACAAAGAAAACTATTGTACTCCTGCTTTTTCATTGGCATGTCATGCAATAGCCCAGAGGAATATCACAATAGTTAAAAACTGAGATGAAAGTGATGGGAACTTGGTAAGGTTATTTTTGTTAAGTGAGTGTACTAATTAAAAGCCTATTAAACCAGGTACAAATGTCTGGGAAATATGGGACTCTTGCATTCCTTTTAGTCTTCAGACTGATTTTGTACCTTGACAAAATTCCTACAAAATGCTATATGTATACATGTACAGTTGAATGTACATTAAATTCCGACCCTTGAATGCGTGCTCCTTCACAAAGGGCAAAAACATATATTTTTTTAACATTTTGTTACTTCACTAGTACAGCTGCCTTGTAGAAGTCTATGGGCTTGACTTTTCATCTGTAACACAGTTCTTGCAAGAAATTAAACTGTCTCACTAAGAAGTACTTCTTTGTTAAATTTGTCCAAGGGGGAAATTGCAACATCACTTAAAAAAAAAATCTCTGTTAACTTCATCGTATAAAACTGCTGCTAAGCATCATCAGTTCATGACAACCCAAAGAGAACAGCCCTGGAAGCCAAGCTTACAATGTTATTCATGTGAATGATCCTCCCTCACATGTCCATGGGACAGCAGAGCTCTGCTTATCTGAACAGTGAGATCTGCAGGACTGAGTGTGGGTCCCCACACTCCTTACGCCAGAACAGTCTTGTTTTGCATGAACACCCTTATGAAAGCCAAACATCTCCTCAGATAAAGGAGCTCTTCGTGGAAATGAAGGGCTGTACCTTTCTTAGGTCCTGGGATGTACCTTATATTTAGGTCACATGTTCTGCTTACCCAAATTTCAGCCTCTTGGTAATGTTTTGCTAAAATATGAATTCTATTCTTGACTAGTAGTCAGTCTTGTTTTCTAGGCAACCAGCACTGTCCTGCTTTTAAGCTTTTTTTGAATCTTTTACTCTTCTATCCTCCCACGTATGTCAGGAGTGCATTTACAGACTTGTGTACTTTAAGCACTCAGACATGCTTACAGTTCAACTCCTGGTAATGTGCATGGATAGATTTTTAAAGCTTGTATCAGTGAAAGGAGAGTGAAAGCTAAGCTTTCCCTGGCGTGATTCAAACAAAAGGCTAACTCTTTGGCTACAGGCATTTTCTTTATTTTAGTATCATCTTTTCAAGTTTTTTTGTGGTCCTCCTTCTACTGATACTTAACACTGCATGAATGTATGTGATAGAGCACAAGGCAACAGAATAAAAAGAGTTTTTCTGCTTCAGTCCCTTCTTTCTCTTCATTGAGACTGTGAGGGGATTGGAGCTACTCTTTTGAGAAGCTCCTTTAATTTTAGTGAAGAGTTTCTTTCCTATTACTCGTCTCTGGATGGTAGATCTGAAGGGAGACATGCCTACAGCAAATATCCACGCATTTCCGTAGCAGCATCTCACAACTATTAGTAAGCTGCAGAGGAACATCTTTTTACACTGTTTTCTCCTGGACTGAGCAGGGTGACAAGAAATTCTTTTGATGCTTCTGCATGAAGTGGTCATTGTGCTGTGAGTCCTAGTTCCTGACAGCCTTCTGCCTAAAGCAAGGGAATACCTGTCCTCATCTGGTTTTGCTGCATCAACCTCACAGCCTTCTCCCGTGGTTTCTCTTAACCTCTCTCCCCTTTCATGACCTCTCATAATTCCCTCTTTCCTGTAAATATTGTGTCTGGTTTTCAAGAAGGATATTGAAGGGCAAGGGTTATTTTTGCTGTTCCTGTCATTATTATCTGGTGAGCATCCTCTCTCCCAGCCAGGGACCAGCATCTCAGTATATAGACTCAGGCAGCTCACCAAGCATAATAAGAAGCCTCTTGTCCAAACAAGTTAATAACTAAAAGCAATACTAGAAACTCCAAGTGGCAACTGGAGTAACTGATCAAAGAAGCTCAAGGTTGTGCTATGGCAATAGGAAACAATATTAAGGGCTGATGGCATTGAATCTCTTGGTGATTCTTAGCAGCCTTACTAAAGCAGATGCACAAACCCCTCCTGTGCTTGTAAGCTCACAAACTCTTATGTCAGTTTACTTGTTGTTAAGAGTTTATCACATTTACAAGCTCCCACTGGGGTAAAAACCACTTGAGAAGATACCCTTTGTTAAGAATAAGCATGACTTAACCATGACAGGTGCCTAAACTGTGCATTGCCTTAATCAAGAACTTTTTAGCTCAAAGGGTTCTAGGTCTGATTTTATTTTATTTTTTTTTTAAACCAGGATTTCATATACTAATCCATGGACAATTATACTGCTTTGCCCAGGGAGCCTTAGCAAGTTCAAGGAAAGGAGCAGAGTGGGACTGTAAAGCAGTAGGAAGGTGGTCTAGTGAGGAGGGTAGCTTGTGCCATCCCATCTTTTACCCAACTCCTGCAGTCTAATGGGGATAATTTTATTTCCTTCTCACTCTAAGAGAAACAATGGAAGACTTCAGTATATTGGTGGCGGAGCACAGCAATGTACTTTTCAAAGACAGGCACATACAAGGACATTAGGAAATGTTTCTGCTCCTTATGAAAAAAAAAAAAGGAATTGGGGAGAGACACAAACAAGTGGTTATTTGACCTGCTAAACAGAGGAGGAATTGTTTTCTCTGAGACATCTTTTGTTGTACGGTTTCTCTGGTGTCTAATAATACCTTGTAGTAATTTGCACTAATTTGTTTCCTTCACTAGCCTGCACATTTTGATATAATACTGAGTGAATTTACTATCTTTGAAACTTCTGTCAAGTTTTGTGAATTGGCCAATGGCTTCAAAAGGCACCAGTGAGAACGGGTAGTTTGTGTGAATACATAAGCAGGTTTCCTTAGAAAACCAGGATAAAAACCTCGTTTAAAAAAAAAAGAATTTACTACCTGTAAATACTACCAGCCAAGGTGATTTACCAGTTTAGAATCAGGCCTGATATAAACACAGTTTTTTATGGTTTAGGTATTAGCCACACTTCTTCATAAGATGTTTCTTCTATCCCTAGTTAATAGCATAACTTTTCCTAGCCGTAAATTGATAGCTGTAAATATTTTAAGAAAAAGTTATGATACTTTGTAGACTAGGGTGACATTTACAGGAGGCTTTGTAAATTTAAGATACATCTTGAATTTCCTGCCCTAAGAAAAAACAAGTATAGTCCAGTAAATTTGAAAAATCATGAACTTGAAGTTTGTCCTGTCTTTGCAAAATGTCTCACTTGTTTTGAGTATGAGCCAAACAGCATCAGCCTCTGCTTGAAAATATTTTACAGTAATGTTTCACATAAATAATTACAGAGAAGTATTTTAAAACATTTTTTAGTGGTGGGGGAAGAGAAGGTTTAAAAATGTGGGGTTTTTAATTGAATCAACTGATTCAATTAATTCTAATTAATACTCATCACAGGTAGGAAATAACTGCTTTATTTGTCTTGTAGACTGCAAAGAAACCTTCTAAATGCTAGGTCAGCAGGATACATATACAATGTCCAGCATGTGACAGTTTCCAGTGGAGTCACTCATGTGCGGAAAGGGCATCTCATTTGTTTTTATATTTTATATTTTTAAACTGGGTCTTCATAATTACAAAGACCCAACAGTTAAACCACATGTAACTGACAGAACTGTGATATTCTTCATAGCAGTCATGTTACAAAAGGAGTTATCCCATTAACAGCCAAATTGAGCAATATCATTTAGGCCAACCCAGTCTTCATCATCTTAATTTTCTAACTACTGTGCACAAGTTTATGAACTCTCTAGTATAGAAGTAGGACCTGTCTTCTAAAATTGAATGTACATTACCACATGGCTTTCATTGAAGGCTCTGTATGCAGCTCACAGTGATTAGAGCAGTTTTTTACCTTTTTTTTTTTTTTTCTTTTTTTTTTGGTCAGGGGTTAGAATTTTGCCCCTCAGGCTACCCATTTTGCAACTTTTATGACATCTTTATTTAAGCAGTTTTCACCTTGCACCATGAATTATCTGAATACCTACTGAATAACAGAACTGTCTTTGAACAGAAATGGCATGGGTCTCTGTCTGCCTGAGGAATAATTATCATTCTTGCTCTATGAATTTGCTGGAGTCAAAATGATTTGCCTTGCTGCTGAGCCTAAAGTGCTTTCAATGCTACATTTACACACTGGCTAGGCTACTGTTTGGGGACTGAAACCTATTTCTGCTTTTATACCATGAGAGCTTTTCATGAGCTCCCAAGGCCGATGCTACTGCATCACATACTGTATCACTGGTACATTTTGTTCTTTGTCTATCCGTGAGGGAACAAACACGTTCCAGCAGCAGCCCAAGACTGTGCCAGATGCTTACCTAGGGCTGTAGTTAGCACCACTCATCCCACACCACGGCTGCTGCCCTCTTAGCACCCCTCTCAGCTCCCCTCCACTCCTCCCAGTTCCCTGCACTCACAGTTTGATGCCAGACTACCTCACACAAGGTGCACTGGCTAAATTAGCTGGGGTAACTTTGGCTGCATTATCCTAGCTGAAAAATTGGTTTGCAAAACATAATACCTTGCAGAGGGTCAGAGAAATCCTTAGAAGAGGAGAAAGATTTTTATATGTGCCTATGGGGAAAACCAGGAGGAACCTTAAAAAGATTTGGTTTTACACAAAATAATGAACTCAATGTAACCTGTCACTTAGAGCTACAGTTGTAATCCTGTACTGAACTGTGTAGCTTGCAGTGCAGACAACAGCTCATAATGCCTGGCCTGATAAAAGCCCAGAAAGGCTGTAAACAGAGGGATTCCAGTTTCCCTTAGATAGACATGGATCCTGCAGACACCTCATTGCTTTGTATTACACAATTGTCCAGAGACAGATGCTCGAAGACAAACATTGTGCCACAGGGGGATAAGGAATATGCTGTCACATGATATCTTCATCTGCCTTAGCCCTTGGGCCATAGCTATGAGGTCAGAGCTTGCTGGCATGCTTTACACAGATTTTCAGGCTCTACTATTTATTTAAATTTTGTTTTTGGTGTTCTCACAAGTTTTATCATATAAAGACATTTGACAAAGGAAAAAAAAAAAAAGCCAGAGGAACTGTAGTTAAAAGAGCTATTAAAAAGATCAGTTATAGTCTGTTAAAGCAATGTTTCAGCACCTCAAAGGTAACTGAGTCCCCATAGAAGTAAGGATATAAAATACTGGTTGAAAGCAAAGGTGAATCTGCTTTGTGTAGGTCTGAGAAGAGCTAATGATAGTTAAGCACCATACCATGCTTGTGTGTGTGTTTGTGTGTGGATGTGTGTTTTTTTAAATACAGTGGGTAAACAATCTCCCAGCCTGTGGAAAACCATAGAAGAGACAAAGATACCTTTTGGTAATGTGATTGGGAAAGATATAATGGTATGAGGAGTATTACTTTACAAATAACACAGACACAAATGGACAGAATTAAAATAAAAAAAAAACAAAACAAAAAAAGGATAGGTTACTTTGTGTGTAATTGTGTTTCTACAGCTGCAGCTTGATAGTCACAGGAGATCATAGTATCATAGTATCATTCGGGTTGGAAAAGACACTTGGGATCATCAAGTCCGACCATCAACCCTACTCTATTAAGTTCACCCTTAAACCATGTGCCTCAAAACCACATCTAAACGACCCTTAAACACATCCAGGGATGGTGACTCAACCACCTCCCTGGGCAGCCTATTCCAGTGTCTGACTATTCTTTCTGTGAAAAATTTTTCCCTCATGTCCAGTCTAAACCTACCGTGTTGCAGCTTGAATCCATTCTCTCTTGTTCTATCCCCAATTACCTGAGAGAAGAGACCAGCACCAACCTCTCTACAATGTCCTTTCAGGTAGTTGTAGAGAGTTGATGACGGCTCCCCTTACCCTTCCCTTCCTCAAACTAAACAGGCCCAGTTCCTTCAATCGCTCTTCATGAGATTTATTCTCCAGGCCCTTCACCAGCCCTGAGGAACACCACCTTGTGACCAGCTGGATTTAACTCCATTGAACACCATTCTCCGGGCCCACCCATCCAGCCAGTGCTTGAACTAGCAGATCACATGCTCATCCAGGCCATAAGCAGCCAGTTTTCCCATGAAAATTCTATGGGAAACAGTGTCAAATGCTTTTCAAAAGTCTATGTAGACAATACCCACAGCCTTTCCCTTGTCCAATAGTCACGTTATCTTGTTATAGAAGGAGATCAGGTTTGTCAGACAGGACCTGCCTTTCTTAAACCCATGCTGACTGTGCCTGATCACCTGGTTGCCCTCTATATGGCTTGTAATGGCACTCAAGATGATCTGCTCCATGACCTTCCCTGGTACTGAGGTCAGACTGACAGGTCTATAGTTTCCCGGATCCTCCTTTCTGCCTTTCTTGTAGATGGGTGTAACATTTGCTACCCTCCAGTCCATTGGGACCTCCCCAGATAGCCAGCACTTCAGGTAAATAATGGAAAGTGGCTCAGCGAGCGTGTCTGCCAACTTTTTCAGCACCCTAGGTTGTAACCCCTCTGGTCCCATAGACTTGTGTATATCTAAGTAGTGTAGCAAGTCACTGACCACTTCCTCTTTAAGTGTGATGACCTTATTCTGTTTCCCCTCCCTGTCTCCTAGCTCATGAGTCTGCGTGTCCAGGGAACAGCTAGTTCCATTACTAAAGGCAAAGTCGGCGTTGAGCGCCTCAGCCTTTTCCTCACCCATTGTGACTATCTTTCCCTCTACATCCAATACAGGATGGAGATTTTCCCTAATCCTCCTTTTGTTGTTAATGAGTTTATAGAAACATTTTTTATTATCCTTAACAGCTGTAGCTAGCTTGAGCTCTAGCTGCACTTTGGCTTTCCTAATTTTCTCCCTGCATAGCTTCACTACATCTTTATCATCTTCATGAGAGACCCGCACCCTCTTCCAAAGGTCACAGACTCTCCTTTTGTTCTTGAGGTCCCGCCAAAGGTCCCTATTTAGCCAGGCTGGTCTCCTTCCTTGCCTACTTGTTTTTTGGCACACGGGGACAGCCTGCTCCTGTGCCTATAAAACTTCTCTCTTGAAGTATGTCCAGCCTTCCCGGGCTTCTGTATCCTTCAGGGCAGCCTCCCAAGGGATTTTGTCAATCAAGGTCAAAGTTTGCCCTCTGGAAATCTAAGGCAGCAGTTTTACTAATCCCTCTCCTTCTTTCTCCAAGGATTGAAAACTCAACCATCTCATGATCACTCTGCTCTAGACGGCCTCCAAGCTTTACTTCCCCCACAAGTTCTTCCCTGTTCACAAGAAGCAGGTCCAGAAGGGCACCTTCCCTGGTCAGCTCATTTACCAGCTGTGTGAGGAAGTCATCCTCCACACATTCCAGGAACCTCTTGGATTGATCCCTCTCTGCTGTGTTGCATTCTCAGCAGATACCTGGTAGGCTAAAGTCCCCCACAAGAACAAAGGCAAGTGACTGCAAGATTTCTCCCAGCTGCTTATAGAAAGCTTCATCCACCTCACTGCTCTGATTGGGGGGTCTATAGCAGACTTCCACAGTGGTATCAGCTTTATTGGCCCTTAACCTAATCCAAACACTCTCAACCCCTTTGTCACTATACTTGATTTCTGAACTCTGAGGTATATCTTGTCCTGCTAGAGTGGGCAGGGGGCTTCAGTAGTTTAAGACTGAATACATGGAGGAGCTAATTCTGTTGCAGCATGAGTAGTCTACTGCACATGTTTTATTCTTTCTGTTAGTGCAGAAGTATAGCTGTATTGTATTTACCCTGCCTCTCCTGGGGACTAAAATAGGCCTCTCACACAGCAGAGAGAAAAATCTGTATGAACCATATGTGAAAGAACAGGGGAAGACCACTAAAAGATGTACTGGTGTGTGATTAATGATGGAAGAACTTCTCAGAGGCATGGTGTTGGTTAGTAGAGTAGGCTGCAGTTTCTCAGCAAGACTTCCGAATAGCTCAGAAAAGAAAAATCAGGTTCATGCAGTACTATTACAAACAAATACTGAGAAGATACAAATATTGGTCTTGTAATTTTTGGCTTCTTTCCCTTCCTTTTTCTGCCTCTTTTCCCAATTCTCAGATATGTTTCTGGTCATTGTCCAGCAATTCATTTTTCACATCTGTTCATCGTTCATTTGCTTGCTTGGTGATTCTGCATTCAGTTATCTTTCCTTTTTCTCTTATAATCCTTTTTTTTTTTCCCTTCCTTTCATATTTCCCCCTCAATTTCTGATTTTGCTTCAGTTTGATTGCCATTGCATTTCTTCTTCTTTTATTTTTTTCTTTTTCCTAGGCTTGGTTCTGGTCTCTCCATGATTTCCTTGTGTATTAATCAAAGACAGAGATTCAGCTGGTAAGAGGTGCCATGGCCATCCTTCCCCTTTATGGAATTCTTCACTAATCTTCCTGAAAAGTCAGCCTTTCAAATTCCTTAGAAACATCATCGAATTCTCCTTTACTGAGATGTGTTCAGCCACCTCACAGGAAAATGTGATCTGCTAGCATTGTTAGATCCATTGGAAATCCAGCATCTCATGCTCATGAGGAATGCCTCATATTTCATAAGATTATGAATCACTGCTTTGCAAAGAGTAATTTAGGAGGTTGCAATTATTTGACGTCTTTCTGATAAGTTTGCAATTGTAGTGTGGTTTCAGTTACTTTCAAAATCCAAGGAGCCAGGCTCCCTGCCCTTCTTGTCTATTTTCATGCTATCTTCCACATGACCACTGGAACGTCAAAGGACCTGGCTCAGAAGAAAATCATATTTCTGCAGGGTATTTGTGTAGACATTAAAAAAGCCTTATGTTCAGTGGAGATCTGACTGTGATGTGAGAAGTGGTAACTTTATAACTGTGTACACACCCCACCTGTACTAATTCTGCTCTACATTTCAGAGAAAGAAAATCAAGCAGCAAGCAATTTACATTTCCTTCTTACTCTGTAAGATTAGCAGCATGAACTCTGATAAATTTATGGCAACATTTTACTTGCACATTTTGCTTTGCCAAATTCCATAGTACTTTCAAAGTGAGAAAAAGATTGCTCTGTACTTCAGTATTTGTCTTACCTCTGCATCATTATTTAAATGCTAGCTATCCAGCCCTAGCTTGTTGATTTGGAACTCTCCGGGGGTCCACAGAGAGAGATAATTCTGTTCTTGGCTGCGTCCAGCTGCCTTTTGTAATGGTCTCTCTTCCCCTATCAATTATACTGGCAACTCAAGTAACAGTCTATACCACAGAGGCTTTTTTCCCAAGTGAGGGAAGATGAATCTCACTCTTCTCAAGTTGTCTGCAGAGCTGATTCCTGCTCGCCCGATACAGACGTGTCTGTAAGTGGAACAATTTCTATGGTGCATGAAGTGACGCCTATGCACAGACTGAATCAATTATACAAATGTTGTCAACAAGCTTATGGTTATTATAATAATATAAATGTAAGATTGTTCTGGAGAAAAAAAAAATATTTCAGAACTCAGGAGCAGCTGATCAATAGTATTACTGGGTGCCAAAGAAAATTAGATAAAACCAAACAAAACTCTGATACAAACAAATTCAGTGTTATGTTAACCTTTAATTTGGCTTTCAGTCCTTACAGTTTTACAGTACTTTCCAATCTTATATTTTTCAAAATATATAATTAACAAAGTCACTGTTGGTATCAGCTGAATTTTGGGCCCATTGTCCTTCAATGCTATGGGTGCCCTTTTCTAAGCCACTTCTGTGAAGGAGTTATTATTGGGCTAAGTAATAGTTCTTCTAGCAGGTCAGTTTTTGGATGGCACAAAAACAATAGGAATACCCGCTGCCTTTTTACTGATTTCAGAAATAGCTCCCAGAGGTATTGTGCATATCTGAAAAAAAACAAACATCAAGCCTAATAAAGTTTTTCAACAAAACCAAAGCCAATTTAGCAAGGTGTTACATTAGAAAGCAATTATTCTCTGCAGTATGGACAATCAATTTCTCCATATTTCTTTCATCAGAACTTAAAGTTAATGGTACATTGTACAATGGTGAATTCACATAATGAAAAAACCTTCTTGTGATTAATTACACAGTTTTCCCAACACATTTCAGTATAACTCTAGGAGAATTTTTGGAAAATTTCTGGACGTAGTCTGACAAGCCATTCTGCTGACATAGGCACTAACTGCAAACCAGGCTTCTGTCCATTGTCCCACCTGGGGAGGCAGAGCAGTGCCAAACCAGCAGGTATTGGGACTGTGCTGCATGAAATCGTGAGGTTCTGCTGCTTTCACCAGATTCCTCTCCACCGTAAAGATGCCTTTTGGGTTGGCAAGCACACAGGGCTAAAGTGTACTCTGCCTTTACTACCTGGGAGTCCTTTTTAAATGAGATGGGTTTAAGAGGTGTGATTTACAGCAGATTGTAATGCATTAGACTCCATTCACTCAGTACTGGTCTCCACACCTGTGCCCAGGATCAATGGCAACAACAGCAAGCTGTGCCAACCTGATCAAGGCTCAGCTGCCTTCTAATCCTCAAACAGTTTTTCTGATCATTCCCGCATATAAACCAGTGGACCCCAGACTCTGAGATGAAATAGCTGGCACTCAGGTAAGTGGAGCTGTGCTCATATATACAAAATAACAAAGCTTTGATATAGGAACACTTGCCTGAAAAAAAGAAAGCCCAATGTGGGGAAAAGCCTAGGCTTCAGCATGTCCTCCAAAGAATTATCTTGAGGATGAATGGTCTGGAAGAGGAATCTGAACACAAGCTTAGATTTTGCCTTTCCATCATCTGGCATGGGAGAGAATGTACAGCCCTCAGTGCTTCCCCGGGTGGACACATCACCTCCCTGGAGGGAAGGTCTGTTGCTGTGATCCAAAACATTTTCATCTTATTCCTCCCTCCATCTCCAGTGACTGTACATTATACAGACCAAAAATGTTGCCACATGCAAACAAGCAAAAGATCACATGCACGTCTTCATGTGCGTAAGTTAAATCACATTTGCTGTCAACAAGAAAACAAAATGCCCTTAATACTGGTGTGATGCACGTCCTCTTGCTTCCTTCTCTTTCGCATGAACTGGTTTGTCAACACTAAGCTTTATCACTAGTTGTTTTGCATGCAGAAAACAAGAGACATTATCCTGCAATTGCAGAGTTCTTTTTGATTTTATTGTATTGGAAGGTAGACTTCCCGTATATAGTTAATGAATATCTACTTATATCATTGATGATGTGGTTTTTTTCTTTTAATGCTGATTGTGCCAGTTATGACTGTAAAGAGTTTCCATCTATTTCCCATTCAGAGCATCTAGACTCTGAGCAAGGGTATATATAGGCTTGGTTACTAGACATTTCTAAAGGTTTTATCAAGTGTAGGTGAGCCAGGGCTAGATTCTGCTCTTTCCTGTGCCTTTATCCTTACTGTAGTGAGGTTATTCTTGTGTAACTCAGAACAGAATCTGGCCTCACAGATGGGCGTAACTGCATTATAAACTAGAACATGATACAATATGTAACCATGACAAATGCTCTATTAGGACACCAGAGAAGTCTTCGGTGCCAAACTTGCAATAATTTACCATCTGTCTGGTCACCTCAGGCTTCTCTGCAGCAAATTAAAAAAAAAAAAAAAAAAAAGAAAAACTGAGATTGTACATTTGATGCTAAGTATTGAAGTGCTGCAGTTGCATAGAAGTGCTTGTGTTGAGCTAACTGCAAGCTGACTGACAGCTGGGGCCTTGCTTTATAGATGTCAAGGCAACATTTTTGTGGCACCTCTGTTTCATGATGAATAAGAGGAAGGAATAACCTTCAAGCTCTAAAGCTTATTTTAAAGTCCTTTTCTAACCTGCTGACTAGTCCTTCTGCTGGGAAAGGAAGGATGCTGTTAATGAAGGACAGACTTCATAAGACCAAGGCTCAGTTCACGTAAGTATCTATTTCTGGTGTTCACGCTTTGAATGCTAACCTAGTTTGGTCTGGAGGATTTTCCTGGGAAGCCCAGAGTATCAGAGCAAAATAAAGCTTCTATCTATGGATAAACTTGGAATAGAGTTTTCCCATCTACTATACAGGTGATTTCTATGGTAGATAGAAATCTACCTTTTTCTGATCACTGATTTGTTCTTCATGGTCTGTTCAATGGGTCATAGCAGTCCCTTTTGTGTAAGAGAAAAAGAGATTTATGAAAACTTTAAAGTGGACTTGTGTTCCCTGAAAAACAGAGAACTTTTGAGGGGGATGAAAGAAATACAAAGAAGAATTCTAGCAAACAAGCCAACAAAACATCCCCAGCATTGCAGGTGGCCTGGCTGCAGCTCTGTGTGCACTCCCAGCAATCCCCTGTAAGTTCAAAGGAGCTGCTGAGCTCCATCCTGGCGCTACAGTGAGAGCCAGGGTACTTCCAAAGGTAAGAATCATTATTTTCTGTGAAAGCTTTACACATTCTTCACATAGGAAATGAGGGTTCAGCAATTTCAGCTGTATGTTCCAGGTTCCCACTTCTAATCTTATCCAGAGTTAACACAGTGTATGCATGCAGGAGAAAGGAAAAAGGGAAGAAGGAAAGTTTGAAGAGATTTTATAAAGTGTCCGATGTGAAACTTTTTGCTGACCTTAAACTTCTCTGTGATTAAGAGAGGCATTCTCTGTGGCTTATCTGCCTAACAAGACATTTCTCAGAAAGTACCCTGGATAAAGGGCTTGGGCTTGGTGGACTGTGGGTGTGAGCAGCTGGGTGCTGCTGCGGGTCTGTGCAGGAACTCACTAGACTTGATGAGGGCTGGAACAGGGCTTGAGTCTGGATGGGAGTAAATCAGAAAACATGCTTCAGGATGATTCACATGCAATTGGGGGATATATGGAATTATGGTTTCTGTCAATCTGAATGGGCTGTTACCTCCAAATGACTGTTTTTTTGGGGGTTTTTTGTTTTTTTTTTTTATTTAAGAGATCTTCTTAATGAGATCCATCAGCGTAACATCTGAATCAGACAGGTAGCTCCCTCCCAGCATCCTCCTCAAACAGGCAAGTAAGAGTTTGCCCACACTGTTAATACCATGCCTGAGCTCTCAACAGCAATGAAGTACTCAATTTCCTTAACATCACCAGAGCATTGCTTTGCTTTATGACTCCATACTGACCCTTGTTCTAGTTGTGGTGGGGTTTTTTAATGTGTTTTCATTTTAAAAGTATTAAGAGCAACTTCACAAAATTATTTGGCTCAACTAAGAGCTACAATAGCTTAATCCAGATTTTATTGTACTGCAACTTCATTATACAAAGTGAGTCACTATGCAGTAAGAAGTGAACCTCTAGGAGCTTGAGGTTTTGCAAATCACAAACTAATTTGGGATTTGTGAACAGTGAACCTTTTGCCACTGTGATATTCACCCATTTATTTCTGCAAGGGAGTGGTGATTACAAACTCTGTGGCTAAAAGAAGCCTTATGTGTAAGGGAGAAAACTCTTCCCCAGAGCTATGCTGGCAGAAATGCGTGTCCTATACATTGCAGGTATGCTGTGTTTTCAGATGAAAAGTTCTGTCTCTTCCTCCCTCATCTTTTCTTTCATATTACATGTGTATTGATTTCTGTAATATCCGCTTCTTGTTCTGTTTTCAACGTGCTTCCCCTCCCCACCCCCCTTCTTCCCTGGCTTTCTATTTCTCCCCACTTTCTTCCAGCAAAACACAAACTTAACATTCAAGTTCATCACGTAATATCAGAGCACTCACATGGGTTCCAAAAGAAGGCAAGTGAATTTACTCAGTTTAACATCAGAGGAAGGACATGATGTAGGACTGTGTTCAGCAAAACAGTCAGGCACATGGCGCATGGCTACAGGAATAATCCTGTGCTAGAAACTGGACAGATTGTTTAAACGCCTTCCCAAACCATACGAATCACAGCCACACCTAACTAAGTGTAAACCTGCAACACAAACAGTTCCAACAGGTGCAAGACCTCATCCTTTCTTCTGCAAGGGTCACACCAACACAGGGGAGGTGATGCTGGTGAACTTGAGGAGAGACCTGGACAGACAGAGCACCAACATGATGTGGGCAGGCAGGAACTGCATTAGTGCTGTTATGCCTGCCTGGGGCTCGGGGAGTCCTGGGGCTCCCTAGGATCTGCCTTGTGTCTTTGTTCTTCCTGAATCACTCCTGAACATCCTAAACCATTTCCTAGCCACTGGATCCTTCTGTCTCTTTGGTGACAGGAATTAGAAGACTGGGTTATTTTCTATTGCCTATCAGTCTTCCCTTCCTATGAGCTGGATAGCATGAGGCTCTGAAGCCTGCCATTTTAAGAGCTATTTGCCAACCACTGGATCATTCTCAGGCCCTCTTTTTACTTCTGTTTAGCATTCCCACATCCTTCATGAAGTGTCATGTCAAATTCACCCAATTCCCTTAGCCAAAAACACAAACAAACCCCAAATAGGAAAAAAAAAAAAAAAAAGAAAAAGAACATTTCCGTTTTTGAAATTCATAGCAACAAACAGTTCAGAGTGTGCCTGAATTTTATTTAATATTGTATTTGTTTCCCTTTTGATCAAATTAAACGTCTCACTTGGCCTACAATGTTACAATCCTCAGTATTTTGGTTTACTACAAATAAATAAAGGAAAAGGTTACTATTTGAAATTTATTTTAAGTGATACGAGGATTTTATTATGACCTGCTGATTAACTGAAGTGTCAAGAATATGCTGCCATTCTTGATTGGCGTCCCAGAGGATTAGGCACTGCATAGTCGTAAGGAATGAAGAAAAAAAATCCCCTTTATCTCAGTCAACTACCAAAGCAGCCAAACATTAAAGAGACATTATCTCTTTAAGTTTGCAAAGAATATATTTTATTTTCTATGTCAATATCAAATGACCTTCCATTTCTGTTTATCACCAGTTTGTGCATCTTAGTCTGGTAAAAAGCAAATAACTATCCCAGATGAGAACTGTTTATGTTAATGCCAACAGTCATATGAATTTCTCATAATACAGAATAATTAAAGAAATGTTTTCAAGTTTCCACATGAGGAAGAAAGCCATAGGGCACTGGTCAGTCATATGTTTTGATACTTTCTTTATTTTTAGAAACAACCATAAATCACATTATTAATAAATAGAGGGAAGACAGACACAGCCTTTTTCTTTCTTTTTTTTCTTTTTTTTTTTTTTTAATCCCAGTGAGATTCACATACCACAGTTTCCCTTCAGGGAGAGAAGACACTGGGTTTTGGTGCAGCCTTTTGGGTAAAGTTTACTTCCTCAAGCCCATGTTGTAAAGGGTAGCTCTGACCTCCTCACATACTGTCCAGAACTTTGAGGATGCCTATTACAGATCTGTGTGAGGATGGTTGTTCTTTACAGTGCAATTACTGGAGTTTTGTCTCACCTATCTTTAGGTGAGAGCTAATTCCTCTTGGTGATTACTTGCAAAATCCACAGCAGAGTTTTCTTGCTCTTGCAGGTGATGGATGTCTTAGGAACTTCTTTTGCATCCTTGCAAAGAGTTCACAGCAGCTAATTCAACTGGATGATATAAAAAGGCCTTCGAGAGTAACTGCAGTTACTGAAGTTCAGTGACTACTGGCTGTGCCAATAGTTGAATATATGCTCAAGTGTTTTGCTGGGCTGTGGGCTAGCTCTAGATGTATTTATTGCTTGTAATTTGAGGAAGGTAATATAAGTGGGAGGTAAGGTAATACCAGCTTGAATTCCTCATTTCTGAATTTCTCCTTCCAGGTCATGATTGAAAAGTGTTAAATATTACGCAAAAAGTTAGAAGCAATTTGAATTTATAGGGTGAGAGAATAAATAGCTCCTTCATTCCTTTCCTCCCTCTGGAACCTCATCTCCAGACAAGGAAAACATCAACACAGAGCAATTTATATCTGGGATATCTCATATGGTAATACAAGGAGAGCAAGGGAAAGATCTAAAAGGCACAGAATAAAATACTCTATTAAAAAAGCACATGGCCTAACACTGACCTCTTAGGTATCACTAGCCCTGTATTTAATGATGGTAGCTACTATTTTTCTTTCTTGGCCTTTAGCAGCTCTGATCTTCATATTATTTATTGGGAAAAAAAAAAAAAAAGTTTGTTTTTTTTTTTTAAAAACAAAATAAAAGATTTTATTTGGCACTGGAACAAATGTTTTACTGTGAGGCTAATGTAGCTGTAATGCATGTATTGCTTTGAGTACACTGCAGTCATTTCTTAACTTGTGTCAAAAAAGGGAGCCATATCTTTTTGGACCAGATTTATTGTGCTGCTTATTGCTCAATAGTCTGTTATTTTCCAGATGTTCAGTAATTTGTTTTTCTTAATATTTGTTCCATTACTGCTAGATACAGTAGTCAGACTTTTCAGGGAAGATTTCTAGGACAATTTAATTTCTTGTTAATTGCTACTCATTTCTGTTGTTATTATCAAAGCATCTAAAAGCCTCACCAAGATCAGGACCCACCGTGCAAAGCACAATGTGTACATTTGGGAGGAGACAAGATTAAGCAGCCCATCATAATAATACAACCTCCCCTTTTATTGAAATCAGTATGTTGCTTTCCTCTAGCACCGTAGTTCCCCCAGTCCCTCACAGTGAAGTAAGATTTATTGGTATGGCAAATTCTTGGAGTATCTCCTTTGATACACTAGCATGAACACTATGCAGCTAAGAAAATGCTTTTGTATCTCACATAATCACTCTCACATTCTTTCACCATCCTTTTTACTGATTGGCAAACATATCAATGGATTTTCTAAATGTCTCTAGCTAAATGTGACTGTTAGAAAGGGGATAATCACCTTTTTAGAGTTTTTACGAAGACAGATGTACCCCTTCAGCTGCTGGTAGGTGTATTTTCTGCAGTATGTCTTTACCTCACCTAAGCTGTTAGTTTTTTCTGTTTGCTCCTGACTTTGCTAGCTCCAGCAGAATAGCAAGGAGATCTTGTCTCTGACAGCTCATTTGAGGCCATCTAGAAGCTTGAAATGAAGGGCACTGAAGGAGAACACAGCTGTCCTAGTTGTGAGACACAATATGATGGTAAGTCTATGGAAATCTGCCAAATAAGTGGCAGCAAAACACCCATCTGAGCTTTGTTCTGCCAGACCCAGTGCCTCACTGTTTAGGGTTATTAAGATACCAGTACAGCTGCTTGTGATCCTCAGGACAGATACATCTTTTCTTCCTAGCACCTGTCTTTAATGTCGCCTTTGTTTCTGCCTGTGCCACTTCCATAGGCTGCTTCTGTCACCTGCCCAAGAAATATATCCAGGTGACCACAGTTGAGACCTAAGCTGGACCCTCTCTGCAACATGCAAGTGGGGTTATATCACTGTGACCTTCAGTGCCTTAATTTAGGGCTCGGACCTCAGGATCCCACAGTGGAGCCCTTTGGAGTAAAGATACCTCTGTTTTTTCCTCTTTAATTCATGTTTTGAAGCTATAGCACATTTTGAAATGCAGAAGAAGGGGCTCTGGACTGTGATCCCCCAGTCAACTGCATGATGGGAGATGCCAGTTTGACAGACTCATCATGAACACCAAGTGGACAACTTGGCTTTGCTGCCAGACCATAGAACTTCCCACTCACTCCTTCTGAGTGGTGCTCTTTTAGCTCTATTAGTGGCACCCATCCTTTTCAGCCCAGCAGGTCACAATAATCTTTAACTACTCAATAAGCTGTAGCTTGCAGTAATTAGAACAATTAGTAATACTCATGGACAGCTTTTGGGTAGCTCATGCATTACTCATCCTGTGCATCCAGGCAAGTTCATGGGTCCTGAGAAGCATCTAGGAAAGTAGTAAGCTATGAGCATGCGGCTGCCTGAAATAGCTGCCTTTGGTCTGCTTCTGCTGGAGCAGACTGCAAGAAGTATTCTCATGTCAGAGGCCTGTGTTGTCTTTCTTCTTTCTCCTGAGAACTTCTTGGAGCCACCACCTGGGTACGTTGTGAGCCAGATGAATTTCTCTGGCAGTGATGGTAACTCAAGAGAGTTCTTAGAGGCTTTCTGCCCTATGTGTCCCTGGAAGGATGGGATGGGAGAGGCTAGCAAATATCCCAGAAAGGAGACATGTAAATCTCCCAGGGTCTGGCTGCAAATGTTCAGAATTGTTCTAGTGGGCTGTAGATCTTCATATTTCTGTACCGATACCTCTGGTTGCCACAGATTTCAAACCCGCAGTGCCAACAATGTGGACAAAAAAATACTTCTCCTGGATAAATCAGGTGTGTGTTGACTACTGCTTGGCTATGTAATTGCCAGTGGGACCATCACCAAAAGCCAATGTCTGTCTTGATATTTCATTTCTCAGGCAATTTCCTCGGAGACAATGTAGCAAGCTCCTTTGGTAAACTGTCTCCATCTCTGCATACTCAATTTGACACAACATTAACCTCATTCTGGCATGGCAGCTGAAGAGCCTGAAAAAAATCTCTTGAAATTGTATCTAGTAACTGCATTAGCTGTGTTAAATAAGATGGCAAATTTATGGGTCTTGGGTTTCTTTCACTAAAAGAAACCCAGTACTGAGTTTCTTGTGGTCCAAGGAAAGTATTTTCAACATCTGTAAATTTCACACAAGAAACAGTGCAGTCAAGCTTTGTTCCCCGCAACTTCTCAGCAGTGGTTTTGCATCCATAATTAAGATGTCTGTTCCTACCACATAACTTGTTATATTATCTGCTAATGACCCAAGTGTTTCATTTTTTTTCTGACATAGAACCCAAGGATACCAGCGTTATTTCTTACAAAAAGTACGAACCCCTCTGTCAGGCCTCAGAAATATGTGGGATTTGCCTCTAAATTAGGCCTTGTACTCAAAAGCTAAGATGGGCCACTTCCCTGTGTTGTTGTGAGGACAGTAAATCAGACTGGCTGAATCCCAGGGCTAAGAAAGGCTGCTGTTCCTTTTCAGCCCCAGCTAGGTGGTAGCTTGCATTTTTGGAGAGCCTGGCTGAGGTGCTCGCCACGGTGAAAGAGCTGTGAACAGATTCACAGTACCCATGAACAGCAGAGATGATTTCCAGCTAGTAGGGGTCAAAAACAACAGCAGGGAATATTAAAACTATAACTAAGTGGTCTGTGAGCATTTAGGCATCGTTCCTGCTGTACTGTTGAAAGTGTGGTCTGCTCCCAGGGTTACCTCCTGCCTTTTCAAAGAGCTGGTGTTGGCCAATAGCTTTCTTTAGGAGTTGTGTCTTGCATCCTGGGATCCTTTCAGCTGACTCTCTCTGGGCAGTGGGTATTTTTGCTTGCTAGGAGATCTGGAAATGCGTTCAAGTGTACATTCCTTGTTTTGTAGCACAGTGCTCAGTGCCAATGCTGCATGCTTTGCTTGTCTCAAGCTGTTACATGTTGCTCTCTAAAGGTCTGGGAATATTGCTAGTTTTTATTCCCCCTTCTTTTTGGTCTTTCTTTCTCCTTTTTTTTTTTTTTTTCAATATTTTTAACCTGGAAGCACAACAAAATGGTTAGAAATACTCTAGACCTCTTTTAATTTAGTTGCCTGCTCTCTGCACATACAATTCTTATACAAAAGATTTTCAGATAATTGATGATTCAATCAAGAACTGATTTATACATTTTGCCACCTTGGCTAGATGTTGGCAGGAGCAGATAATTGCGACATTGCAAGGATATGACAAATGTTATAGAGAGGTTATCTGCCTACTAAAATCAACACAAATTAATGTATAATTAAATAATGAAATTGTAGCTTACTTTCTTGCAACAAATCCCACTCTGGCTTGGTACTAATCTACTATTTGTCTGGCTTTATACTTTCAATGGTTTATAACCTTTCTCCCCCTTCCTCAGATTACCTGCTATTTTTTCCAGGACTCTAAAAGCTGCTGAAAAATGCAAGGATTTTTTTTCGGTTCTGTTGGTTTCTGGGTCTTTTTAAAAAGGTTTTTAAACCTGTCTGACTGTGGCTAAAGAGTCTCTTTTCTCCAGGATGCTATACACCTTTGACGAAAGCTTTTACAGGTAACTCAACTCAATATACAGAAAGACAGAGAAATTAATTGCTGTCTTTCTGGAACAATTCCTCAAGCACTGTCCATGTGCTTTTTCTTACCCTGTTATAAGAAGGGGTGATTTCCCTGCCTCTCAGTGGAGCTGGGGCCAGCTAACCTGTGCTAGCTGTGGGAAGGGCTCAGCATGTGTGTGCAAGCCCTAAACAGAGAGCAGCTGACTGGCTGGAAATGCACACCCTGTTTACATTTTGGTAACCATTCCTGTGCATGTCTCCCTAGGTGTTTTTGGAACTAAACTTCTCCCTTGTTCCCATTCCTTGTCCCCATGGGATGCTCATATAGCTGGGATTCATTTCTTGGCCAGCTGTGGAGATCTTCTGCTGCACTGGGTCTTCCCTCTTCCCACCCCCTCTCTTCTTCACCAGCACCTCATCTGTGTTGACATCCTCAGCCTCTTCTGTTTCTTCTGCGTCCCAGGCAGCTGACTTCCCTTGGTTTCCTTTGCACTCAGACCACTGGCTGCCTTCCTTGCCTCCCCTGCACCACAGCACTGTTGTGTTTTCTCTCCCCTGCTCCTTGCCCAGTAGAGGTTGTGTTCTCTGAGAGCATGGAGGATGCTCTAGCACAGCCTGAACCCTGTGCAGTGCCCCTCCAACTCAGAGTCTTACAGCCACGCTGCTGTGAACTCAGGAAAATCCATACATCACTCAGTCTTCCTCCTTTGTTCAACAGCTGTTTTGTGACAGAAAAGCAACAGCTTTCTCTGTGCTGCAATCCCACCAAACTAGCAATAACTGTTTTATAGTTTTACTGCCTTTGCTGTTAACGGAGAAGTGTTAAGTGTCTGTGTATTCTTTCTTGGCTACTGGCCACCCTTTCAATTTCTACTGCAATTTTTCTTTTGACATTCAGAGCAGCTCATTGTAAAAACAGACCAGGTATGTTGCAAGCTTTGGAGTAGCTTTAAATCTTATTGTGGGTATTAGGGTATTCCAGCCTTTGCTAATGGACTTACTGTTTTTTTCCATTGCAGCTGATCCTTTCTGGTCTGGCTCTGCCAGTTGCCAGTCAGCCCTGTGCATCTCTCCAGCTCTGTCAGGAATTTGTTAGGTGTTATTTGCAAAGGACTGAAAGAGAAGCAGGACCGAGGGTGACAAGAGGGACATGCAGGGTGAAAGCTTCTCCCTCTAGAAGGGATTGGGTAAAGCAGCACTATGTTTTCATTAGCCAGATAGCTTGTGAATAATTTCTAGTCTCTTGTTTCATTTATGTATTAGCCAGTCTGACAGATAAGGAGGAAACAATCGAGTCGCAACACTCCCTTATGCACAAAGTATTTGTCCATCTTTCCCACTCTAATGTAGCACAGAGGATGACAAGCACTATAACACTTCACCTAATGCTGTTCATTCTTTGATGGCAAAGGGAGATTTCTGCTTATCATGCTATGCAAAATCTCTCACGGGAGATAAATATTTGCTCCTGTCAGTAGAGTTTACTATGAAAAATGCTTGCAATAAGCTGAGCTTTTTATTCTTTCACTTAAATTTCTTGTATTTATTTTAGGCCTTTGCTAATGAGACATACATTGAGAATTACCATGATGTTAAATATGCTCATTTGTCCCTAACTGTGCATGAACATAGCTCATGCTTTTAAATTTCAGCCCTTAAAGGAGCACTGTCCTGTAAACAAATGCATACAGTGATAAGCAGTCAAAAAGAAGTATGTGAAAAGCGGTTTGATTTCTGTTCTCAAGATCTGTATGCAGTGGAAGTGTTGACCTCTCAAAATTATTGTAACCTGGAAATCTCATGCAAGAGATCAGCCGGATAGTTTTCCTGATCTCTCCTATTCCAAGATTAGGTGCACTGGACCGTTGCAATGCAGGTGGAGGTGATAAATTTGTGCGTCACTCTGACTAATTCTTCAGCCAGAAGGACGGGGGGTTTTAGAATGGAAGCATTTTTAAACATGAGTCACCCAGACACAGTGCTGATTTTCTGTGCGTGCTGTGCGGGATCTACTTTCTGCTAGAAAACACAAACATGGAAACCGTAGATCTATCTCTATAAGGTTTTTTTTTGCCATTCTAATGGCTGTACTTTTCCAATAGTGAGTGTTCCAATATTACTGGAATTAGTCCAATGGTTTTAGAATATTTGAAAAATGGTAAACTTCCTATATATTGAAGTAGTTCTTATATTACTGAAATTGAATGTGTTGGCCACCCAGCTTTAACAACAAAACCCAAACCACTTGGTTCCATCTGGGTATTTCAAGTTAATCTAATGGAAGTCATGCAGTGAACATGTTGTAAGAGAAGAATATCCCCTAGTACTCTCTATGTCTGTCAGGATGAGAGAGGAGAAATCATTTAAATGACCCAGGCCTTCATCTGATGAAGCCTGTACTGGGACAGCTCTTAAAGAGCAAAGGTTGTAGAGTCAGGTATCATGAAATTAAAAGTCAATTTGCTTTCTGTTGCAGTGATTAGAACTGAACTGGAAGATTTCTCTCACAGTTGCTTTCAGGGTTGGCTGGCTCACGGACAAGACCTATGTGATCCAAAGCCTGATGGTTGAGTTACTGGTTTGGCACATAGGAAATTTGGTTTCAAGTTCCTGCCCTGCCCAAAGGAGACTTGACATTTTTCATTCCTTTACTGTGTTTCAATCTGGGTGACTTGAATTTAGGACACCACATGTCAACCATCAGGGTATGGAGCATTTGTCTTGAAATGGAAATATTTCCATTAAAACCCAAGAACTGCTGACAAAGCAGTGCTACTACTTAGATGAAACTGATGAAGGTCATTTCTTACACGAAACAAGTTTCTTGATACAGTTGTTCTGGACCTCGCCTAGCTGAAATACACATGCACTTTTGTCATGTTCTTTGCCCTGATGGAAACTGGGAAGAGTCACTGAAGATCCAGGTGGGAAGAGATCTTGACCCCTGTGATCATCCATGGCCCAGGACAATTTTTAAGAGGAGAAGCACCAACCAACTGCAAGTCAAGTAATCATCTGTCCCTTGGTGCAGTGCATTAACACAGTCTTTCCTTTAAGCAAAGGAAGAGGCCACCTCACCTTTTAGAACTCTGCAGACTGACCAACTTGCCATAGGGGGCTTACTGAAGTGGCAGATAGATCAATCTGAAGCCAAGCTATTTTGTGGTGAAATTTGTTAGTATGAGTTGTCTGTCCTAAGTATAAAAAGTCTCTGGACAGATCCTGAAGTCCTCTCAGTCTGTTTTTGTTCAACTTTTAGTGAGGCAAAACCATTGTTGAAGCCAAGATAATTTTCGTCTTTCAGTAGAAAATGGCAATGATGTCAGGATTTGGCCTGCTAAAATAATGATAATTCTCTGCCTTTTACAAGCTCTGTTTATATGATGATCTCAATCTATTTAAAAGATGTTAATCAGGCTTCAGTACCTGTGTGTGAGTGGGATGGCAAGCAGACGTTTTCACAAGCTAAGGCAAAAGGAAGCTAGGGGCTGCATCTGTAGTCATGTTGTACGCTGACCACCTTTCAGTCATTTTTGCCAATTTTTCTCTGCTGGCTTCAGTTGATTTTCCTCAATATTAACAAGTCAAGGAAGAAAACATGAGGAGGGGGGCATATATGTTATATTTTTATATTTATGTATCAAATGGTGGCTCGGCATATCCATGTACAGATGGGTTTTAGGGAAAAATGTAATGATTCAAAGGTCCAATTTTAACTCGGCTAAAAGCATCTAAATGATGCCCCAGCCCTACATTAAATTATGCTGCGATCGAAGGGGGTAGATGCCAAGTACTTGTGGTTTTACAGCTTTCAAATAAATATTGGCCAACCTCATAAAAAATAACATGAGAATACCGAGTGGGTTTTTCCTTTTTGTTTGTTTGTTTGTTTATTTATATATTTCTAATATGCTTTACAGGTAAAGGGGGTATTGCTGCTGCTCCTTCACAGGATGTCTGCAGAGCATTCAGCTGTGAATGCTGCTTGACCTCAAATTCAGATAATTTACATTGGCACACTCAATCACAAAACTTTTTATGGGCTGGCAGATAGAGTGCCCTGGCAGATCTGCCATGGAACTGCAAAGTTCCATACCCAGTTGAAACTTTTTTAAATTCAGCGCTGTCATTTTTAAATAACAGTGCAATTGCAAAACAAATTGCCAGGTACTTATGAACTGAATACTGCCTGGGGCTCTGTCTTTTCATTTTGCTGACCAGTGTGCCTGGTCTTCAATTTAGAAAAGCACCCAGTAGTTAAAAAGCACTGGTGAAACCTTGTAATGCAGAGCTAACCACATTGTTCATGGAGAGGGAGATGCTTGCTCTGACTTGTTGATCCTCACAAACTGGTTAGCTTAATGATGGAGGGCAGAGTTTAAAAATAAAAGTGCTCCAAAGTGTCTATCTATTACAGCAGCCACCTGAGCATGAACCTCTTTTTCAAAGATGAAGCGTTCTGACCCAGGTACTATCTGAAGCTTCAAGGCATTTTTGAACATTAAACTAGAAGAACTGTTTGGTCACTGAATCTCAGTGCTCTGCTATCTTGAGCAACCACCTCATATGAGATATTTCCTGGACAGTAGATACCTGTGGGCCATCTCCTATAAATCAACAGGGCTCTGCTGAAGGTGATCTGTGAAGTTCCAGCTTTTGCTGCATGGTTTTGTAGAAGTCTTTCCTGCTTTATGTACACATTTGCATTGGTGTGTGCCTAAGCATAGCCACCACAGGTTGAACAGGATGTTTAAACCAAGTAGAGGGATTCAGGTTATCTCAAACAGTCCTGCATCACCACCGCATGAAGCCCTTAGGTTGTCAGTCTTCTAACAGTTTATAGATTAATCAGTTTATCTGCCCATAAGTCAAGGTGATATGTAATGATACGACTCAAAAGCCAAAATGAAAGTGCTGTGTTTGGAATGTTGCCTCACGCCGGCTTTAATTACCCAATGGAGGATGGAGTTTTCATAGGCTGGGATCTTCAGCTGGTTGACTTGTAGGATAGACAGAACACAGGAACCACCGATAATAGTACCTTTGGAGACATTTCAGTTGTCAGGAACGAGGATGAACCAGGTGTGAATCTACTAGAAGAAGGAGCACCTCAAAGTGATGTAATTCTCCAGCCATTAGCTTGAATAACCTTCACACGCTGTATGGTTATATATCGCATGGTGGGAGCCTGAACTGTGCCCTGTTTAGTGGGCATCCTCGGTTCACACAATATTACTCTGCAATACAGCCCCAGAAGAGAGGGTACCTTACAAACTCTGTGACCATCTCCAGTCATGGGACTTTGTGAGTCACCACTGAGATGTGATATTGAGCTGTGGGGACAACAGTATTTTATTTCTGTGTTATGGGTTTACACTTATCTGTGAGCTCTCCAGTTCTTAGTGGTGTCAGTCACTGTGGCCATGAAAAATCCTGTTATGGATGCTTTGAATATGGTGGTTTTGACTGCTTAGGTAATGCAGTCACTTCCGTAAGAGATATCTGCCCAGGATGTTTACCAAGACCCATACTTCCTAGTTAAGACTGCAGTAAAAGCTGTTGTAGTCTTTGGGCCACCAGTATTATAAGGAATCTAGTTCTGAACGTTATCTGGAAACTTCTACTTGCTCAATGGACATGGGACCATAAGGACATTTCCCTCCAAAAGAATTTCAAATAAAGCACTAGGTACTCTAATGCAGGACAGAAGAGCCAAGGATAACACAAAGAACTATCCTTGTCTTCTTTGTACCCACTAAGGCAGCAAAAAAACATTTGGAAAATGATGTGAAAGGCCCCTCTTCCCAATTCATAGCATACTTACAGTGAAGAATCCATTCAGAATATAGGAGTGATTGAAAGTCCCTAATACTTGCTGCTGGTATCTATATTTATTACCTTCCCTATTCCAAAAATAAAAAAAAAACCCAAAACCAAACCCAAACCATTCTGTATTCATCTTGAATGGATATGTCTTCAAGACTACAGATTTTCTCAGAAGAGCTTTTCTCACTCTAAAAGTTAATTGCATTTCAAATATAAGTTGAAACGGGCAGAATCATCAGTTCCTCCTCTAGAAAAATGGCTTCTGTAGCTATGAGGCACGGAACTCACAAGCATATAGTTTCCTGACATAAGAATCTACATGAATAGGGGATATATCAGACAAAAAGATGCTAGTTGTTGTCTTTCAGCAGGACAAAAGTGTTTGTGAGAATATTTGTGCAAGAATTTTGTGGCTGTGTGGGATGTTGAGGTTTTGGTCACCTGGTGTGTACTTGTCATTTTGCCAGCACTGAAAGAAATGTCTGGATATACTTCTTCATTAATTCAGTTATGTTGGGCCCTGTAATCATGAAAGTTCAGGCAGTGTGCAATGACTCTAAGAAAAGTTAAGGAACCCATTGCTTTTTAAGGCAAAATCTTTTGTTTCATGGCTTTCTCAGAAATGCAAATAATTTAGCATTGGGTGAATCTTTTGGTCAGTTGTTTCTACACATTGACCAGTTCAGCTGATTTATGGCCACATGAACTCATTTTGAAATTTCTGGCTAAGCGCCATAGAAGTTCAAAAACAATCTTCGAGGTTTCAAGTCCCTCTCCTTGTCCTCTAGAGAAGGGAAGCTTGTATAAATGCGGTTACTCTGGGAAAGCCTATGGTTTTAATTTCTATCCCAGGGGGGTAGAAATGTCTTCCAAACCTAGTATTGAGAAAAAGGGCCAAAGGACTACCTCAGGAAAGAAGATACAACTTGGGAGGCTGATCTGCATTTGCTCTCTCCAAAGCTTTTTGAAGGAGAAAGTATGAAGCTGTGAGTATCTGCAACTTTGTTACCTGAACACTTTTGTTCCTTTATGTGGATCTTTCTTGCAAGTGAAATATCAGAAGATAGCAAAATCATTCCAGTGCACCCGCACCAAGTGGGTGGAAGAGTTATGTGAAAATGAAATGTATTATTTGGAAGCTTCTCTGGATGCTTCTTGCTTTCCTGGAGGAAGGAAGGACCTAGAATTGTTTGGTCCTATCTTTTTGGTTTTTTCTCCTTAATTTGCCTTGAAAAAGATTTATCAACCATTTCTGTACAGTGTGCTAACACATATACAAAACCTGTTCTGTTCTGAAAACAGGCTGGTACTTGCTGACAGGTAGGATACAGAAACGTTCCACAGCTCTTAGTTTCAGGCTCTTCTCACATTATTCTGGTTTTCCCAACAAACCCCTTTGCACATCTCACATGTCAGGCATATCAGCACACACCAGAATTCTTGTTTTTATAAGTGTCTCCCTCAAAAGCTGATATGATGCACACTCACTGCTTTCCACATCTGACGCAGTGTGAAGCTCTTCAGAAAGCCCAGCTTTGCAGCCATGTGTTTCTGTTGCCCTGGCTTCTCAAGCAATGAAACCATTGCTTCCCTCTGCTTTGAAAACAGCAGCCAAAATGCCCTTGTGTCTGCTTCCCTACCAGGCTTGAAATACCTCATACTGTAAAGAACTTTTTTTGTTATTGATGCTCTGAGTGTGACACCAATTGATGTGCTTGAAAAAGACTACTTGTGCTTTTGAGAGCATTTCTGAAAAGGTTAATAATTTTGCTGATCTGGGGGTTTAGTCATGGACTGTCCTGTAAAGAAGGGATTAGATTGCTCTAATGGAATATCATTTATGAACTGGAGAGCTTGGCTGCAGATGAAGGAATTGGGAAACATAAGAAAAGTAACAAATACCCAGGTCTTAGCAAATTGCTGTTGTTACTGAAGTGGACACGCTTAGCTGTAAATTGAGTCAGTGGTTCCCTCCTGGCCCAGTGATGCCGAAGCAACTAAGGCGCTAGGTAGATGGAGGTGTTAGCTTCATGCAGTCTTAATGCTGAAAGGAAATTCTCTGACCTGTGTACTGCAGAGTAAATGATCCCCATCTTCTCTTCCATTTTTAAAATCCAAGGCACTGACTTTCTCAAATACATGACTCATCTAGTGCCAGGAAGGTGAAAGTCCAACTATTAATGAGTTGCTTCATTGTATACAGCCTTCAAAGCCAGGCCTCTGCAATCAGCTCATCTGAACACTTTGGACATCTTCCCATCACTTGATACTAATCATGGGTCTGCACCTGGTCCAGATTTCTGTTTGGGACAATATGTTAAAAATTCACTGTTGAACTTTTTTTTTTTTTTTTAATTGCCTTTTTCTTCCCCTCTGAGTTAAATGGATGCTTTATAGGATGAGAACTGAACAATGTCAATGGAATGAATTGTGCGAGAGAGCCACAGGCACAGCTAATGTTCAGGAGAAAGCAGGAGTATCCAGCTGTATCCTGCTTGCCTACTTTGATGTCTTTGGCTAAGAGAGTGACACGTGATTCAGACCACCTACTCTCCGGGCTCTGGCTCCCTAGGTGGTCAAAGGAGGGAAGAAATTGTGAACCCAGCACAGCACACCTGTAGCATGCCACTTGCATCCTTCTTCACCGGCTGCACAGGCAGCAGGCATTTGGCAGCCCCGGGCACTACATGCGTTCATGTGTTTGTTCACTTCTTGATTTTAAACACTATACTATGGGCTGGCATCCATCTGAGGCACTGTAGGATGCAGTTTGAGCGCACCCTGCCATGAGCACTCTGTGTTTGTGTTTGTCTTGCCATTTCTGAATAGGACTAGATGATGATGTGTATGCTTTACCTACAAGCATTAGGCAGTGTCAGGACGATTTCCACCTGGCCTGGAGGGACCATCTCTGAAGATGAATGTGTTTGACATAAATCCAGGCAGAACTTCAATTTTCTGCACACTGTATTAGGGTTTTTCATGTTGTTTTGTTTTAAACTCTCCTTGTTCTTTTTTTCAAGTGGAAAAGGCATCAGGAGGCATGGGGAGGCTGTCAAAACACTTTGGAGGTGGTGCTTACACTTTATTCTTCACCCTGTGAAATTAATGGGGACTTAGGTCACCTTCGTAAGCATCTCTGTGTACTTGCAAGTGAAGCGAATGACAGAGAAAACTGCTATAACTGTGGGCATGATGGAAACCTGTATTCAAAGGCAGCTTATCTGCTAGTGCTTGCCCAGCTGCTGGTTATCATCCATGCTGCATCTGGCTTTTCACAGTACATCTGTTTAGCATAAATAACTTTTTTTATTTATTTATTGGTATACTATGGTACATCCAAACAATGAACAGAAGAAAAAAGAGAAACTGTAAATAAATTTTACAATGTCAGTAAAAGCATTCACATTAAGGGAAACTATTTTGAATTAATGCCAGTTCTTAATAAATTGCTATTATTCTGGTGTTTTTACAAAGACCACAAGGAAAAAAAAAAAAGAAGAACACAACAGAAACGATTGAAAAATGGAAACAGTGAATGTCACTGCTCAATCACTCCATTTAATAATAAATACTTCTAGGCTGTTCTCTTAGCACATGCAGTGCCAAGATATAATTTTTTTTTTCTTTCGGTGTCTGAAAGCCAGTGGCATAAAAAAAGACCATGAGTCAGCTGGCTGAGCTCCCTTTCCTGAATGCTCCCCGGGGCAGCTGTGTTCAACCCATATTACCAGCCCTGGGTCTAAGCAGGCTTTCTGGCACCTTGGGGCCCACCTGCAGGAGCCCAGCACTCTGCAAAGGTGCCTGCACTGACTCTGAACCAACAAGCTCAGGTTGCAGAAGGAGGAGAGCCCTGCTGCTGTGGCCCAGGTGGTGTGTCACAGTAAGGACCAGCAAAGCTTCTTAAGACAGCAGGTTGTGCTAAGAAGGGTGCCTACAGTATTAATTCATAGTTACTAATGCCTTGTTTGTTGTCATTTCCCAGAAGTGGGACCTTACTTTACCAAGAACTCTGCTCAACCATCCAAATCTCCACCTGGGGTTAAAATTTACTCATTATGAAACATTATCTCCTGGATACTCATGGTTTAACTTTGCAAGGAAATTTCTAAATCTCTATATCAATGAGGCTTCGTGGAAAACCATAACTGTGGGTGGCTCATTGCACAGATTAGTTTTTTCCCCCAGAGTGCCTGTCACTGAGAATCATGGGAATAGGTCTTCATATTTTAGGAGCCCCAGCAAGTCTTCTTATTTTTTATTCTTTTAAATTTTTTAATTCTTTTTTTTCTTTTATTTTAGTGATTAGGCTATTTTATTGATATCTATTTTACACATCCCACGTGTTTCTCTCAATCAATTCCTGTTTACAGGGACTCTGGGAAGCAGCTGTATCTAGCATCTCCACACCTAGAGGAACCCTTGGCTGATAAAAGCCCCTGGCACCACAGGAGTGGGGTATGTAACATGTGGCTGTCCTGGAAATCTTTGAGCAGAAAAACAGATGCCCCACCTGGTGTCTGAAAATTGAGTGTTAGGCTGACCATGACAGAGGATGATCAAGGGTCATGGCCAAACGGGCAGGCAGGAGTAGAGGTATGTTGGAAATAATTCCATAAGATGGAAACCTCAACCACAGAGGTGGCATTATTTGCCTTTTGAAGGTTTGCAGATCTTGCAGATACACTAATCACAGCAGGTACAGCTAGCTTGTTGGGGAGGATTTCCTGGGCAACATGGCCATGCTCTTGCATGGTGGCATGGATGACACCAAGATCTGGGGAGATCAGGCACTGACAGATGAGAAGCTGCTGTATTCTGGTGACACAGGCACTGGTAGCTTGAGGAATTTTAGGGAGGACCTTGCCATCCTCTCTCTGACATGACATCTGGAGCTGCACCCAAAAAGTCTGGAGCTTGTACAGAAAAAGCAGTTTTGCCAGCAGCGGGTGGGCTCATCCTCCAGGCGTGTGGGGAAGCCAACTCTCCCCATCATGGTCTCCTATACCCACCACAGTCTGCCAGCCAAGGAAGCAGGCCTGGGGCTTGAACAAGCTCTTTTGCCTTCACACATACCCCAGAAGTGCCTTCATAATTAAATATGGCCAGAGTCCAGTGAGCCAAAGGGAATTAGAAATTATATGTGCTGCTTTGTGGTGAAACATCATGGCACTTTGATATCAACCAAGAACTGAAAGTTTCTGTTGTGCTTATTTCTTAAAAACTTTTGGCTTGCTGATCTGTATGGGGTATTTTGTGCCTGATTAATTTAATGTATTGTCTTGGGTGAGTGTTGATTTACTTGCTGAATTCAAGATCAATTTTAATGAAGCTCTTAGTGCATGCTGGTTTGGGGACACAGGGTGCCATGTTATTGGTTTGTCTAGATTGCTCACTGTTTTGTTAGACTTCAATAAGAAAAATTCTGGCATAGTGACAGCTTCCCACTTCCCTACAATTGAGTAGACAACAACAGAGCTTAAACAGACAACAAGCTTTATTAAACTCACATGTACATACATAACAAGTAGAGATGTTAGAGCAAGCTACTCTGACCTATGGACCAATAGCAACAAAAAGTATGTTTTTCTTAAACTCCCAAGCCAGGTGAGATCAGGGAAATACTGCAGCTGAGATACCAAGCTGTACTGATAGCAGTATCTCTTCTGTTCTACGCCACCATCGTTTCCCTTCCTCTTTTCCTATATCTGGGGCAGGACAATGTAGGCATAAAAGCTTTCCTGGATAAAGGATGAGGAAGGGTCTGAGAGCGCTGGGAAATGCCTCATGGAGCTCCATGTAACCAGGGCACAAAGCTGGGATTCTGCAGGGCTTCCAGTGTGCAGCCAGACATGGCTCTCCTTTGCTTAGGGACATAGTTTAGCAGTGGACTTGGTAGAGTTAGGTTAATGGTTGGACTCAATGATCTTAAAGGTCTTTTCCAACCTAAATGATTCTATGATTCTATGATTCTGTGATTCAAGGTGCTGGGGCCTCCCCAAGGACTATGAGTCTGCTCTGGAAGTGCTCAAACCCAGAGGGCTTGCAATGGCATTGCAACCATGACTACCTGTATTCATGCAATTGAAACTCTGGCTCTTAGTTTTTTTCCTCTTCGTCATGCTGTGGCTGTGCCCCCTGGATCAGCAGCTGCATGTTTGGAAGAACATCCTGCTTGGACAGAGCAGAAGTTAACTAGGACTTTTGGAGCTGGTAGTGGTTATGCTGGGAGCAGACCAAGGGGAATATTTGCTTTCCAGTTCCAAACAGGAAATTATAAGCGGATCCAGCTTGCAGGGAGTGCGGTGTGGGAGGACACGGGAACAGGGAGATGCAGTAATGCCGGGGAAGGACTTTTGCACCCTTGAAATGCATGACCACAGTTAGCTCCCCTTAGCAGAGAGGTAAATCACAGCTCTGTGCCTGGGACTGGAGAGCACCTAGGAGCTGTTCTCGTGTTGGGAAATGGCATTTGGCCCTTCCAGGGTAGACAAGTGGGTGGTGCTGGCAGGAACTGAGCATCAGTTTTTTTCTCATTCTTTAGAGAAGACACACACTAACTTGTCCTGCTCTCTTTAATTTAATTTTGTATGACAAACAAGCCCAACTGTTTAATGTCCTGTGGACAAGAAGGAGAAAGCAAATTATTATGTTATTTGAGGGGGGAAAGCCATTTGCTTTGCTTCTGTAAGCAAAACATGAATTGGCACTTATGGGGTCCAGAGGACCACAGAATTTTCTACAGTATCAGGTTCCAGAATGCTGATGTTTCTTTTCCAGAGAGATTTAACAGTGGGATGAGACAAAAGGATACGCAGCAGGCCTGAAAGGTCCTTCCTCTCCTGAGTAGTCCCCATCAAGCCAATGGGTAAATGTCTGCAGAAGAGGACCACACTGAAGTTCTGTTGGTAGGTGAACAGCAATGTTTGCCAAACAAGGCACCCCATTCAATCTGTTTTCAATGATTTAAAACTGAGCTAGAAAATGTGAATCCAGGCAGGAACTTGGCATTTAAGTGATACACTTGAGACAACTGAGCCTTTTTCTTGGTTTTTTTTTTTAATACAATTTAAAAAATTATAATCCTGAGGGACGTGAAAGAAGTTGGAGCATGGAGATGACATGAAAACAGAATCCTTTCATATGCTGCTTGACATTTTGGTAATTCTTCAAGCAGCATTTTTGACTTCTTTTAAATGTAGAATTTTCTTAGCCGAGTTTGCAGCATGAGAAGACTGAAGTTTAATCTTTTCAACATACATGGTCTTGCTATAGAGATAGCTCCTTCCTGTATGTTTGTGCTGCTACCAGCATACTATATACCCGCCTAGCTTCAAACTTAGAGGATACTAGCATTAGAAATGTTGCAGATGATGCAGTAATTAAGTCATTTGGCTATGTCATGGATGCAGGTGATCTTGAATGAAAGGGATGTACATAGACGTACAAAATTAAAGTGTAATTTGCATATTGAATATTTACAAACTATAGAATATATACATATCATATATAAAATTAAAAATAAGTGCATTTGAGAGTGTTTCTAATAATATCCTGCCTCATGATAACAAGATTAGCAAGAAATTGGTGCAAAATAATCAACAGTGCTAGGAAATAATGATTACTGTAACAAATATATATTAATAGTGGAAAGCTGATGTAGCGGTCAGGAGATAAACCTCGGCCTCAAAAGCTACCTCTTTGTTTCCCTGCACTGTCAGACTCTTCTTGACTGATTGCTGATAGTATCAGTATTTGGGTATCCAACTGTAGTTTAAAACCATGGCAGATAATGTTTGAGGGTGCTGTCAGGTTGCTCAGGAGTGAAGAATTTTCAAGTGGTTCCCCAAAACTGTGGGCTGAGGTAACTATGGAGCATTTAGCCCAGAGAAATTGGTGTTCCTGATCTTCAAGCACCTAAATCTATGCATTCAGCACTGGTGAGGAAAAGGCTTGACCACTGTAGAGGAACCAAAATGCTATGCATCTCTCCTATGCTGCAGCTGGGGGCAGCTCTGTCCCCAGGACTAAGCCAAGGTTCCTCAATAGGAACCTCATCTTTACTGCTCTAAAGAGCTACCATACATATGTTATATTTGTTATTATTTCACATTCAGTTTTCCTCTGTGTATGGCTCTTTTCTTTTCCCACCTGAAAGCTCCCACTTTTCTTTTCTTTCCTGAAAGCTTCCATCTTCCTGGTTGTCATCTTTGACAGACAGAAGGTGCTACTTGATTTCGACTGTATGGTCATAGCATAGATGAGTGCAAAAGCTCCTTGTGTTATGGATCGAAATCATGGTTGCGTTTTGTTTTTCCTTCTGCACCAACTGTATGGAAGTTGTGTAGTTTATTGCCATCACTTCAGGGTGCAATGATGGATCTTTATGTCCTGCATGTAAATGCTAAGTCCTGCATGTCCTGCTTATGTCCTGCATGTAAATGCTAAGTTCAGCGCTCCCTGATGTTAGGTGCAGAGTGGATGTTGAGGCATCTCCAGAGTAACGTTGATAGCTCTAGTATTGGTTAGTGGCTCTGGGACCACGTTCAAAGCACAGAGCATGAAAAACATCTAGGGTGGGAGTGCAGATTTCCTAGTCATGTCCTCCTCAGCTGCTTGGGCTCAGGCACTCAGATCTGTTCCAATTCATTTGCTTTCAAGCCCATCTCCCAGAGCCATCTAATTGTCCCCAGGCTCTCTGCAAGGAGCCTGTATGCCCAGGCACTAGGGTCACAGCAGGAGGGAGCCCACAAGCTGTCAGAGCCTCTCAGAGCTAGATGTGACCACATGGAGTGGCAAAATGCCATAGTTTTGCCATATAAGCAACAGACACATACTCTCTGTCCCTAGTGATCAAGGATGAAAATATCCCCATCCTTGGCTTCCTCTTTTCCCCCCACCGTAGAGTGCCAATTTATCTTGGAGGCTATGGCTTTGAGTAGCCCTCCTGAAGGCCTTCACCAGTGAGCTGGGTGGTCAAAGTCATTTATGAGGGTCACATTGTCTGGTTTTGCTCATATGCTTTAAGTTCAAGGCTATTCTTCCTCTTATCTGATCACAGTGCCCCAGCTGTGCAGTATGTGCCACATATAAATTCAGAAGACATAAATTGCTTTGCTGAAAAGCAACCCATAATATACTCATTGCCTCTTCCTCTTTCAATCTGCACTTGGTCACAGCGCTCTCCTTGCCCACCAGTGCTTTTTGCTCCTTCATCACGAGCATGTATCTTCATCTTTATCTCGGTTTAGAACCCACTAATAACTCTCTCACCAGTGCACCATCAGTACCCCGGAGGAGAGCACAGGAGTGGTAGTTCAGGGTTGTGGTAGAGTGGTATGCTGGGAGGGGATGGTCCAGTCACTGTGGCATGCCAGCATGCTTCTGACAGCTGTGCACCATCTACCACGAGCAAGTAGCCCTGCTGGCATTCAACCCTGCTGCTAGTGTTTTAACAGAAGAGTATTATCACCAAATGGTGGTTTGCAGGCTTTAGTCACAGGAAGATATCAGTTGTGGTGCAGCTGTTTGCCACTTCGAGCAGGATGGCGGGCTCAGGTATACTGCTGCCCCAACTTTTCTCTAATCTTGCTATGCTGTTATCAATCGTTGGAAGTGGCTGATGGGAGCTCTTGTGAGAAGTCACCCTTGTACAGTATGATCTAGTTACTCAGAAAGTTACCATTGTCTGAAGAAAAGAGTTGGAACTGAAGCTTCAGGAATACTTGATAGTGAGCGGAACATCTGGCAGTTAACTGTGATCAAGTCTTTGAATTTATTCACTCTTTGCATCAGGGAAGGATTTCTTGTGCGGTTTTTTTCAGCATTTTGTTGGTACCAGTAAAATTACTTCCCCCTGGTAATCTTCTTAGGTGATTAAAATAGTGGGAAGCTTCACTGGACTTTGGATCAGGCCCTTAGAAAAGATAATGGTCATAGTAGTCATCTGTCCTTAGACTCAGCTTCCTGACCTACTCACCTCTCTGTTTTTTATATAAGACATACATTCCCTCATGAATGGAGGGCTGGATAGATGTGTCTCAGATCTTCTCCTGTAGCATGAGGCAGTTTTCCATTGCTAATGGAAAAACTCATCTCATTCAGCCCCTCTGGGCATCTGCCTTGAATGCTTGAAACATCAGTGGGGTTTGTTTAATTGAGGAACAAAAGCAGGGATTGGCAAAGGCAATTATTACCCCTTGTGTGTAAATGCACAGGCATTGGTGAGTGTGAAACATGACTGGGATGGATTAGCCCCTCTCTCTTTGTCCTAGTTCACATCCTTTACCTTCCCCTGACTCCCACAGAAAGTCATCTTTGTTGGCATGCCAACCATTGTTTCCTAGCACGCTCCTAGAAATCCCTGCTAAGTGTATATTGTTGTCTCCCCGAGAAGGTATGGAGTGTGGCAGCGCACAGGTACAGGCAATGCATATATACACAGCAGTTCATTACCTAGGGCTTTTTCTCAAAGAATTTTTTAACTCCATCTTCGGTTGCCTCAGCTGAAGAAAAAGTCAAAGGGAGGTACAGAGAAAATGAAAAGCATCTAAAAGGTGGAGTGGTTTTGTGCTGCATTGAGGGATCTTCTGTGCCTTGCTTGCTATGTAAAACCCATTGGAGGGAGAGGGGAATAAACAAAAGAATTTTCTTCTAAGCATGTGTTGGGACCCAGCACTGCAAATATGTGCATTGTTATTTGAAATCAGTGTTTTGGTTTCTCCCTTCCTTTGTGAGATGCTGTAGAGGAAGCAGATTAAAGATTGCCAGCTTTCTGGCAAAATACGCTGGTGGCATCATAATGACTTCATTATGGTTTCTAAAAGAGCTAACAGACTAATAGTGTGATCAGGAAAAAATACACATTATGAACATGCACACAGGTGTAAGGTTAACCCTTTCTTTGGCACCCCTTACTTTGAATGCACTTACTGCAGCCTGAGCCACAGTTCAGTGCTCTACAAGCTGGGCAGCAAAGGATTTAATTCAGCAGCTGCGTGCCAACTAATTGCAGCTGTATTTTCTTCTGAGTTCATCTAGAATGCAAACAACATGGCAGCTGTTTGTTTGTTTGTCTGTTTGCTTGGCTGGTGGTGGCTGGGAACGCTGCTTGTAGATGGAAATGCCAGCACAGTGGTGCAGAGGTTCTGTGAGGCTCTGCGGATCAAACCTCCTTTTATTAAAGAGGCTTTTCAAAAGCAGGTTATATGACATAACCCTCCTTTGGGTTTCCCTTATTGCTTTATATGCTGCATAAAACATGTTCACTGGAGGAAATGGAGATTCAACAGCAGGCCAAATCCTGCTGCCCAAACTAATTCTCTGCCTGCCTTGCTGATGTCTTCTCCACCTTGCCTTCGGCATCACTGGACTCGGACTCCTGCTGTCCTCAGCACTGTTCCTGTAGCCCTCCTTCCTGCTCATCTCTGCCTTCATCATTTTCTGCCTCTACTAGTCTGTTGTTTAAGTCTCTACATAATTTTTAATTTCTGGACCATGTAAAAATCTTCCAGAATGTCCTTGTTAGCCATACATAGGTCTTCCATGTTTTCTCTTGAGGTTTTCTGGACGTGATAATATGGACGTTATGGTTACAGAATGAGAACATGGAAGCACAGGATACACATTATGTTCTCCACATGCTCAGCAAAGCCAGCGTTTTCAAAACATGTGGGACTTCTATTATGTGTGAAGACCAGCTATGAAACACTTGTTCAGGTATCTATGATACATGTCTCAGAAAACTGAGGTCACTTACCTGCTGGGTAAGTGTCTTGTATAATGATAGACACTAGTCAGGAACCATTGCTGTATGGCAGGGTGTACTCCTACAGTGGGAGGATCTGGGATGTACAAAAGTCTGTCAGCTCTGCTGCCCAGGTCCCCTTGCATCTGCCAGAGGTCTAGAAATCCAAACAAACATAGGAAGTCCTGAAAATGTCCTGAAATATCCTAAAAATAGGCAGAATTTCTAGGCGGAAGAAGAGCACGAGTTCAGGAAAATGAGCACATGGGAACAAAGCCATCTTTAATGATAAACCACCTTTAAAGTACAGACATTGCTGCCCCGATCTATGAATATCTGTACATATGTATCCTGTTTTCTGATGGAATTATATCTGGAGGCTGACATCTGTGTGTAGAAAGATGCAATATCCAATGAAAGCTCTTCTGTCATTGTGATTGTTAATATGTCATCTTTCTCTCCCATATGATATTTAACACAGAGTGAATTCATACTGCAGCCCACGGATGGTGTGGTCGAGGCAAAGCCTCTTCAAATGTCTCTGTCTTCTGACTGCCCTCTATTTTCATGAACTGTGTAGGAGTTTTGTATTTTGAGATGCTTGTTCACTTGCCAGATGTGGATGAACTTAGTCAATGGATGCAAAACTTAGGAAATTGGACAAGAGACAGACACTAATGCATGGACAGCATGACCATACTGGAATTCTTTCCTTAGGAAATTAGGCCGAAATCTGCTAGCCCAGTTCCTGCTCTTCCACCCCACAAAGTGCCACAACACCTTTTTTCTGGTCTTACTGTGTCCACTGCCCTACCCAATAACTTTCTACTGAGAACACAGTCTAGGGAATATTGTGCTCACTGTGCTGGTTGTCTCTGCTCAACTCATACACTGGGTCTTCTTCTCTATTGATGCAGCTCTCCCTCATTCTTATGGCATCATGTTTAGTGATGTCATCTCTCACTTGCTTTGTTGCCAGCATCAAAGTTCAAGTTTTAACCTTTTTCCTGCTCTTTTAAATAGTGTCTCTTTGGTGAGGAAGCTTCATAAGAAAAGCTGCAAAGTTACTTCATCATTTGCTTTCATATACCCTTTCCCTGGGCTTCTGCGACAGCAGCTTGGCTGTGACAAGAGCGGTACGCTGTGACTGCTGCCAAATGTGCTCTGCGGTATTATCTCATTACTTCCTGGCATCCCTAGTCTACATCCATTTATTGTCTTCAGTCACTGTCCACAAAGTCTCTGGACCAGAATTCAGTCAAGGGGTTTGCTTTTCCTAGCTCTACAGTTATGCATTCAGTCCTCTTTCTGCACGTTGGGCAGTGGAAGTATCTAGGAAACTAAATGGTCAGCAAACTGGTTAAACCATTTTAAGAGCCATTGCTTAAACTGGCCTGCTTCTAGGAAAGTGCAAGAGAATGAGAAGGACATGTCTGAGGTACTAATTATTCTGCAAGACCAAGATAACCAGGAGATGCCAGGGCAGTGCCTATCAACCTGGTCTGCTGAAGGTCAACAACCTTTTCTTTAAGAAAAAGCATTTTCTGGTGTGTTATTGCTGATGGTTGACACTTGCAATCCATTTAACATGAAATTAAAAGAGCTCCCCCCCACACCCCCATTTTGTTCGTTCCTTTGTTTGCTTCTGTGGGTGGGGTATATTAAAGAAAAGATTAATTACAATCCTGTTGCACTCACTTTCTGAAACCTTATCACTGGTCTTTGGTAAGCAGGTTGAAAACCCCTCTTTTGAAGAGCTAGACTGCAGAGCTCAGGAATCTAGCTGGCAGGCACCAAAATGGACTAAACTTCTGAAATAGCAGAAACATTGCTTCACTGCTTTCATTGGTCAAAGCTGTGACAAGTAGACCTCTGCAAGGAGAAATTCCAGGACAGTCTGTAAGCCTGACTGATGCTGATTTACCATGCTCTATGCTGTTCTTGCCAAAATGGATGACTATATGCAGATGTATGTATAAGAAAAGAAGTCTGGGACTCATTTATAAACACTATATGATGAACAGTTCTTCTGTAAAACAAGCTATTGTTTATGTATGACTGCATTACCATTGAATTTTTTTAGGGTTTCTGTAAGAAGTGGGCAGTTGCCTTCAGCAAGTATATAAGTGGCTTGGATGTTCCATGAAAAGTGGAAAAGAGAGATAGAAGCTTGTTTGATTGAGGGTGAAATTTAAGGTATGGGTGGCTATTACGCATAACTTCTACTCTTCTGAGTCTGCAGCAAAGTAGACTGAGGGGTAATAAAGCTGTTGAGCTGGCCTGAATGATTCTTTAGATGGTGTTCTGCTTATGCATTCATTCTTTCCAAGCTATTTTCTTGCTTTAAAACTGCTCTTTAATATATGCATCTTAGGAGTTATTTGTAACAAGCAGAGAACTCTGGCTGCACACAGGTAACATTCATGAACATCAAAGTCATCTCAAAAGAGTGTATGAATTTTCTTTAAAGACACAACGGGTTGCTTTTGTAGGAACTCTGTTTATAACAGATAGTGTGTATAAAAACCAGCAAGTCATTTTCTGCTTCCACTGAATATATTTAGGCTAGGATTTTCAGATTGATTCAGGTATGGCACAGCCTTAAAGTCACCTGGAAAATCGTGGCCTGTGTACACTGTTATTCACTAAAATGACCTGGAGCAATCCTGGACTTAGGAGGCCTATAGCCAGACCCTAAATGACCTGCACTGTTTCTATTTAGCAGCCCAGATTCATAATGGATGGAGTTATGGCTATGAAGACTGAGGCCATAGCCATGGATTTTCTTTTATTTTTCCCATTTACTGCCAGGTCTTCATGAAGCTAGTGACCAGCTCCTGATCTCAGTTCATGGCTATGACCTGATTACACTGCAGTCCTAATGACCTGTATTATCCTTCATTTCTGATATTTTTTCTCTGGAACACAGAGGAAAAAATATAGCACATAATCCATCAGTTTCCTGTTCCAATACTATGAATATTTTATGGAGATGAGCCAGCTTTGTTCCCCGTTGTGTGTTTGCATAGGATTTGGATGCAGAGTGTTCCTAAAAGGACAATTAACGTATCACCTGGAAGAGCAGCTGGTTTGCATATGATCTCAGCTACTGAGCTGTTCAATGCCAGAACTGAACAAGTGTGGCACCCATAAGATCACGCTAGCATAAAGCTAAGCATGGTCCAACTATGTTTTTGTTTGCCTGCTCTAAAGGTAAAACCTGCCACCAGCATGGATAATGTATTCATGAGTAATAGTTTATTGATAGGAAAACAACTGGAAGAACTGAGCACTTTCCAAAACCAGTAAGTGGGCTTTAAAGAAAGTATAGTTGAGGGTGAAAATTCATCTTACAGTGCAACACCCCTTGTGAGGATACAACACCCAGCAGAAGTATGCAGGCATAAGTGGGAACAAGACTGTTCATGTAGGAGGAAACAAAATTATCCAATAACAAGCTATAATGTAGTCCTAAATCCTTTGGAAGTGGTGCAAAAACTCCACTAATTCTGAATAAGGTTTGGATGGGGCCTATATCAAGTACCAACTGAACGTTATAGGGAATCCAGGTCTTCAGCAATGGGATCATCATTTTTGTTCAATAAAGTGTTTGGGAAATGGTGTTCACTTTCAGGAAGGTTCTTTATTGGAAAGATTTCATCCTTGTTGGACTAGTGTAGAAATGAGAACCATCATTCAGACTGATAAGGATGATACAGATTCTCAAACACAGCTACATGCTGACACTGAGATGGAAAAATGAAGTGACCTAAATTAAAACTGTGATGGTATGAAGGAAAGTGAGAAAGGTGAAAGGAGACAGACCTAGATGTGCAAAAGGGTGTATATGTAAGAGGGCATGGTTAGACAAGGAACTGAAAGCCTCAGGGAAAAATACCACAGGACTAATGAGATAGCTGGCAAGGGGGACTCTCGGACAATATTCTGAAGGGAAAGAGAAACTGAAACATTGTTTAGAGAATGTAGGGCATCTGTGACAGCTTCCTGCCGATTATACACTGTCAAAACGGCAAGTCACTGACTGCTTTCTGCGCTTGATATTTAGAGAAGATTCTGCATTTCGTCTCTCAGCATTCTTTTCTGTCCCCCTTGGACTGGCATCACTCTGTAACGCACTCACAAGACATCATTTTAAGGAAAATAAAGATTGAGAGCTTTTTGTTGTTTTTTATTGAACTACTTTTTTTTTTTTTTTTCCAGAAGGAGCCTAGTATTGACTGAAAGCTGTTCCCAGTGAAGTCAGTGGTAAAGTTCCCACTGACATTTCATTAGAGAACAGTTGTAGTGTCACGGAGGCTTTTTGAAAACACTGCCCTCTGCACGCCAAACAAATCACGAGCAAACAATGCAAAACAGATCCTGCAGTTGAATTTGTTTCTGTCCCTGTTTCTGAGCCAGAAGCAATAGGAAGTGTGTGCAATGAAGCAAAGACTCTATGGGATAGGGAGGTGTGAAGTGGGTGTATTGTAGGATCTCCTTCCAGCAGAGGTGCAGAGTAGTCACATGCTGACTTTAAAGGTGCTCTCATGCCATGATGGATGATCCATCCATCCTACAGGTTTACTTGTCCCTATCTTCTAGTTTGGATTAGAGGCATTGAGATCACAGTAGGATATTTTTTTACCTCCTGTTTTGTTAGTACTTTAGATATTAGATATCCAAGACTACCAGGAAACTATTTTCTCCATAGTAATTTTGTTTGTGTAATGAGGAACAAGGCCTGTGAGAAGATATTGTATCCTTTAATAGTTCAGCTGATATACTGATAAATGTCATTACAAGCTCATTTAGAGCAGTGTTTTCCAGTGTCTCCCAATTAGTGGACCCCCTCCTTTAAGAGGTGAAGCGTAGCATTAGCATAGTGACAACTCTTTTCCTCAGTCACTTTTCCCAGATTCCATCTAAGTCATTCACAGGCTACCATGGGCCTGTAGTCCAGAGGATGGCCATTACTAATTCAGAGGCTTTTTTAAGGCTTTTGTCCCTAGAGAAACAGACAACCACTGCCCCAGACAAGAGGGAAGTTAAGCAGACAAGGAGTTATGAAACACACAAAAAAAAGAAGGGAATTGAATTCTTTTACTTTTTAATGATTGCCTGAAAACTGACTTTTTGTTTTAAAACTAGTAAAGAACAGTGCCACTAGTTTCTGGTAGTCCCTCAGTCCACCTCTATCATTACTTCCTTCTAGTGAGGCTGATTTGTGGATATTAAAAATAGCCTATATTTTTTCAAGAGTTTTTCTGTATGCAAAGGTATCTGTGTGATCTGTTTTAAGTTCTTTGGTACATACACCCAGCTTCCTCCTTCCAGAATGTTTGGGGTAAATACTTGAAAATATTTGAAGCATTCCTTCTGAGTGAATGCAGGAAAGAAGATCATGGAGAAGCTTGGCCGTCTGGTCATCCACAAAGTGTTGTAGTTCAGTGACTTGCAAATTTTGTCGCATCTGAAAACTGTCCTCAGGCAAGAACATGGTGTAACATGCCCTAAGGTAGCTAGGTCACTTTATAAATATACTCTGAACAGGTTTTTGATTTCCCTATTAGTGTAACTACTTATCTGTCTCACAATAGCATTGGTTGAGAAGTCATTAATTTATACTGAGAACACTCTGAAGATCTGAAACATTGCATGCATCACATATTACTATTATAATGGGCCAGATCCTTCAGATTTGGTACACTAGCTAGCTTTGAATAGGCATGGAAATGCCTTAAGGGTACTACAGTTCAGGTTTGTTCCTAAATACTCAGAGGGTGGATACATTGGAAGCACTGTATTCATGTTGGATGAAATCACATGCTCTGAGACTGTCACCTTTGCAGCCACAGGAAGCTAGAACTCCAGGTCCTAGAGTTGCTCCAATGATTCTCATTTTGTTATTCATGATGAGTCAAATGACAGGTATGTGCATTTCAGACCACTGACTGGGCAAGAGAATATGGAAAAAAGTCAGAGGTAATGCATTTCTAGTGACTTGCTTCTTTAAGGTCTAATTCAAGAGCTTTTACGGGTTAAGATGTAAGAGGCACTTGTCCTAAACCAGCTGTAGTATGGATTTCATTTCAAACATCAAGACATGCTGCTCTTTTCTACTATGCCTTCTTCCCTCCACCCAACATTTTTCTGACTGTTACTGTGCAGTTTTCTCACAGCTCAGTCCAGGAGCTTCTAAGCCTGTACATTTCCCAAATGACAAATTTTCTAGTCCAAATACTTGTCACTGAGGTCACCATGACACAAATATCTTCTTTTGCTGTACTTCATATCTTCTTATGCAGTAGTGTCGGTTTCTTTTCCTGCTGTTGTCTGGACCCTCTGTCTTCCCCTTACTCCTTGGGCTCAGCAACCTTAAGGTGGTCTTCAAGGCTGTGTTGTTCTTTCCCAAATTGTACCTTGGATAAGGTTGGCAGCTGCCTCCTCCTAAAAAGCCAAGGTGCATCCCATGAGTTGAGTGACTATAACTTCTTTCCTGGTGAGGCAAGAGGGTGTTGCTCCAGCTGATCTCTGGGCTTGCTGAAATCCAGGTGATTGAGTGCTGTCTCTTAACCCAACTGAATCCAGAATTTGCTGCCATGCCAACTGTGGCAAGTCGCCTGTGGGTTTTTCTCTGGTGTTGTACACCCCTTTCTCAGGTGTGAGGGTCCCCAACTTCTCTGCAAGAAGCTAGTAATTTGAGATCATCCCACAAATCTATACCTTGTTTAAGGGCTACCAGGCCCCTGTAGTGAGATTCCTTTGGCTGAATTCTGTGGGATACGGATCAGGCCCTAAGGGAGAAAAAAAGAGGTCCATCCATATTTGGGAGGGGGGGTGTCTGTTTTGAAGGGAGTGAAGGTTCTGACTTTACATTTCCCCTTGAAGTTTTCAGGTTTGTGCTTGCGCAGAGTGAGAGTCTTGAGATGAGATCTCAGCCCCAGTTGTTCATTTTGCAGTTCTATTAAAAAAAATAACATGGGGGAATTTTCTAGATTCCATCCAATCCATAATAACTTTTGAAAAGTTAATTTGCTGCAGCTGCTTTATAACTTCTCCTAAGGCCACAACTCAACATGATTACACAACCGCAGTAACTTTTATGGCTGAGTGGAAACACTATCCTGGTTTTGTTGTTCTACAAAAGCCAATATTTGGTTTAAATATTCCCTTGGATTTTTAATCCACTTTGCTAGGAAATCTCACTCACCACCAGTATTTTTAGAGACTTCACCTGCTTTTGTACCTGCCCCTTGCCACATATCCAACAGGTCTACTACATATTGTAAAAAACCCCAAACTCCTGTCCTCCACCTTATGGGGTATGAAATACATAATTGTTGTCTTCTTTTAGGCTGTACTATGCAGGTCTTAATAGAGACTAAGATTGCATACCCTATTTCTCCTGCCTGATAACACCCTCCTGTGTGAGAGCAGCGTGTTGAACACAGCATCCAGCCAGCCAGCCCCTGGGTATGCTAATAAAAGTTCTGCTTCTCCAATCAGCCAGCTTTGCCCGAGGAGTCTGTCAGCAAAAATAAAAAGGATATTTCTATTTAAATACCATACAGTGTCTGCACATTGAAAATATTTTTACCGTGGTAGCATACATGCCGCTACCAATAAGGGTGTATTGTTGTTATAAGTTGGCTGTTAAAATTCAGCCAGGACTAAAAATTGCCATAGAAAGTTTCAAGCTAGAAGGTATTTGTTTATTTTGACAGGTTATTTAAAACAAGGAATGAAAAATAATTAGTGGTTTTGGACTCACTACCTTGCATTTTTCTGTTTAAAAAGGTCTTAGATTATATTTTCTGGTGATTGGATCCTGACAGAAGGTTTATATCTTGGGGAGGAGTGGGAACAAAAAACTAGCAGGCAAACTCTCAGGTTCCTTTTTAAGAGAAAAAATTTAGTTGATTTTTCAGGATGAGAATAACTGCTAGACCTTTCTACCCAGAAGTGTTGAGTTTTTCCCCATGGAGAATACAAAAAAGATATTCAATGACTGTCCAAATAAAATTTAATTCCAGAGTTATAATAAACATCAGTACAAATGATCACTTCTGCATTTCTCTGTTTAGATAAGGGATTAGAGCACTTCTCCCTGTAACATGTTGGGCCTCTGAAAGGCCTAAAGAGACAAAAGTATTCTTCTGGGTCCTCTTCATTTGTAGGTCGAAGTTGTTGTCTCAGAGAGGTGATTCCCCACATGATCATCTTAGTACACTAAAGGCAGGTGTCTAAATGCATATGTAGACAATTGGCCTGACATTCAGGGAACACTGTGCTCTCCCTCAATTCGACAGAAGGTTTTGTTACCTGTGTAACATGGCCATATAGATGTTGAATCTGAAACACGTAGGTCAAAGATTTAAATAAAATGGAAGCCAAAAATAAGAGTCCTAAATCTATACTTAGACAAATAAACAAACACCTGATTTTCAAGCTGTTGAGCAGCCAGTGGCTTGGCCCCAGGTTTGAATACTTTGGCTTACGTGACTTGTCCAAAGCCACACAGGAAATCTGCTGCAGTGCCAGGAATAGAGCAAAGATCCTGTGCTTTAACCACAAGCTGGCTATGCTTTATTTGTCAGCAGTCATTCCCACAAGGAAGCTCAACCAGGGATCTCGCTGCATCTAAAGTCAGCAGGATTACCTACTGGTAATGAAGCTAAAAGATGTTCCTTGTTCTCTGAGCAAGTAAGTTATGTACAAGACTCCGGAGCGTCAGCTGAGTGCTTTGAAGAGCCTGTCTTCTTAGGACACGCAGGATTAGAGGGCAGAGCTACTGGACAGTAATCCCACTTCTGCATTTTCTGCATTTTGGGCTGCTGCACAGGTTGAAACTGCAGACTGGAAAAGCCGTTGTAGACTTAGTGGGGAGAGCTGGGGCATGCCGTTTAGTTTCTTTAATGAGCTGCTTCTGGGGTACCCAGCAGGACAGAAGCTCCTCTGCCCACAGCTGATCTTTTTTCCATTGCCAGCTGTTAATATGCTTCCTCTCAGCCACATGGGGTGGGCAGTCTAAGACTACTTGTGCCAGTCCTGACCTTGGAGGCATCTCTTCTGGCCCCTACCTGCCATTGTCCATAAGGCTGCAGAGCCAGCATCAGCTTCTGTGTCACACTCTGGCTCTGTACTTCCTCTGAAGTCTAGGCTTGTCCACACCTCTCCCCCCACCACTGTTTGCATGCACGTGCCAGGACTTCTGACTCTAAAGCAGGAGTTTGAAGTTTAGTGGCCAGACTGGGATCCCAGACTCTTCTGTCAGTGGGCTGCATGCAGGAAGGATGGACAAAGTCAGGTGTCCAATGGGCAGCCCAAGTGGGATTCCTTCAAGGAGGGCATGGATACATAGCAGGTCATGCAGTGTGGATGAGAAGTGTGCTTGAAGCCAGCTTGCATGTCTACCTTACTTTGCATTGTAGGGATGATCTTAGGATGCTTTTAGGAGATTTCCACATAGACGTAACTGCTGTTGCGCTACCAGGATGCATGAGCTGGATGATATCAAATATATTCAAGACAGCTGAATGTGAAGATGAGGCCTAAAGTGATATAAATGCCTGTTCATTGATGCCATACTGCTTTATGCTATCAGTGAAAAAATGGTTGCTGCCTCTATAATTACATTTAATTATAGTTCCCATAAATACCAGAATGGATTTAAAAATCTGTTATTTCACACTGGAGTCAAGCTTGAACTGTTATATACAGAAATGTTGTGCAGGTGAGAAGGTGCTGCAGGAAAAAAAAAAAACATTAAGCCACATCTTTTGTGAAGTAAAAAAGAAAATATTGAGACACTCTTCAGGGTATATGCATTTGACATTGTATAATGCCAGACAGTGGTTTCCAAATGATATCTTATGTAACTCCTGAGTCAAATAAGATAACAAAAGGGTCTGTGTTGCAGTCAAATAACCATAACTGAAAACTCTCTGAACATTATACTTATATACTTATTGCTAAACCAGTAAGGACAATTACAAATTACAAAGTAGAAAATGCTTGAACATTCATTACCATATTTCTTCTATCAAGGAAAACCGCACATTCCTCTTAGACACATGCCAAATGTGAGGCTTTAAAGAAAATGTTTCTTGAGTTATCCAAGTATAAGGAGCATCTGAGTAATTTTCTTAATTGTTTTGATTGTTTGGTGTTCTGTTCTGAACAGATTTTCTTCTGTCTCAAAAGGCAGTACACAGAACTCAGGACTAAAACCAAACACAGAAAATTTCAGGCAATATGAAAAGGGGGTAGGGAATTCTAAGTGACAAGTGGGTTATATTGGAAGTCCCATCTTGGTTTCAACAATAGGACTGGTATCTTGATATTTGCATTTAAGAAATGTGGATTTCCACATACTAACCATCTTTCATGAATTACCGCAGATCTGACAAATTTGAGTTATTGTGCTCCTCCTGGGAGATTTTAAAAGCCAATTGTAACAACAGATTATATGAAACAGCTGGTCAAACAGAATGAGGAACCCATTCATTGGCATTTGATGAATTAATAAAACCAGGCACAATACAAATTTCAGCAATAGCTAGCAATTCTCCAGGAGAATAGGAACCAAAAAGAAAAAAGCAGGACTGAAATTGCAGCAGCTGTTTGGCCAACAGGTAGAGGGTAACTCTTTCTTCATGGCTAAGGCTTGGGAGACTCCTAAAAGATTCCTTGCAAGAAAATGTGTTCTTTGCAACCTGAGCAGATGATAACAGAAATACAGCACTTTAATACATATCTGACTGTTCTTTTGAGGCAAAGCCAGTGGAAGGGAGAAAGGTTGCACATCAGATTGTCTGCTAATGCAGGGACAGAGAAGAGCAGGGTTGGGTGACTTATAGGGAATAAGTGGATGTAGGGACAGCAATCCTTTTGCCATTGCCTTCACAGTTCCAGTGCCAAGGTGAGGGCTTTGAGAACCAATGTATATGACTATCTGAAAAAATGGGGAAAGGTGTTTTGCAACAGCCATAGCACTGAGTTCTGTTGTGCTTGCTTTTTCTATAGCGGATGATGCAGAAGTTCCCATGTAGAAGAATATCTTTACAGAGGACAATCTGGGGAACTGTATGAATGTGAAACACTCAGGAGAAGCATCTGGACAACCAGATGATAAAATGATTAGTAATGAGTTTTTCAGGACTACATGTCTTAGACCCTAGAGTACAAGGGGAAACCAAGTGGATGCTGTTGAACTGATGCTTACAATGCACTCTCTGTCACCTACAACAGTCACCACACCTGATGAAATAAAGAATCATATGGATAACAGTGGTTTCTGAAAAACTTTTCATGAGGCCACTAAGCACAGGCTGTTAAATGAACAAATGAGTCTCTGGATAAAATGGAAAGAGGGTAAAATGGAGGAAGCTCATCAGTGAGATCCCACTAGGATGTCATCTGGGACTGGTGCTGCTCATCATGCTTAACAGTGACTATTAGTGAAATTCCACAGCCATTCCTATAAAAATAGTACAAAAATCACATATGGCTTTACACAGTCCAAAGTGAACTGCAAAGAATTTCAGAAGGCACTGACAATGCTACATGACCAAGTGATAAAATGGCATATGAAGTACAATATTCACACATGCAAGACAATACATATGGGGGAAAAAACACAGCATAGTTATGAACAGAGTGGAGATCTAACTGAGCTGCTGCTATTCAGAAAATTGGTCTGGGAGTTACTAGGTAATTTCCTGAAAAGCCAGCTCAGTGTTCAGTGATGGTCAAAAAAAGAGAAAGACAGGTAGCACTGCTTAGAAAGGAACCAAAAGACACAAAAAACCCCAATCTAAATAGATTATGTCTCTGTTCAAATCCATTGTGTGCACTTCTGGTTACCACAGCTAGAAAAAATAGAACTGAGGGAAATAAAGCTGATGAGAAATATAGAATGGTTTCTTTAGAAGAGACTAAGAGATTGGAAAAGAAATTAATAGTAACATAGGTCCATAAAATCATGAAGAATGAGGAACAGGGAGGAGTTTCTGGTAATATAAGAACTTAGAATAAGCTAATAAAAGTATCTGACAGAGGTTTTAAAACAGGCCAAAGGAAGGACTTTTTAATTCATTTTGTAATTAAGTTGTGAAACTCTTAATTACAACATATTGTGGAAGACAAAGGTTTAAATCAGAAGGCAGATTAGACAAATTCATGTAGATTAGGTTTGTTTGTAGCTAATGAACACTGGCTACAGCCTCCAACCCAAGCGGTAAATCACTGACTGCCAGAAATGCAGAAGGTGTGACAGGGGAAGAACTGTGTTACACTGGTTCTTACACTCTTTCCACTGATGAACCTCTGACACTGTTGGAGGTAGCAAGCTGCTCAGATCCAGCAAAACAGATCTATTCTGTTGGAATTCAACTTGGTGTAAAGAAGAGAAGTTGTTGGTGTAAGAGAGTTTTAGGAGGTGGTACTATCCTTCTTTGGATCTTGCAGACATCTATTTGACCTTCTGGATAAAATAGTTTGAAGATACATGCAACTGAAGCAGGAAATTAATGACTGTTTTCAGTAGCTGCAGGTAGTCTGAATGTCTACCCTCCTGGCCTATTGCCTGCTCCATAATGTACCTTCTGTAAGGGGAACTCTGAATAATGTGTGTGTCACAAAAAGTAGCTGCAAGTCATGAGCAAAGGTTTTCACATCCTTAGGAAAGGATACTTTCCCAAGGTTATCCTCAGGCTGTGGGTATCTAGTGGGGAGATGGATCTTGAGCCCTACCCTTGGCAAACTGTGACACGGCAGCTTTGTAAGAAGGAGCAGGCTCTGCAGTAGAAAGGTAGGTGTTTGAAAGGAAGGTTCAGGTCAATCCCTGAAGTAAACTTGTCATTATTGAGGACTCTGCCATTGTTTGAGTGGTTGTGTATGTGTCTGCAGGTTTCTTGGATTCACTTTTTGATCATCAGAAAACAGATAAACCTATACCCACAAAACATGTCCTGAGTTGTGTAGCAGGGAAGCTCACTGCTCTGCCATCTGTGGTTTCCATAAAATCAGCTGGAGCAGTAATCACAGTCCTTTACCAGTTTTGGTATTGGACAAGTTGAACATTAACTAAAGGTTTATCTAATTACTTTACCAGAGATACATCTGGAGTTCTTGCAAATAAAGAAGGGATTGCATTTGAACCCCTCTGTTGGGACAAACACAGCTTGTCATTGCTACTACAGATGTAGCCCTCGTGACAATGAGACTGACATTAAGACCTCATCAGAGATTTAACTGCAGTGTATCTTTTTTTTACATACAATATTTTCTGGCAATAACTGCTCATGCTGTCATTTTTATTTGCATTTGCATGAAAGAAATGGCTGTGTCCATGAGGAGCTCTACCTCAGCCTGGGTTAATGTACATTATTTGTTGCTAGATGCTAAAGAATCCTTAAGGAACCACAATAATGAGGTTGAATGATGACTGGAGGTTTTATGTTTGTTTCTGTGTGTTTCTGTCTTCTATAGCACTGGGGAGATCTTACCCTAACTCTAGACATATCCTTGTTCTCTGACAGTGTCCTGTTGCCATTACACTGAATGCTCTTACTATATTCTCCAGGGCTTAAATGCATGAAGACTATGAGAAAACACCTAGAAATTTTTGGTAAATTGTTAAAGTGCTTTTAAAGTTTAGAAGATACATTTGACTGATAATATTGAAGACTTTCTTCAAACAGGCATGTTTTTGCAATGGCAACACAAGCTTCTCCACAGCCCCTCAGTATGTTCATCTCTGATCCAATGCAATCCAAAGTGCAGCATTGCCCATGACCTTTTGAGGCATGAGGCTCTACCAGAGGAAATCTCAATAGTGGAATTTGCCTTTTTTCCCCCCCATTCTCCTCCCCATTCCACTGGAAGCAGGGAGGGGTGAGTGAGTGGTACTTAGTTGCTGGCTGGAGTTAAATCACCAGAAAGACTCAACTCAGTCTCCTGCAATAGACACATTATCATCATTACCTAGATGGTAACAGTATGTGAAGGAGTACAAAGGGCTGTAAAGGACTAGAGGCAATTAACCTTCAAACTGTTGGCTCTTTTGAACTCCATACTTCAGATCTTTAAGTCAGGAGTCATTTTCAGGAGGGATCTAGAATACTTTTTTCTTGCTATCTCAGTGGAATAGCACTCGATCTCCCACCAGCAAACACTCTGAATAATTTAGATGTTCCCCACCCACACAACAAACATTTTCAAGCCAAGATTTCAATGGATCTTGAAACACATACTACTTTTTTGGGGGGGAAATGTGCTTTATATTTTTCACTAGATGTAATAGAGTTACTTTTTTTTTTTTTCCCTCAACTGAAGACTTCTTTAGACAAATCTTTCCTCACTAAATATAAATGACCTATTGTGATCAGTTTGATGGGACTTGGTTGTGACATCGTCCAACTCTCAGTGTGGATTTATCTAGGATAGAAAACACCAGTTGTCTCTGAAATCTGAACTCTGTTCGCAATAAACACTCCATTGAAATAGCCACAAGAAAAAGTCCAATAAATTCTCAGCTGTTTAAAATGTGTATGAAAATGCTGCATAAAGGTATTAGTTGAAAACTTAAGTATTTACTTATCACGCAGAAAGTCAATCAAGGAATTTCCACAGGCTACTCTGCTAAGCTACTTGTCTGCTTTACTGAATAATAGTAAAATATTTCAGGCCTTGAGCCTTTTCTAAAGTTATTTTAACAGATTAAACTGGAATAAGAGAAGCAATTAAGTTTTCAATCATGTGGCCTTATATTTACCCTTGTAATCAAGTCACATTCCCACCCCCTCAGTCTTATTACAGAAATGTGAATCTCAGACTCTGCCTACAATTTAAAAAAAAAGAAAAAAAAAAATTACAGTGAGTTTACTTTATATGGAATTGCTTAATCAGAATGCAGAGTTTCACTAATCATATTTAAATATAGTCACTGTAAGCCAAACATTGACCTTAGGTTAAAAGATTTTTATGGCTTACTTAATATAGATCCATTTATAAAGTGCTGTAAAAAAATTCTAAATCATGTGGACGCAGGGCAAAATGAGACGATTAGAAATACAACAATGAACTGCCACAACCATTGTCATGCCTTGGAAATGGTATCATTTTAAATTGCACCCGTTGTAGAGCCATTGTAAGTGTAATAAAAATGGTGGGAAAGAAGCAGGCAAATAATGACTTTTGTCTCCAGGATAGTAGAGATTTCCAGAAGGTAAACATAAAGTGCATTCCATGTGCACCTCAGACCTTCATATTTCTAACACGCTCTCTGGCCATCAACACAAGGTAGATGTGTGAAGGTAAGGATGCATGTGGGAAGATGTCTGCCTGTCTTTGTCTCCTCAGTTTTTTTTCTTGTGGTAGTAGTGGTGTCAGTGACGATTCTCAAAGGCACGTACATTTAGCTGCATAGCTATCAAAAAAATGAGAGGGAATTCAATGTTTACCCGACAGTCATGGCACTGAAAATCTCCCTAGAAGGAGCTAGTATATTGTGACTACCATTACTTTACCTACCTTTGGTCATGGTAGGTGTAGTGTCAGTATAATTTTAACTCTATGATAAATAGAACAGTAGTCATTGTTGGTACTCAGAATGTAAAGTTGTTGTAAAGGATTCAGGTTAGACTCTGATCAACATGTGCAATGTCACTGGATGAGACTGCAAGTGAGCGAACTTGAACTAGGTGGACCCAATACTCTTGTATGGTGGGCTTCTTACGATGGCCTTATTGCCATTGCTGTTCCTTGTAATAACCTGAGCAAATATTTCTCTGGCCTTCAGTGATGTGCAATTGGTATCACAAATCACTGTGTCAGAAGCACGGCCTAGATTTTTTTTTTCTCTTATCTGCCATAAGGATACCTATTATAATCTTAAAGCTCATACATTCTCACACGTAGTTTTTACAATATATGGAGACATTTATAAAAATTAAACTTTCCTTGCCTTGTAGTCTGCTTGCAACAACAAACTCCTTTCCCTGCCCTGTTCTGTTTTCATTTTGCTCTCAATTTAATGCTCGTTCAGTCTTGTTTAGCTAACATTTCTCAGAATTGGAGGCAGAGATAGGTTGGCATTTTCCTGGGCTCAGAAATGGCTGAGCTAACCAGTGAGTGAATGTGGGCCAGATAGCCTCAGAAGAACTTTAGTGTTGACGGGCCAAAGTAGATGTGCTGCATCCCAGCAGTGCCCTGCAGCAGGGCTCACAGGAAACTAGCATTTAAATTCTCATCTGGGTTCAGTCAAACCATTATAAGCCATGTTAGTTCTTCACTGTTTTATCTTTCAGTGCAGTAGCCAGCAACTATTCTAGGTTCAGACGGGTTCCTTGGGGAAGCTCATATTGCAGCACTGAAGCTAAGCTGAAACCTTCTATCTGTCTGTCTGTCTTTCCAGTCCTTAACCAAGATATTTATATCCTGTGCCTCACTGAAGAAGAGTGCTGTGCAGAATTTCATGGATCCCACAAACTTTCAGGGATATGAGTAGGCAGAATTTGGCCTTGACCAACAAACTGTGAAGCTGAATCAGCCCTTTTTCCTTTCAGTCCTTCACAACTTTGTCCACAGGATGGATCCTGCCATTCTTCTCATCCAGCCCACACAGCTTTCCTGAGGCCTTGGGATGTTATCTGCTTGTGGAAACAAGAGGCCAGGTTCTTCGAGGGGCTTAGAGAATGCAAATGTGCAGTTGGCAGCTAGTCAGGACACTGCAGCCTGGGTCCAAGAGAGAAAAAAGGTGCAAGACAAGCTTTATATAGTACTTGATCCTGGTTTCTTTTCTGTCCAGTCAGTCCACTGTCCTCTTACAGCCACACTCAACTGAGGCAAGATCTCATTGGGCCATGCAAGGGAAAAGACCCAGGTCTTAAAACCTGGTGAAAAGTGGAGGGGAAAATGTCACCTGATACTGGCTGTTATTACCCACCTGCTGTGCTCTGGGAACCAGGAGGAAGGGTCTTTCTACCACTGAAATAGCAGTCACCCATTACAAAGGGAGCAGCAGCAACCCTGAAACAGAAAGTGCAGTGACTGTGGATGGGAAAAGATCATCCGGAACTAGACTCCGGTAAGGGAGAGCAACTGTGCCGAGGAGTGTGATTGGCCTAGGAAATGTCAGGGTGTGCATATATGAGGTAAATATCTCAAAAGGAGAGCAGCCCGGGGACACAGTCCTGTGCTTCCAGGGAATCGAAAGAGGAAGAAGTGGAAATTGGAAAATGTAAATGCAGATGCCCGAATGACCCTTTTCTTGTGCCCTTTGTCCCATCTTTCTGCTACAGTGGGATGAAGTGACTTGTACCATTGTTGCACAAGTGGAGTCTATCCTGTGCAGGTCACTCAAGAAAATCTCATGTTCAAAGAAGAGGGGGGCAGGGCAACTAGTGAGAGGACAGATAGAGAGAAATCTCAACTTTCCCACAGACTCCCAAACCTCTCCTGGTTTCCCCAAACCTCACTGAACCCATCCTTGGGGTGGTGACATGCAGTTTGAACACCTGTGCTGATGTACACCCATCTCAAGGGGCTGCAGCATGGGGTGAAGGTTTGAGAGTCTCTGAACAGGAGAGATGTCTGTGGTAACAGATACCTAACTACGGAGAGATGTGGAAACCAGAAGCAGTACAAAAAAGCAGCTGAAGAAGGGAACAGGACATATAAGGGGCTGCAATGACCTAGAAATAAACACCTGTGAGATTAACATGAGGCAAGAAGCATTTTCAAACTTTACTATCCAGGATCACCAGACTGTGGGCAGACACTTCCTCCCTCACCAAATATTTTAGCAATGAGGGGCTCCATACTTCTTGGGGAAAGAGAGAAACAAGACTTGGTGGATTTACGGTAGCTGTAAGCCTGATGCCCAGATCTCTGAGGGTGCAAGGAAACTGCTTGCCAGGGTGAGAAAGGAAGCATGGCCTCCCCTTCTGTCAGGAGGGCTTGGGGCGTTAAGCACTACATAGGACAGAGAGATGTGCTGTAGGGATGGTTTCAAATCTGATAGCTTTTAGAACCCATGAAGTGCAGTGGAAAATTGCTAAATCAGATAAAATAGTAAGAAAGAGCTGTAAGGAGAAGATTGTCTGGATCTCAGAGAACACTGACATTCCATGTGTCTGATAAAGACAGTGAGGACCACAGCAAATGGAAAACCCTCTAATCTCTGATGACCCTGCTATATTTTAGGAGCACACTGACATTTTCCTCATACAGGCTGTGATGTTACTCCTTCTGGAAATGGCAGATATCTGGGACTAGGGAAGACTGAGACAGAGGCAGTCCCTTCATGTTTTTCTGTGGTAGTCTGTCTCATTACTGCCTGTCCTGATTTCTTTGTTCCCATATATCTCTTCTTTCCTCCTTCTGTCTCTCATTTTTTTTATGCTCTTGTACTGTATATGTTCTCTCCTTCCTTCCTTCCTTCCTTCCTTCCTTCCTTCCTTCCTTCCTTCCTCAGATTTTTCTGTCTTGCTCAAAGCATAAGTTCCTACAGCAATGAGTGCAGTCATTTTAACAGGTTATGTCGATACTTGTCTTGCTGAAGAAATCATCAAGAAATTATGATTCTGAAAGGCGACACAGTTTCATTTAGAAACCAGATGTTACCCAGCTGTCACAGCCTTTTTTTGCTTCAAAGTATTTCCAGCATCCGAATGAGGAACAGAAGTCAGTAATGGTAACACACTGTTTGGTAACACCAACAATCAGGACATTGTCTGTTAGACACATTCAGTGTCAGGACTTCTACAAGGAAGCAGCGCTAGGATGTATCTGGCCATATGCAGGTATTGACAACATAGGCATTTCCAGCAGGACTAGTCACCCCGCGTACCTTTCATAGTCAATAATCACAAATAAGCACTTGCAGAGCACATTTCATCGTATCCTAAATCAATCGTCAGATGAGTAACACCCTAAAAACACTTGTTTTGTTCTTGCCTAGTGTGAGCAGCTTAATGCAGATGTCTATACTGTATTTTCTAAAGCTAACAGGATCCATCTTCCCATGCTGCTGTCTCAAGTATGAGCCCAGAATGGTTGGCTCCAACTATCTCTTCAGCTACAGATAATAAGGCAGTTCATGTCGTGCAGTAAAAAATATTGCAAAATTGTAAAGGACAACTAATGACAGAGTCAGAGTGCTCAGACCAAGGGAAGAAAAAGTTACTGAGTTCAACCATGCACCCAAAAGAGATGTGCAATTCGAAATAGCATTTTGGCCATTGCTTATGGATCTCTGCAGTCCTTCTCCATCCTTTTTCTCTCCCCTTCAGTGAAGGAGAGCATAGGGATGGTTTAAGAAAAAAAGTCATCAAGCAGACAGCTAACAAGAAGAAAAAGAGTCTGTTAGAAAGGTGGAATGGGGAGCACTTCTCCTCAGCCAACACCTTTCTCTGGAAGTGCCATTTCTGTGAGTCTCATCAGGAACCTGGCTCAGAGGTACAGGAGCCTTTTTTTAAAACTTTTCAGCTCTGCCTCAGATAGTAGGGTAATTTTATCTTAACACTGGCACTCTACAGAGTTCCCTATGGAATATCTTGAAGCTACACAAACACAAATCCTAGAGAAACAATATTTAGTTTTCAAAAGCAATTGAAATATTTTTAAGACCAACCACTGTTTTGGCGCAGGGTATGCACTTTCTGCATGGCAATCTCCAATTTGTACCAGATGCAAAGGCAAAGATATTTACTACACATACCCCAAACTGCACAAATTCCTTTGCCTTTGTGTTCACTTAACCTCAGCTTCCATTCCACATAACTTACTTCACCTCAACTATGTTTCTTGGAATAACATTGAATTTTGGTCAGTTCATTATTGGCTTTGTTTGTCTTCGGTGCGCTGTGCGTTACAGGGTTGGCTTGAAACTTAAAACACTGTGGAGAAGGAATCCAATATGGTAATACAATCATTTGCCTACTTTTGCAGGAATAGTTTCCATTATGGCCCCTATTTTTCACACTCTCCTAACTTTCCAAAACACTCACCTTTGGAGATGGAGTTTTCCATGGTTGGTGTTTGCCTGAAGGTTAAATTTGTGTGTGTGAGTGGAAGTTTTACCAAAGACATCTGGTCACTTTTACATTATAGGAGAGTGGAAAAAAACCCTACATTTTTTCCAGCTTGGGAAGAAGAATGTCTAACCACATTTCTAGGAAGGGCAACAGCAAATCTGCTGAGGGTTGAAATTTGACAGACGCAATCAGTGGAGAGCCCAGTCATATTTTATGTATCCTGCTTTTTGAACTCATCTCTACATCTCCTGGTGTCTATAGGGGGATTATTTGTGTTGAACAGCCTGCAGGATGAGAGCACAACCAACCAGTCACCCCAACAGCCAGTAACTAATTCCTGTCCCTTTTTTCCCCCGTGCAAGCACAAAATTAGGAGCTGTATTAACAGCTCTGTCCCCAGAGATCTGGAAATGCTAAAGTTAAATTGCTAATCATGTTAACTCAGTCCTTCAGAATACGTATAATAAGTTTAAGTGTAAAGGAATTGTTCGTCCATTTAAAAAAGGAAAACTGAGTGATATTAAAAGAGTTGGTATTTTTCTTCTGCCATTAGTTTTCTTTTTCCTGCTTAGTATATACCTGCCTGATCCACGTGAAGGGCTTGGTGTTGGCCTGTAGTAGCTTATGAATCCTACATGAAGTCTGTCTATAGAGATAATTATTGTGTGAATACATCTGGTTACTGGATTATTACCTGCATGAAGAAGTTGTCTTAGTTTAGTAGCTGAGACATTAAGAAAAAGACAAAAGGAAATAAATAAAATAATTCCACAAGAACAACTTCTTAGCCGACATATCAAGAACTCTTAAGAAATAATGCCTGAGCTACAAGCTGTAAAGAGGCTGTGTCCACACAACATGCAAGTGAAAAACCCAGAAAGATCATTGTTGAAAGTTGTCCTGGGTTTGGTTTGAGAGGCTGCAGTCACTGAGATGTCACTGGCAGACACCACATGGGAGGCTGAGGAAGCTAGACTTGCTCAGGACCAAGAGTGATTACAAGCTGCAAGTGAGATAAAGGTGCAGGTTTTTTCATTATTTTGGGGAGGCAGACATGTATGGACAATGTTTGAGTTTTAGAATTAAATATCATACTTCTACTGCTGAGAAGACATTTTTAGGTCACCTGCATTAATGAACAGTCATAAGCAATTAGTCAGATATTAGTAGCTTCCAGAAGTAGTGGAAGTGCTAAGCTGTTGTAGCTAGGAGCTCCAGGAGGTGGCTTGACACTAGACTTGTGCTTGGTGAGACTGGAGAGGACAGTGGTCCTGTAGCCATGAAGCCACATGCTTTCACTGAGGGTAAGTCATTCCAGCAGGAATTCCAGAGCAGGAGCAGTGAATGAACCAATGTAGATATCCTTGGCTGTAGCTGCATTGCTCTTTGAGGTGCTCTTGTGAAGGACTAGAGCACCCTGTCTGTCTCCCTGTAGGACAATCCACTGTGTATAGCATTTCTCCCACAAATCCCCTCCAGCATTTCACTCAAATTCCCCTTAATACTTTTCCTCAGTCTCAACTTACTTGCCCTACATACAACCTCTTAGCTCACCGTGCTTGAGTGTGAGATGACCTCCTGAGATCACCTTGAACGTGAATTATCCTGTGATCCAATGACCACATTGCAGAGCAGGCCCATTGCCTAATGCTGCCATGCAGCTCAGTAAGGAGAGTGATGCTGCCACATCCATGTGGCACAGCAAGTCACCGCAGTGTGACCAGTGTCACTGTGGAGATCAGCAGGGCCATCACTGAATGGATTATTCTTCTGTTCCCTCTCTCCAGGATGTGGTGAAGCATCTGCCTTTTTTCAAGCTCGTAGGCAGGATTTTGTGTTGCCCTGCAGACAATTGCAAAAGGTTTGGCTGTATCTGGGCCTTTCTGACCACCACAGGTGGCCCTTGCGTGCTCCGATCAGAAGCACTGACTGTGCGTGTTTGTGCTTCCTGAAAGTCCTCTGTCTGCTGCCTGTAACAAGTGTTTACTCTCTCAACTGTTGACACAAGATATCAGTCCCCATGATGTGATCATCTCCACTTTCATCTTTACCAGTGCTGTATGACCCTCTGCAGCCTCCACCCAAATGACCATGGGGAGTTCAGTCTTATCCTGAGCTCCTGCCAAATGTGTCTTTGGGTATCTGAAAGCTGCCTGGGAGACCAGCTGAGCCCAAGACCTGGCACACCTTCCTCACCAGCTTGCCCCAGGAGTGAGCAGCTGGTCCTGCTCAACCAGAGACAGGAAAGGGATGCTTTGTCCATGGGGCAAGACACCAAGGGACAGAGGTAAGGATCCTCCTACAGGTCAACAAGTCCAGAGGAAGGCATGTGCTTTAAAAATACTTTCTGGTTTACAAGTGTAAAGCCTTTTCCTGTGGTCAAGAGCCATCAATCTTCATTGGCTTCACACAGAGAGGCTTGTGGTGAGAAGTCATTCCTGAAAGCCATCTTACATTATATTGCATGTCTGGGACCACAGGGTCTGTGGAGGGAGCACAGCCTCAGGGAGTTACAACATGCAGACTGGTCAGCCCTCTCCCCTCTACACCTCCTGTTATGCTGGGCACCAGCTCATAGCGGTAAGAGGCTCCAACTGCAAGTATTGTAGTCCAGGATTGATATGGGGAGAGAGAAGGTGCAGGGAGGACCAATAGCAATAACAGGCTTGCCATAGAGATCCCCCGGCCCCCTGTACACCATACAGGTCTTGTTAAGCAGAAGGGAAGGGACCAAGGAAGCTCACATGAAACACCACGGAGAGAAAAAAGGTTCTCATCTAACACTGGGGCAATGTGCTGTCATTCATATTTGCTGTACAAAGAAGAGCTGGGTCACAATACTGGGAGAAAGGCTGGGAAGCATTATCACAAGCCACATGCTGGTCTGGCCTTTTTGTCTTAACAAACTACAAGTCAGCCCTCAAATCCCTCTGCCAGCTATTCATGGCAGTGAGTCTGGGCTAAGAGCTATTTGCTTTTCTGCTTGCTAAAGTCTGTGGTATCAGAGCCTCTAAAAGAAGGTGCATGAGGCATCCCTCCCTAAAGGTGATAAAAATCATGATGACTGAGAGAAAACAGAGCTGAAAGAGAGCCCCAGGACACCCATATGCCCTGCTGGCACCATTTCAAGGAGCTTCCTGACTCTGGTGGATGGATTGCCTCTGGTTTAAGGGCTCGGCCTTGATATTGAGGACATAGGTTGAACCTCCTACCACTTTGGCTGACTTCCTAGAGCCATGGGCATGGGCCTTCAGGGAGTATGCTTTTGGACAGACTGATCAAAGCAGAAATAGATTTATCTGCAGGAGAGTGGGGTGACCTGAAAGAAAAAATCCAATTGGATTTGGAAGCTAGACCACACTCCTTGCCTTCTACCAGGAGGACTCTTGGTGCTGCTGTTCAACTTCTACTGGAATATTCTGTGCTATCTGTCCTTCAGCTCTATATGGTCATTGTTGCTGCATGAGGTACCATGTGACATCAAGACACTATGGCCTCCCTAAGTCACTTACAGACCTTCTGGCAGTCAAATTTTCACCTGCTGATCTGCTGGGGAAGGTAGGATGCAGGGTTTCTCTACAGTTCAGGCCTGGATGCATGTGTACTGTCCACAGTGAGTAGACTGTGCCCTCAGTGGTAAAACTTGACTGCACTGGATGAGGGAGGCTAGGGCAGGTACAATTTTCCTGAGTAAAATGATATTTTCCAGTAGGATGGCACGTGCAGGGCAGGAGTCTGTGTATTGCTATGTCTTTTAGCCTATGTGGTAAAGGAGGGAGTGAACATTTGTGTTTGGATCTGATCCCAGAAGCTTATCCTCTGGCTTTTCAGTTGTGCAACTAGGGCTGCAGGGCTGTGTCTCATGACTTTCTCTTGAGCACCTCCACCATGATCCATCAACGTAAAATTATGTTGTTCAAAACCAGATTCACTGGTTCTTTTGATGCTTAGGGCATATTCTGGGGGATCATCCTGGGGAACGGAGGGTTCCCACCAAGTTATTCTGAAGCAACAAAAATGGTAGTATCATCTGGTGACTCCTTAGCAGAAGAGTCCTTGATGCTAAATGGACTGACTGATGGAAGGGCTGCTGGTGTGACCTTGGTATGTGGAGAAATGGCATGGGTGCCTAGCTGAGCTAGGGCTGATGGTCTGGCCCCAGGGGAAGATGGCTTGCTGCCAGGAAGTGATGGTCCAAGCCAAAGAGTGACTATTGCTGCCAGGCTACTGGTGCGTCCACAGCAAGATGAGGCCTGCTGTCACATGGATGTGCTGATGGGAGCTGTGAGTTTTCCTGAGAATCTGCTGTAACCTGCTGGTGGGTGAGGAGTTACACTTGTCTTATCCAAGGTCTTTCCTGTCTGTGAGCTTCCTGAAAATCTTCATATTCCAGGCAGAAGTATCTCTCCCCATCTCAAGTGGTTGCTCCTGCTCTTGGTCTTGAAGGCATCCTTTAACTTTGCCCCCTTTGCCTGGCACTTCCCTTCAATATCCATTTCCCCAAGAGGCCAGTCTGGCCAGGGATCTCTGTGTATCCCACGACAGTTGCAACTCAGCTCTGTGATATCATAGCTCTGCAAGAATTTCTTTCTCCCATTCCCCTTAACTTCTTCTCCCCATTTAGTGAGGACTATGTGGGCTTTACCTGTCCCCAGAGCACCACCTGCGGGTGTCAGGTGGTTGGCATGCCTGGCTGCAGCCATGTAGATGAGAGTATCCCATGTTCTATCTGCAGTGCCCTGCTTTTGAGGAGACATGCTGTGTTTGAAGGGTCAAGGAAGGAGAGAAAGGTGTCATGGCCCACATTGTTCTGTCCTTCTGGATATATGTTGGCAAGCTTTGGAGTTCCAGAAGTGCTGTTGCCATTTGCATGACCGGTCACATAGATATGGAGGTGTTCTAAAGGTTGCTGTAGTGGGCTGGATGCTTCTGAAACACTGAGTTGTGTCTGGGTAGGTCTCAGCTGTGTGCACCAGGGAGGTGAAGGAGGCTGCTCACTCCCACCCTGCAGGAGCAGCCAAACAGGGAACATCAGCCACAGCTTGGCGGCAAGGTGGTAGCTGCTTCACCTTCATCCCTCAGCCAGGGAGACATGATGTTTAAGGGCAGAGGGAAAGGAAACCCCACCTTGTCACATGTTGCATGGATTTAGGACTGTGGTCCAGCAGGGTGAGCCTAGACAGACAGGAGCCTAATTAGGTTTAGGTCTGCTACTTGTCTCTGTGTGGGCTTGGCAATGGGCTCGCTTGTCCGCCTGTGAAACGGGGCGAGCAGTGCTTACCCTTTTTTTTTCAGGTCTCAGCATGAAACGTATTATGCAAACGAGGAAGGTTGCTAGTGTTATTCCTTAGTAATGAGCAACAGACCTTGAATTTTGACCTTTACATGTCGTTGGGACTTTTTTGGTTGGATGTTTTGTTTTTTTTTTTCTTTTTACGACTCTCCGTACTCGCCTCACCAGGCCTGAACTGAGTGCACTGGTCGCAATTGAAGGTCAAAATCATTTTCCTGCCAGCTCTAACCATGTAAGTAGGGGTTAGCGCAGCGCTGGAGGGGGGTATATTTATGGGCATGCAGATGAGCTACCATTTGGACGCGTTTCTGCTGGTTGGTGGAGGGATGGAAATACAGCTCTGTGAGGACACGGTGTGGTCGCTCCCGAAAATGGCACTCGGTGTGGACGAGATGAGCCTCTGACTTGCTTTCTCCTCATCTGGGTGCCCGCAGAGAGCAAGAGCGAAAACCAGTCTGCGTGTCTGTCACTGTGAGCGAGTAAACCTAAGAGCCAACTCGTAGGGTTATCTGGCCCTCGGCACTAGCCTTTTGAGCGGCCAAACTCCAATGCTGACCGGCTTGCGAAGAAGAGAAATATTGATTTTGTTTTCTGCACTTTGAATCCTGGTACCTCTGCCTTCGATCTGCTCAGCTGGAGCCAGAGGAAAGGCAAAGTGTGTTTCAGGTGGTGTAAATCATGCCTCCTTCTGCCTGGCTCCAGTTGTAAATGATACCAACCGAGGCTTGCCGTTTGCCTCCAGAATCATCCCATGTGGGTAAGGACCTCTCTGCGCATTAAACTAACTGGGACACTTATTCCTGTGCAAGCTGCTCCCCTTCACACACTGCAGTGCTTGCAGCAGGCTTGTACAGCTGCAGCTGCCCTTCCAGGGGAACTTCTTCAGACCATTGGACTCTCCTAGATTCAGGCCCCCATCTTCAATAGATAGTTCATACAGAGGTAGTACATAATCAAACCTGAAATTTGACAACTGATTCCCCGTTGCCTATGGTTTATCACCTAGGTGGGGGGATGCTCATGTGTTAACTACGTCAGCACATAATTATTCATTAACTCGGCTGGGCCAAGCCCAGATGTGTTATCATCTACTGCAGATGCTGCGACCCTGATTTCTGGATTAGAGCAAGCCCTGAGGAGGGACATGGTTTGATGTCCATAGGCTAACCTCTAGACTAGTCTGTCTCTGAACTTGTTTATATGCACACCCAGGAGCTCCTGTCAAATCTCTCACAGCAGACAGCAGTGGGGGCAGAGAGAGTGTGACGTGCTGGAGCATGCAGTGCTCTCCAGAATACAACAGCAGTATTTTGTTAGCACCCTCTCTGTGGACTGAATCCATCACCATGACAGCTGGCTGAAGAAACATCAGCAAAACAAAGAGTTGCCCATCTTGTCAAAAGGTTTAGGTTTGGATGAAGTTTTGACAGATGCATCTCTCAACTATTCAGTAGTCCAGGCACCATGCAGACTGCCCCTGGGCTTCCTCCTGCCCCTCCCTGCCTACCTCCCTAAGACACCATTCCCTTTCCAAGAGGAAGATGAGACCTTTCAGTTTTTGTCTGGGGTGGAAGGCAGATGGATTTCATAAAGGGATTTCTGCTCTCTGCCTAGTTCTCATTCTGGTGCTGTGCAGGCTGTGAATCCTGATCCCCATCCTGCACATGAATTTCATGCCTTTCCCTGATTAGTGTTGAAAATGACATAAAATTTACCAGGAACATTGTTCTGGGGTTTTGGTTAACCTAGGAACAGCTCAGGTGCACAGTGATATGAATCAGGATCAGGTTCTATTTGCAAAGATGGCTCTGAGCTCCTGAATTCCTCCTGTTAAATGGAATAGTTGGTTTCCATCCATTATTAATGATTCCTGACACAGCATTTGATCTCCAGTTCCACAAAGTCCGGGACTGTTCAGATGAGACTTTGGTCCTTATTCATCTCATTGTGTGAGCTGCAGCCACCCATGATGTGATATTAATGACCAATTAAAAATATGGCTTATCTCTGAATTAATAATAGCAATGCTTGTTTAAAAGAGCAAGTGCAGATAGGGCACTATCTGATTTGTGGGGACTCTTAGGCAGACTTTCATCATGTAGGTAGCATGGGTGTTAGGTGTAAGGTAGGGCTTTGTATAAGAATGAGATTTTTAATGCATATTCTGTGGAAGATGAGGTTCATAAATCAGTCTCTACATCAAAGGTATCAGGAATCAGTGGGTCAGCAGAGACAGACACAGCTGAGAAGACCTATGTTCAGCCACCTGTCCCATCCCAGAGTCATTCAGTGACTGGACAAACCACTCAGCTTCTCAAAGATCTTTTGGTTCCTAGCTCCCACTGATTTTGATTGGTATTACGCACTTCAGTACGCTTAAAAGTCTCTAGGCTTTCAGTTGCTTTCCTGAAAGACCATCAGCAACTTGGTGTTTTCATTTAAACTGCTCAAGTCCATGGCGGTCCTGTTACCAGACAAAGGCCCACAGATACTAGGACAGAGCACTTCATGCATTTCTGCAAACACAGACCTCCTGGGATGGCATACATAAAGGTGGCTCTGTGCCAGCAGTCAGGCTCTATCTCTGGGTGGTATATGTCTGTGTCCTTCAGAAACGGTGCTCTTACCCTCCTTAGACTTGTATCAGCTGTGTGATGCTGCAGGGTATGGCTCGTGCTGTTCCCACCTGATGAGATAAGGCTCCCTTCAAAGTTCCAACTTGTTAAAGAAAATCTCACACCACATGCAGTGTATCTGGAAGCTTCCAGATTGTTTAGAGTTACATGAGCAAAACTGTATCTGTATTTTCAGCAAGTATCTTCTAAAAACATGTGAGCTTTAAAATACATTGAGGTTGTCAAAAGATGCCAGCAAACAGAGTGGCCACTGTAAGACTGAGCTGGTGGTGTGGTTAAAACAACTTGGAGACTTGGAGGCAGAAGTGTATCTATCAGTATAAGACAAATAAGCAAAATGCCTGTAACTTACTGGGTTAGGAAAAATTACTTTCAGGGTGACAGGGCACTGGAACAGGCTGCCCAGAAAGGTTGTGGAGTCTCCTTCTCTGGACACTTTCAAAACCCACCTGGATGTGATCCTGTGCAACCTGCTCTAGGTGAACATGCTTTAGCAGAAGCGTTGGACTAGATGAGGTCCCTTCCAACCCTTACCATTGTATGATTCTGTAGAGCATCACTTCTTCATAGTTGATCATTTCTTCATGGCCTGCCTGTTAGTTTCAAAGCTTTCAGCTGCCTACATAAAAATACCTAGGAGTAACCCATTTTGTGTCACCGTAGGACGCTGATCTAGACTTTTGTTACTGGACTGATATCTGCAGGGAAAGATAAACATTTCACTTCTTTAATAAGACTTCAGTTGGCCCTACAAATAGGAAATGGTATTTAGAGAAACAGTGCTAGCTGGAGTTGGTGGGACCCGCATCCTCTGTGGTGTCCCAGGTGCTCCAAATAAAAAGCAAGGGATGTCCCTTTGTCCTGATTTATGGAAAAATATGTCTCTGGAAAAGATTAAATCCATTTTTGCTTCACTGACAAAAGTGACCCAGATATTTTTATATCTAATCAGGTTTGTTTTCATTTATCATGATGTTTAGCCAGGTGAAAAAAAACTGTCTTTGTGTTGTGTGCCAAGTTCAGACTGATATGGAGCCTTTGAAGTAAGAAATGTAAGCAATCTTCTCCCTACAGGTTCGGTCCTCCTGATAGTGGGTACACAACTGAAAAATCACTCTTCAACCCATTCTTGAGCACCTCACTGGTGGATTAACTTTATGGTAATTCTCATCAATGAGGGGAATTCTTATCAAAAGCAAAATCCGAATAGACAAAACAGGAAAAATTGAGTTTTATGGAGCAGTTTTAAGAGAAAATCTGTCTTTGATGAGAAGTTTGAGACTTCCTTTCTGAGCAGATGAAATTACTCACAGTGAGACCTAAGCTATGGAAACTGTTTTTAACTATTCAGAGTATGATCATTCTGAGTGTGGGCTGTTAAAATCAAACCCAGAGATGGAGACCCCTCCAATTCAAGCCTTTTTTTCTTCACCCAACCCATCCATATTATTACATCTGGATTTTGAATGTTTGGGGTCCTTTTGGAGGAAGATCAGTTTGCTATAAGGAACCTCTCCATTTTTCACAGAAGGCTAGGATCAGAGGTGAGCTCATAAAGCAGAACAGAGATCTCAGGTCAAATGTGAATCTGTTAACATGGAGGAAAGTGCAGCAGTTGAAGTTCAGCTTCACATACAGATCTGCAGATGTATGAATTGTCTGTAGCATTCAAATCCAGGTCTGGATTCATATTTTGACCCCTGCCTGAGTTGATGGAATTGAGGTCAGAAAGGTCAGCTCCATATCCTTGTCATGCAAGGCTCATGAATTATGTCACTGGAGTAAATTTTTAATGAAGGAACGCAGGAAACTTACTCAACATAGTGTCTTCATAAGCTCATTAACCATTTACTGGATAAGATATAGCACAGTATTTTTCACCTTCCCTTCAGATTGAAATGCAAAGAAAATTTTAATCATTCAGCATATCCACTGAGGGGAATGTATTTGCATATCTTAACCTCTTCTGGAATGCTTGCAAGATACATTGCCCTTAATCCATGTTTCTGGACAGAGAAATCTTCATTTGCTGAAAACCAACAACTCCATAGACGAAGGGAAGACATGGAGCCTTTGTTAGAGGCATCTCCTGTTGTCACTGAAGAAACACTTGTGGTATTCGGGATGCAGTGAAAGTTCTCATATTGACTTCAGTGAGAGGAAGCTGAAAAACGGATCCTTTTCTGAACATAAGGAACTTTTTGCTTCTCTCAAAGCAAATATTTACTTGTGAAACTTCTTAGCTAGGGGCTGGAGTAACACAGCGCCGTGAGGGATTTGGTGTGAAATATGGGAAAATATCACATTTAGGATTAGAGTTCAGGTCTCAAAGATGCCTCTTAAGCACCTCTAGCAATCTCTGAGGTGACTGCTTAAGCTAGTTTTACTGTCGACTTCCCGAGTGAACAGAACTGGTGTCCACCAGCAGGTGGTGCTTCTGCCTGGGAGTTGTTCTCATTCACCATCGCTGGAAGATAGAGCTTCTCACAGCATTATGTAAAAGATACTGTACAAAGCCTCCGTCACATTATATGGATTCCATATTTTGGACAGGTCATATGTCTGCTCTTTCCTTACCTTCAGTGTTGCTTTTCTTTAAAGGGCCTTTGAGTAAACGGATAATTTCCCTTTTAAAAAATATCCCATAGGAGGTGCTTGTTCAGAAGATGTAATAGGAGGCTGAAGAACTTCAGTGACAGGAAAAAGAGAGATGAATGGTGGCTTTTTACTTGGGATATCGTTCAGGCTATCTTACTGGAGACACGTATGTGTAAAACCCAGCAAGCAGTCTATCCCTTGTAGTCTACTGATTCTCATCTCCCCAAGGACAACAAGCTAAAGTTCATCAGCTCTGAACACATCTGGAACAGATGAGATGGAGACAAACAGACAAATAAACACCCATTTAACTCCAGACTATTCTCTCTAATATCTGTGGGACCAATCTGCTAACTTTTTAGCTGAAATCTGGTTATGTCTCTTATAACTGATTTGCATTAGGAACCTTGTGCTGTTTTTTTAATGCCATTACAACAGCAGTAAGTACTTTAAAACACTGACTGCTGTACTCCGGTGTCTTCCTTGCTGCTCTGGACAGCTTCATCCCCATCGAGGAGATAGCAGCATGGACATTTGTGGTTACCCCACTGAGATGAGGAGACCTCTGAATGATCTGGGTCAATGTAGGTACCAACGTGAGATGGAAATGTCAAAATATTCTTATGTGAACCACAATAATCACATACTCAAAAAAGGGTGTGCGTACTCCAGTTGTGCAGGTCTCCAGACATTCTTGGACACCATGAAAAATCTGATTCATTTTAAAATTTAATTAATTTTTAGGGAAATGATTTTTTTCTCCACTTTATTCCATCTCAGAAATGGCCAGTGAAAGGCAGGAGCAGAAATGCTAAACTCATCCTTCTCAAAGAAGGCACTTTGAGAAACTGCACATTATACAGTCCTTCAAGAAAAATAAAGCAGGAACAAAATTCACTTCATTGACTTTGGTAGGATAAATATATGTTCCATGACAGAATGTTTGCAGCATATGTTCCTGGACACCACATTCACAGTAATTTTGAAATCTAAGGTGAATCAACAGTCCCTGGCTTTTTACTGCAGCTCTTGCTGGAGCCTTCGATGGAGATGCCAGAATACAGTTTCTAGAGCCGTGGACATTAGCAGATCCAGGAGGGTAATTAATCAAATGGAATTCAATTAAAAATTATTCTCTTGTTCTCCAGATAGGGTGCTTTATGGATGCACAAAATTATCTGTTGAAATCCCTTAGGAAGCTTACCCAGAATAACCTTCTTCTGGATCGACTCCAGCTCCCAGTGGAGGCTCTAGTTCAGAAAATTTTCTTTATTCAGAACAGCACTTAAGCATTTGCTTAAAGTTAGGCACATGTCTAAGAGCTGCTTCCAATAAGGCTGTACCTAATTGCAGCCTAGCTGCCTTCCTAAATTGCGACTAATGTCAATGGGAAGGTTCCATCTGATTTTGGAAAGTTGGGAGGAGGCTGCTGCCATCTCCACAGAGTCACTGTGTTTCTTGACCATGAGAATACTCACAGAGTTATGTAGTGCATGGTACATCTAAAATCACACATTCTTTTGAGCCTTGGAGTTGTCCCTGGGGCAGACTGTGAAGACGTGTGGCCTGGTGAATCAGCACGAGGAGTTCACCTTGGCTCCCAACGTCTTCCTGGAGGAGCTGGTGCTGGATGGGTGATGGTGGGGAGCTAGCCCTGCTCGGAGAGGTGTCAGCACCACATCTAGAGCAGGCTAGTGCCAAGGGTGCCAGTTGTCCCTGCATGTCACCAACCCTGCACCCTAAGCCAGCAGCTGCAGTGTGGTGCCGTGGCCAGGTATCAGAGAAGATGCAGGAAAGACACCAGTGTGGGGAAGGGGTGCATGTGTTGGGGGCCTCTGTCTGCTGCTCCCGAGGCAAGGGTTTTTCTGCTTGAAACGGAAGCTGAATGCAGGCAGATTGCAAGGCCAGCTTGCGCAACTGGATTGCAGCCATATAGTCAAATGGGCCCAAGGTCAAGGAAGGCTGAGGAAAGAAATGTGCCTGTGCTCACGCAACATATACCAGCTTAAATGCGCAATTATTTCTTAACTCATGTGCTGACACATTTGTTTTCCTTCCTTGTCAGTGGGCTTGAAATGATCAGTTGTCTTTACTTTTTGGAGCTCTTGGGGTTATGTGGGGCCTCAGGATATGTTTTGGCCTTGATGACCTCTATGGATTGTTGTGTGTAAACCACGGACTTTTTCTGCCAAAATAAATATCAGTGTAATGTAACTCTGACAGTGGAGTTGGGCTCAGAAGATGTCGTTGCATGGGGTTGTGTAGGGCACTTGCTCTGGTTTTCTATTTCAATAAAATGTCCTGACTTGGCCTTTGCTTCCCCTTTCACTATCACCATGCGAGCAGCATCAACTGGTTCTGTGATCACAGGACTCCACTGAAGTCCTAAGCATGAGCAATGAGCATCTCTACTAGGCACGTTTTCTAACATGCAGCGATAGATTGCATTAAACTCAAAATACATAGCAGTTCTAGAGCTAGCTTGATATTTCTGCAAAATGCTGAGCTCATCAGCAGGTTGCACCCAGCCACAGTGACCATGTGCTCATAACAGCTAATACAGGCATGACCCGTACTGGGTGCTCTACTCCTCTTCCTGCCTGTGCAGCATAATGTGGCACAGGCACCACATAGAGGTTGCTGGTGCTTGGACCCCACCAGCAACAAAGACACTCAAGTGCCACAAAACAAGAAAAGCGACTCTCAGATCTCTTCTTTCCCAACATGGGATGCAGAGCCACCCAGGCCTGTGTGCCTGAGGGGTGCCTGCTACACTCAAGCAATGGGCTTGCTCACTAATACCAAGGTTTTGCACATGGGACCCTGCCACCCCACTGGCTAGCAGCCTTCCTCCAGTGTGAGATCCAGGGCCAGCAGCAGCTTCAGAAGACCAGCGGCATTTGCCCATGAGCCACCTGGGTGGGAATTGGTGGTGGTGAGCTCCTGCTAAAAATGCTGTAGAAACTAAGGGCTGCATTTGCACAGGCATGGATGAAACAGTGAGATAAGCTCTATTCTGCTCCTGGTCTAAATATTGCAGATTTGCACCCTGACTTTCTCTCTTGTCAGACTCTATCTTAAGCTCAGCCTCTGCAAGCCTCAGACTGTATCTTGGGATCTCCAGTCCATTTCTCCTCCTTGACTCCTTACTAAAGCATTCATACAGCCTTTACCAATAGAAGAGATTAAAACAGATAAACATGTATGTTTGTATGTAGGCATGAATTGACATGTTTGTCTACAGACAGAGGTGGAGCTTTAAACAGTTGTTTAGTGTGAGACTGTGCTGGCTGCAGGCACTTTCATTTGGCTCCTGTGCAAAAAGGACTGGTTTGTGCTAGGATCTGCATAGGAAGAGACAGGCATGCTATTTGGCTAGCACTTTAATTCCCAGCTTCTGCCAGTCACTGATTCCCGAGGGCACCCACTGAGAAGTCTGCCTTGACAGTGCTTCCTCTCATAGCCTCTGAGAAATAAGGCAGTGGTACCAAGCTACCTGCCAGACTTTCAAAGGGGGCCTGTGCTAAGCAGAAGCATCTCATGGCCACACAGGGGGCAGGTCTTGATCACTGGCTGAATACATCTGTTAGGCTAAATGCATCAAGTGTGAAGTAAGGCAGAGTCTTTTACACATGGTTGCAAGCTGGTGTAAAGCACGGCTTTGTTGTTCTGGATCAGGTGAAGTTGTCTGTATAGCCCTATCCACTGGATGAATAAAAGAACTGCAGTCAGGATCTGCAGTGCTTGTCAAGACAAGGAAATTCTACCAACAGAACTTGAAAGGCCCAGAAGTGTCTTATAATTTTTTAGAGACCAGGATGGCTAGAATTTAATCCCTGACTTCAGTCTTCTGTCTTCTAAACAGCATTGCTTTAAAATGTATCTTGAAATGCGAAGGAGTCACAGCAGCTCTCCTGGAAGAATGATTGAACTCTCTTGCCTATGTGAATCAGACCACTTGTTTTGCTGAGGAGTTATCAAAACAGATGATTCACTGATACTTGTCACTTTTCATCGATAAGTCTGTAAATCTGTAGACATGTGAGTTAACAACATTAAACCCTGCAAAAGTGCTGGAGGGGCAGCCTATGAGAGAGCTGGTACCAAGGGTGGCCTAGAATACCCCTGCACCTCTGTCCTGATCCACATCTCAGCTGTGACTCTATATTGCTGCCAACAAACTTGGGTGTGAAGCCCACTCTGGAGCATCAGTGGTCTATCACAACAATGTAAGGATGTCTATCCTGCATCTGCCATGAGTCCGTCTAGCCTTCTGTGGCAAGAGGGACACCCTGACACACAAGCATTCTGAAGGTGGCAGGTTGTGATCTCTTTTGTCCCCTGCAGAGCCTCCTAGAAAGGCACTGACTGCTCCCCTGTCCTCCCCTTTTTATTTACTTTGTCCTGTCTGAAGCTCCATCAAGTCATGGCACCCTTTCCCTCAGAGGGGAAGGTTTGATGGGACCATCATGGTAACCTTTACAACCTTCTCTTTGTTTTCTCTGTTGTCCACTGGATAGGTTGATTCCTACATGCTTTTTTTTTTTTTTTTTTCTTTCCTGTTATCCTCTTTCCTGCCTCTCCCTCCCCTTTACCAGAAAGGGTGGGGACATTTTGTGAAGAAATCAGTCAAGGGAATAGACAAATCTGCCAGCCTAAGAAAGACCATAAAAGTGGGGCAAGAGTGTAGTCACACTTCTCCAGAATAATCCTCAGCAGTCTGATGTGACAGGGCATGATGTCTTTTTACTCAAACACTTCTCTGCATCAAACTAATCCCTACTGAATGCTTGCAAGCTCTTAGCATCTATGGTGTCCTGTGGCAAGAAGGTCCACAGCTTAGCACCGCACTGTGAAGAAAGGAGGGAACAAGGTTCTTTTGTGAAGATTCGGAGAAAAAAAAGGATTTGGATCCAGCTTACAGCCACCTTCTGCAGCTAGGATATGAAAGGAGATGGAACAGGCCTTGAAGCCACCTGTGTTACTGCAGGCATTCAGCTCCATCAGAAGCTGTGAGCTGCTCCTGCCTAGAGGAGACGTTGAAATCAGTGACTTCTCTCACTGTGATGATCTCCTGCCAAACCCGTGGCCTGTTGCTGTAACTACTACACTCCCCTCTGCTTTATGAGGACAGAACTTCGCAATAAAAGATGGTTTTGGCTCCTCTCCCAGCTTCCATTCCCCAGAAACTCCTCGATACTAGCAGCTCACTCTTAAGGAGACCCCAGGATGCAAAGAGTTTGATTGTGAGAAATGGCTTTTTGCTAGAAAGCAGGTGTGGCACGATGCCTGCTAGAACTGTACGTCTGTGCTGAGATTTCTGTGAACTTCTGCCCTGTGAAATCCCAACCAAAACCTCAGGTCAGCTTGAGGCCAAAGCACACACCTTCAGTGCTGTCGCACTACCAAGGGACTGGCTTGTCTGTTTCTGGAAGCCTTGTGGGGAAGCAGAGGGAACATGTAAAGAGCTGTTTCATTTCCCCAGCCCAGGCACCTAAGGAGCCAACACACACACAGAAGGAAGAAATTATCACCTGTCATCATAAGCTGTGGACATCACTGGAAGTCAAACTGAGGTGCAGATATAGGTAATAGATAACTCTTAGGCTGTCTCTCTGCACAGGACAAGCATTTCTATGTGAGAACAGCAGTCAATACCCTTAATGTCTGAGAAGGTCTTACTCTGTTAATTGAAGTGCACAGCACATAATTCTTTAGTCAGTCTCTAGATACACAGACAGTGGCTATGAGAGCAAATGCCAGGACAAAAAAAAAATGCATTTGAGACTGATGGATCATGATACAATTTTATTTACAGGACCAGGAATGTAGCTGTCAAGTGTATAAGTATCAGAGCAGAGGGCCCAGAAGCCAGACTAGGTGAGAGGCATGAAGGACAGTGGTACCTCCATACCACCACTGGTGCTAGGTTCAAACCACTGATGGCAAATGACCCGTGATTTTCAGAGATACTCCATGGAAGTAGAGGGCAGCTGGGCACAGCTAGTATCTCGCTGCGTGCTCTGCTCTTGGGTGACATTTATATTCCCCATCCGACTCTTCACTAGTCTTTAACTGTTCTGGCTGAACTATTGACCATATTCCTCCATAAAGGTCTGTGAAGTGTGAGTGAGGAGCAGAGGGCAGCAATGCTGAGTGCTAGCAAGCGTGCTTGTGTGCGTAGGGCGTTTTGAGTGTGTGTCTGCAGAGATCTGTGGTTCCTAGCTACAACCCAGCAAGCAACTGACCTGCAGCTTCCCATCCAAAGCACGGATTCAGCTTAATCTGCTAGGGACAAAATTACTGCTGTCAGTTATTAACATTAACTTTGCCTTTCACAACACTGGCCTTGAGCAGGACCTTGCCTTCTGAGAATTGCAGGTGGTGCACTGCACTTCAGCTGCAGGCAGCAATGTTTTAATCACAGCTGTAAGTATGGTGAAAATCTAGCCAATATTTTGTAGGGAACCTGTGGGGGGCACTTCTGATTTCTTTTCTTCTCTGAGGGACACCCTTTTCATTTGAGGTGCCACATCTTATCCTCCCAGCCAGAAAGACACTGTTCTCGGGCTGTGGTGGTGCAAAGAGGTCAGGCTGGGAACTAACAGCCCATTCTGCCTTTCAGGAGCCTTTTGGCTGCCTCAGGCTGCAGTGAGGATGTGGTTTCCACATAACAGGTGATCGTGTGTGAAGGCACTCACTGAGGTGTTAATGGGCATATGGCCATAACAGCTCTTGTCAGTCTTACTGTGATGTTAGCAGCCAGGAGAGGTGTAATGCTGCCAGCTGCTGTGCCATTTATCAGCGATGCATGCAGGCACCATCCCCATTGCCCATGCTGGGAATGGAGGTCACTCAGCAGCTCATGTTCCCTGGGGCTGATGTGGGGATGCCCTTTACCTGCAGCGTGTTGGACAACACTTCAGTCAGAGCTATCTGTCCCCAGCAAAAGCCATCCCTGTGCTCATTGTTTGGAAAGGTGTATATTTTCCATCTTGCTTTCAGAAGGGTGATCTCAAAGAGGCTGAGGAGCGAATTTCCTTAACTCACCAGAAGCTAAGCATCAGACATGGTGAAATATTAGTGTCTGCTTTTTCATTTAAATGCTATGTGCAGGCAACACCCTTATTTATCCTCTAAAGCTTTTGCAACAGCAACACATAAAACCATAGCAACAAATATGAATGATTGCAGCATCTGCCTGGCCATGATTTCTCCATCCCTGCAGCTTGGTCTGAGGGGAGCAGTGCATTTCTTGGCAGGGTGGCAGGTGCCACTATCTGTGCCAGTGCAGTCCCAGCACCAGCCTCTGAGTTTGGGACCTAACTTGTTCCGTCTGGTTGTTTTTTCAAGCATTCAGGGTTGAGAAACTGCTTAGGCTGGAATCCCTCACTGTCAAATGCATTGTGATGAGATACACTCCTTTCTCACAGACACAACCTTGCTTACACTTGTATTACATAACAAAATATGGCTAAAATTAATTTTTCTTCTGAATGCTTTCCCTCTCACTTCTGTGATGACTGCAAAATGCTGCTTTGTCAAGCGTATCTTTATTTAGTTACAAAGGACCATTCCAGGTGTCTGTCTCCACTGTCTGCACTCTTTTCATTGCTTCTATACAAGGTATTAAGGACAGTACATCTTGATGTGGGTCTTACGTGATGAAGGAGTGATCATCTTAAAACACAGAGCTATTCTAATATTTAGAGATAGATTTTTAACAGCTATGAGCATTCTGGGGACAGTCTGTTGGGAACCCTCTGAATAGCAGCCAGCCTTTGAGCAGATCAGCTGTTCCTTCTGGCTGGCACCCATGCGAGATCCTCTGTGAAAGGATGGGGATTAATAATTTTGCAAAGGTACCCACAGTGTTAGAACAGCTTACACATGCTGACCCACTACAGAGGCTGTGCACAAGAATGCAAGCAATAGGTAAAAGACCTAGAAGCGCAGGTCTGCAAAACAATACACAGAAGCAGCACCTTTAATTACCATCACTGTTACGAGAAACCAGAAGGAGCTGGAAAATGTCCCAAATGTAGTAAAAATTGGATTATAAAGAAAATATCAACATAAAGAAACAATTCAAATGTAATTAATAGATGTAATCTTGGGTAATCATAAGAGGGAAGGTTTCAGTTGTCACAGTTAAAGTCAAATTATGAAAGTCTAGTGGCCTTGGGAGGTCTTTTGGTTCTATGGGGTGATTGACTGACAGACAACAACTTGAAAAGCAGAAGCCAGACCCAGGGAAAGAACTGTTGATTTTACTAATGTTCTTTTAGGCAAATGTGTAAATAGCAGAAGGAATCTAGGAGGGCTATAAAGAAAGTAAAAAGTTTAAAGCAGTGGGGAAACTAATTAAATGCTATCAGCATTCTGAGTATCAGTAGTTAGCAATATAGCATATCAGTAGTTAAAGGCTGAGAAGATTGTGGGCTAAATCTGTGCATACAAAGGTTTGAGGTCTGTGGGGCCCAGTGAATAGTACAATATTATGATTTAACCAGAACAGAAGAAATACCAAAGGAAAATTACATAGGTACCTATGAGAGGATACTCATACCTCTCCAATACCTACATTTAACTCTAGTTTTGTTTCTAAGATTTAACCCTAAAATTAATGAACCTATGTAATGAACCCTGTAATACATTAATACATGAATGGTTAATTTCCTTACTTTAAATAAAAGGAAGGAAGGAAGGAAGGAAGGAAGGAAGGAAGGAAGGAAGGAAGGAAAAACAAGATGGCAAAAGCTGTGTATAAATGTATTAGCTGCTGATTTAAAATCAAGTGTAAAGTTTCTCTCTTTATTGTAGAGAATACAGGAAAACAGCTGATGGAGGATTGAAAAAAGTGACTGAGTAGCTCCTATGAAGGGAAATGTCTGGGCAACAAAGATCACTATTAATAACTATCTTCTGATAATCTTATCTTCTACAGGAAATACAGAAAATTGAGCACACCATTCCAATCCTATAGATACTAATCTATGTATGTCATGCATATGTATGTTTGTGTTTATTTATGAGTATCCCTTTATGCGTTTACAATAGATATTGCAAAATGTTGGGAGATGAATTGCTAATGAACTCACATAAACCCTCCTATGAGATATGGGTCTAATCACAAGATCTTCAGTATGTCTGCTGCCTGCTTCATCATCTCACCAGTAAGACTAACAAAGGATTTGTAAAATAGTCAACGAATGAACACATTGCTACACAGTCACAGAAGGGTTGTCAATCATGAAGGTCATGAAAAATCAACATTCAGTTCTGAGCCTTTTGTACACCTAAAAAGAAAATGTTTTCGTTGAATGGTGCCTTCAAGACCGCAGGGCTGCTACATGTGAAAATACATCCAATAGTAATATTGTTTATACTAATTGTTAAAGACTGTGCATGTTTACATGTGGTGTATCTCCTGCTGATGATGACACCCTGTCATGGGATGGACCCACCTGCTCCACAACACCTGGGAGGCAAGAGCAGATGTTGCCACACCACTGCCTCATCAGTGAATGGCCAGTTGCTGCAATGGAGATGGTAGATGTGTGTAAAAGCACTAATCTCCTTGGTTCTTATGTAAAGTCCAGCATGTGGATCTGCTATGGGTTGTCATTTACTCCATCTTGGCCAGTGGCCCAACTAGTTCCGGAGCCCACACATCTGGCCCATATCTCTCCCACCTGACTACAAGGATATTATGAGAGATCATGTTGAAACCTTGCTAAGGCAAAGGTAAACCACCACTACCACTCTGCCTTCATCCACTGAAACAGTCCTCCCATCATCTCACAATAGAAAGCAATCAGCTTTATCAGGCAAAATTTGCCCTTGGTATATCTATGCTGGCTTTTTTCCAAACACCTTTTGTTTTTCACATACCTGATAATGGCTTCCAGAAGGATTTGTCCCTTAGTTGTCACATGGTTTGAGGTGTGGCTGATCATCCTTGGGCTTCTTGGGCCTTCATTTCTGTTCTCAAGGATAAGCACAACATTTACCTTTTTACAGTCAACAGTCTCTTCCTGACTGCCATGACCTAGCCATTCTTGGCATACAGAGGCTCAACCAGCCGTTCCTATTTCTTTCCACTAAGTTCAGAAGCATTGTGCTTAATATTAGTCTCCATCTGGGAGACTAATATTCAGGCAGTCACTCTTCCTGCCTGTCATTTGGACATTTGGCTTGTCCCTCCTTTTTAACCAGTTTCATGATGTCCTTCCCGCCTCGTTGCTATAAAGACTAAGCAAACCCTGAGCAAATGTGACCTTCAGGGGGAAGCGCAGCACAACAGGATTATTCAAGGACTCCTTTGCTTTTCTTGTGAACAGAGATGGCAGTTAAATGTCACATCTGCTGGACAACATATGAACCTTTTGTATATGTAGGTATGCCTGTGAGTGTGCATAAGTATATGCCTGTAAATATTGGACAAACAGAACTGGACAAGAACAAATGGTAGAAGAGGTTGCTTGAAAGAGGGCTAAGTCTTTTCACATGATTATTGTCAGTCCAGGGCAGCAGTTCCCAAGCTACTCTTCTGTGGAACCTTCAGCACTGTGGCTCCTCGCTTATTTCCACAGGCAGGCTCATATCCCTGCATTTGGGAGCTCCTCTAACAGAACGCTGGTGTCTCCAGGTGACTTTATCCAGCCAGGAACAATCAGGGCATGTCTCTGGCTGTGCAATGCAGGAGGCTGGACTTGCTGTGGTCCCTCTGGCTTACAAATTTCATCAAAGCAAACAGAAGCATCTTGTCAGCTACCTTGATTTCAGGGGGCCAAGCCAAGGGCACATTGGAAACTGCCAGAGAGAAGCAGGGGATCAGAGAGGAAATTCTGCCAGCAGCTCACCCCCATGCTGGGAGGTGTTCATGCCCAGAAAATCATCCAGAAGAAATGATAGCAGTAACCATGACAATGTCAGCAGCACAGCACTAGCACTAGTTAATCGGGGATTAACACTTTTTGGTACCAAGAGCATATCTCCCTTTTTCTGATGTGTGCTGTTGATTCAGTGGTAGTCCATATCTGCTTTATCTTCCTTAAAGCAGACCTTCCTGGGAAACTGCTTTCTCTGCAAATCACTTAGGCTGGACTACCTGTGAAATTGAAATATTTTTGACAGAAAATTTGTCCCAGCCCACGTGCTTGTGGAGCACTTTGCACCATAATCACACCCTAAACCCCTTCCACTGGATGTCCTCATCATGGCCAGGAACTGCTGCTGATGGAAACTGAGGTTGTTTCATTTCACTGAGTGCACTGCTGTTTTCTAAGGCGTGACTCAGAGCCTTTCAGTTAGGTATTTGTGGTATTTGCATGTGGCATTTGCTAGATATAAAATCAACAGTAATTAATTCTGCCTTTCCGCCCCCCCCAGTAAGTTTTTGTCTTTTCCTGCTCCAGACTATGGGTAAGGTGCACACAGAGCAGAGCTCAGACAGGCAGGTTCTGGCTTTGTATGAGGACCCACTTCTCACAGCAAGGGCTCCACAGAGCTATTGGCCTCTAAGAAGCATGATGCTGGTGGGTGCTAAGAAGCCTGACAGGCTGGCGGGCCTTTCACACTGCCCGCTGAGTACTCAGTTACCCATATCAGCCAAGGGAATTATTATTATTATCATCATCATCATCATCATTATTTTGCAGAGTTCATCTTTACTCTTCTTCTTCTGTCTAGGTCAACAAACATCAAGCTGCATCAACATTTACTCCTAGTAAAGAACAACAGTGCTTTTTTACAATACATGAAATTGCAGTAGTAAGCACAAAGAGTAGTCCTTAGTACCTGACGGCATGACTGATGTAAGCCAATATTTGACTTTCCAGGTGAGATTAGATTTTGCATTTAATTTAATATAAACATAAAGCATGCAGTACAAGGCACTTATTTAACAGACAATTGCATATAGCTTTGTGCAGGCTGGAGGATACTTAAACGTTCTTTTCAAGTGTATCATTATATTATCCAGTGGAGTTTCAAAATCCTGAGTGTTACCAAGAATCTCATTAGAGAAGGGCACAGGAAAGGTAAGTTTCTGTTGGCAATTCTTTATTTCCTTTTGGAAAAGTATAGTAATTTTTTTGTTATGAATCAAAGAAAAAGTAGAGGTATTTTGCACAGAACTTTCACGGCAGTTTGCATTTGGATTTGCTTATAGCTTGCTCACTTTGATTACCTTTATTCCCTGTGTTTGAGTGTGTGTGAGTGTATAGCTGCAGAGAGACCTACATGCACATGTACCTGCGTCCTTCTGTGCCTGTGTGTCTGTTCCGTGCACGCAAGCAGAGGAAGGCAGCTTGCCGACCTCCATTTCGAAGGACACCACAACTTCTTGTTAATGGTGAAAATACACTGCCCCTTACCATAGGGTGCAGCAAGCTCATCATTGCTTGAAGACTGCACTGGGATCTAGTGACTTTTTCTGGAAGCTTTGCCACATGTTGTAGGGCTTGGTCAGCCTGAAGCATAGAAGGATAGGCATTACACAGGAGCATCAGACTGAAATGATGCACAACAGCCTTTGATTTTTGCAGGGGAGCAGGATGCAAGCCAGTCACGTCCTCCCCTTTATGTAGGAAAGGCAGAAAAGGACAGTGGCTTTTCTCGCAGCTTCTTGAGAGCTCCTTCACTGGAGTTGGTGTGTGATAGTTTCTGCCCCAGACTTAGTTCAAGCAGGACCAGATGAATCAGCATAGAGTGACTGGATCAGGGGTCTATTTGGACTGGCAATCAGTTGCTGAGCAGGTATCTCTCTCCCATCTCTCTCCCCCCTCCCCACGCTCTGTTCAAGGGTTAACAGCCTGCAAACCTCAATGGTGCCCCTCTACCCCACACTTTGCCTCTGCTAGCAACACTCACAACACTGAAATCCAGCTTTAGAGAAAAGCCATTGAAAATAACAGCTCTGGACAGGCCCTGGTACAGAGGTCCCCACACTGGTACTGTATGAAACAGATCCAGCCTTGTCCTTGGGTGGGAGTCAGCTCTGCAGCAGCACTGTGCTGGAGGGGGATGTCTCCTGTGGGATGGAGACCTGATTTAGGCTTTTCTGAGCAGCAGCTGGGACTGACTGTGGCAAGCTTTGGGATAGCTGGGAGAGGGATGGGACAGAGGTGGCTTTGCAGCACTACTCAGCGTCCCTGCCCTTTTGGGATGGTTGGCCCTAACAAGCAATGAGGCTCTTCCAAGTCTGGAAGCTCTGCTTTCTTGTCCCTCCCCTGTCTATCAGAACACCATTTAGGAGTTATCTGTGTGGCTGTTATGCTCCCATGGACTCACCTGAGCTTGCATGGGTACACTAGCCTTCACAACAGATGGAACATCTGAGACCAACCAGGAATGGAGGAAGGTTGCATCACTCCCTGAGAGTTCCTGGGCAGCTGCCTGGCATGGCATTGTGCTAGCCCTAGAAGAACCCAAAAGGTACTTTATCTTCTCCTGGGTGAAATGCTTCTTTACTCAGTGTATTTTATCTCAATGGGGAAGGCAGTCTGCCTTGACCCCTGCCACATGGGTCATGGGGGCCCATGCTCACTGGTATTCACCAAGGGGTATTTGGCTTCCCAAAGACTGAAAGTTACACGAGTGAGGAGTAAGACCTCCTCGCATTTCTGAGCATAATGAACCAGAGATAGGGATTCTTAAATAATCTAAAATCAGTACTGCACTTTCAAGTGGCAAGTGTTATTTAATTGTCATAATGCAGATAATAGAAACTGGTTTAGTACAGATATTTGACTAAAATAAATGCCATGTTGTCTTTAGCAGCCATAACTAGCAAGGATGGCTCAAATGAGAAACTTCACTTGGACAGTGGAAGATATTTTCAAGGAAATCTTTCTCAATTACATGAACGGCTGGAGGAAAAACATGACAGAAGCAGCAGATAAATTGCAAGCCAAGGTTAATGCTGAAAACTTTGACTACGTTATCCTTTATTTGATGGTGATGATTGGGATGTTCTCTTTCATTATTGTGGCAATCTTGGTGAGTACTGTGAAATCAAAGAGGCGAGAACACTCCAATGACCCTTATCATCAGTACATCGTTGAGGACTGGGGAGAAAAGTATAAAAGCCAGGTTCTGAATCGAGAAGATCTCAAGTGTGTGATCCACGAAAACTTGGGTGCAAGGGACAAAACAAGCCCTGAATCACCTTGACTTTTTGGAAACATCAGCAATGAGGAAATCACAAAGCCACATGCAGGGATCTCACTGGAATTACAAATAGCTGTGGAACTGTTCATTAAATTAACAGGCAGGTCAATGTGGAACAGAATGCTGAGGAAATCAACATTACTGTTTCCCATGAGGACTCTGGCACAGCTGCTCAGGGAACATGCAAGGAAAATGCATGATTGTGCTTTGCTTTGATATTCTGTTCTTCAGGAAAATAAAACCACGAGAACAAATAACTTGCTTTTTTTTAAGCTTTTGGTTTTTTGTTTTTTGTTTTTTTTAAATCTAGAAGCAGATCTGAATGTTCCCACCTCAGAATAGCTGTGAAATATTGGTCAAAAGCTCTGATTTAGATCCAAACTCTATGACTTAAGCCCATCTTAAAAATAACTTGAAAATGTACAGTAAAATACCAAAATATCCATCTATTGACTGAACAATGCACTACGGTATGAATCATAGGAGGTAACCTATACCTACACACATTCATTCCAAACCATTTTTTAAATGATCTGGCTCACATTTTGATTTCATTACTGATTAGCAGCAAAGATTGACTCATGGCCTTCTGACAAGGCCTGTTTTATAGAAGAGATGCTAACTTAGAAGTCTCATCCAGGAGCATGTCCTGGTTGTCTCAGGCAGCTTCCAGAGGTTAATCATCTGTCCTCAAGTCCACAGCTGGCCAAACTGTCTCTTCTGCTGCTCCTTGGTTCTCCAGAGCAATCTGTCTACCTAGGATGCAAACTGGGTGGTGGAGGTGCTGGTTACATCTTACCAGCCAGGGCTCAGTGTGAATCACTGAGATTCTGCCTTCTGCCTTTCAGAGGAGGAATTTCTATACCCAGTGATCAAAGCTGTCCCATTGCTGTGCTCCCTAAGGGATTCCCATGTTGGATACTGGTTTCCACTGGCTGGGAAATTGATTTTCGAGATAGCGTGTCTTCTCCTGTGCTACTGAAGTAGCACAATGCTGTCTCTTAGGGAATAACTAGAAGCAGAACTGGTGACATTTCTAGTATTAAAACATGCTTCACTTTGTAAGATTCTCTCTGGGTTTAGCTCCTATTCATGTTGCCAGACTGAAATCGCTTAAGCTGAAAGTTCCCATTTTGGCTGTCTAACGTGTGGGCTTGTTGTTTGTTTTTAGAAAGTTTTGGCTGAAACACTTCAGCCATGTCTGGTGCTGCATTTTCGACAATTTTGTTTTGCTCGTGTTAAAATAAAAAAGAAAAGGGCTTCTTTTGTTGGAAAGCTTTGGCTTGTTTTTGAGGTTGGTCTTCAGACTTGTCTGGCGTGCTCCAGATGCTCCTTTTGCTGGCATAGCAAAAAGCCTCTGAAGAATCTTATGTCTGCAAGCACTGGGGAAGGCTTGTCAGGTCCCAGCACAGCCTTCAGGCGAGCCACTTTCTGGTGTGCTGCACACTCGGGATGTGTTGACTTTCCTCACACGCGGTGCTCACCGGCTGGAAGAGCACAGATACTGTGGGCGGACAGACCCTGGGGCCACCAAGGGCCCTGAGCTATGGCCATGCTGTAGCCACAAAAGGAGAGCCCCTTTTGGCAAAGTACGCTGGAGCAGCGCCCCTAGCGAACTTGCTCAGGTGCACCTGCATCCCTAGCAACCTGCATCCCCAGCAAGCTGCCAGAGCTGCTGCCAGACCCGCTCAGGCCCCCGCTCCACTCCAGAAGCAAGGCGGCACTTCACGCCGTTGGCCCGGCCCGGCCC
>JANVCC010000017.1:9966975-10109601 GCA_025345505.1 Todiramphus chloris collaris | reverse complement strand
ATGTAGTTTAGTCGCGCTCTCCCGCCCAGAGCCACGGCCGCCCCGTGAGGTAGGAGACGCGCTTCCTGGGCCTTCCCCCACAGCCCTCCTCGGCTCGACCGCCCGCCGCACCCGTGCTGGAGGCAGGCGGGCTGGCGGGGGCGGCGGGTCGAGATCGAGCGGGAACGGAGCAGCCGCCACCCCCTACGTCCCCCGACCCTGCCTGCTCTTCCCGCATCGCTGCCGGCCCTCCGGCCTGCTCCCTGCCCACCAGCCCCTGAACCCTCAGCAGCCCGGAGCCTTCTCCTGCGTGCCCTGCCCCGCTGCCCCTCTACGTGCTTCCCCTGCCTGACCTCCTACCCCTCGACCGGCCTGCGCCTGACCTGTGCACCTTTCTTTGCGACTTCTCTTGCCCCCCCTTTTTTGGTCACCTGCCTGCCTGCCCACCCTGCTTGCCTGCCCCCCTGCCCGCCTGCCCCCCGCAAAGGCCCGGATCCCGCCTTGTCTCCTGGCGCCGGCGGGTGTTGGAGGTGGCTGCAGAAGTTGCCCGGCCGTAACCTGTGGCCTCCCTGCAGGAGGGAGCGTGCGGTTTAAAAGCTGCTGGAGACACGGCTTGCTGGCTACAAGAAGCGGGCCGGCCTGGTTCGGCCCCATCTCAGCGTGTTGCCGTAGGGTACGATGTGCACCAACCGCCTGGAAGTGTACTGCCTATGAGTCTGGCGGGTTTTGTTGTTTTCTTAAGGAAAAAAACGAAGCAAATAAGTAAGAAACAAGGATCTGAAGTTATTGTTTGTTGGAAAAGTTTGGTTTCATCAAGTGTGTGTGTGTATTTTTGGTTGTGCTGGACACTGGTGCGGTAGGGACCGTGACCAGGGACCAGGGCACAGTGGGGGTTGGGGTGGAGGCAGGGGAGTCTGTCAGCCCCACAGGCTCTCCTAGGGCAAGGTGGTGACAGTAGCTCAGGGCCTGCAGCTTGCAAGAACCTTGGTGACATGGCTGAAATGATGCCCTGGGAGCCACAGTGCAACAGTCACACGTTGCATTGAAACAGCAATCTGATGTGCTGCTGACGTTTTTGGTTTTGATTTGACTTTAATCCATGACTGATACATCCCATCTGCTCTGTTCTTTTTTTCCAGAGTTTGGAGCATATGAGGAGCTTCCAGACAAATATTTCTGCTTTTGTTTCTTCAGGTATGATGATCATATATATGGCTTTATGTTTTTCATGTTCCTTAAGTTGGTGTTAGTTTAGGCATTTCTTCATTAGTGACACGAGTATAAGCTGAGTGATCACACAGGTCTTTTCACAGAGTCATGTCTTGACCCACCTACACATAGAGACTGTAAATGTGCACAGGTCTGTGTGCTTCTCAGTATAATGCTGTGTCTTGTGACGGTGGTTTGTGATAGACTCTTAGTGCAGCAGCTCTGGCTTACAGTTGCTTCCACTGCGTTTCTCTGCAGCCTTTGGGCTTTGCTGTGTTATTGTGTTTTTCCATGACCCAGTAGTCTTTGTTTTTTTGGTTCTTTTTTGAGGAGGCTCGGTGCTGTCTTGCAGATATACGGCCTGATTCATGACACAATAGGTCACATGTAGCAGTGGGTCCTCCAGTGACTGTCCATGTGGGAAATGTGCATTTTGCTTCCTGAAATTTGTGTGTTAAAGCAGCAACAAGAGACAGGTGAAGTGAAATCCCTTTTTTATCTCAGGTCATACTCAGCCATCATTCCATTTTATATGAACTTAAATAAACCTAGGAGCTCACTGCTTTCTGAGACGTCGTGCCTGGTGACTTTTATAGCTTTTCACAAAGTGTATAAAATGGAGTTGCTCAGAAATCCCCTGCAGACAAAAGAATATCTCAAGTCCCATTTTGTTGAGTAGATGGAGTTACTGGCAGGCTGAGCGAAATGTTCAGCCAAGAAAATTCAAGTGGGTTTGTGGGTATCCAGATGCTTATGTACATGTTTTCTGATGCATGCAGGCCAGTTGATACTCTGCTGCTGCAAAAGCAAACAATGATGTGAGTGGCTGGGCTGTGATGTGGGTGCTATGGTGGACTGGAACTGTAATTCAGTGGCTGAGAGACTGGATTCAATTCTGTGCTTGACCACAGACTTCACATCTGACTGAGGCTCAACTACTTAGTCTGTCTAGGGTGGTCTGTGTTGCACAACACAGTGTTGTGCAGAAATCCTGGGGCTGGTAGCAGCTGAAGCTCTGGGACTTGGTGCAGCCCTCCATGTGGGCAGTTCAGCCCTACTGAGGACACAGGCCTCTAGGGCTGCATTGGTGACCCTGTCTGCCTGCACTGGACCCAGAAGAGCTCACAGTGTTTGGAGCTAATGGCAGATTGCTATTACAGCACCGAGGCGTGTGGTATGGGCAGAGCCTTTCTCCCATCTGCAGTAGTTTGATCTGCTTCACAGGGAAGGTCTGAGCCTAAATAGCCTGGTGATTGTGAGTGGCATTCACAGTAAAGAAGGTCACTGATACATGTGAGTGATACAATTTTATCCCTGCCCTGCATAGGAGTCAACAAGTACGTGATGGATAGCTTATGGAGCATCTGTCACAGTCTCTGTCAGGGCTTCAGGAAGATCCTAGCGCTCCTGTTTCTTTCTCACATGGCTCAACACGAGACCTCCTTGCTTGCGAGCGAAGGTAATAGTGACCTTCTGTGGGGCCCAGTCTCCGTTCCCAGTAGCGCTGTGTTTGTTAAGGGAGCTTGCATTTTCTTAGGGAATGAACAATGCCTGACTCGAGATGTGTTCTGAACTCTGTGCCTTATCTGCCTCTGAAAAGGCAAACATGAAACTTCAGCTGTTCATTTACCTGTATGTTTTTAAGATATCACAACCTTGAAAGTACAGTGTCTGAGCTTTTTCCTTTTGAATTGATGATCTCAGTGCTAACAAATGTTGTTTTTCAAATGTGAAGTGAATCCTGCCTTTTTATCTCCTCTTCCCATTTTCTTCTTCCTGCCCTGTGCCCCAGCTCCCTCCATTTTTTTCTGTCCTGCGGTTTCAGCTGTATTTAATAAAGTCTGGATCGTACAGAGACTGGAACAGTTAAGAGGTGAAATGGGGAAAAGTGCTTGGCCACTGAAGGCTGGTGGCACAGGACGTGGGAATGCAACGTGGAGAGACTGGTGGCTTCCCTGCTTAGTTGCAATCACAAGAAGACACTGAGGACAGACCGTCAAAATTGTCAGTTTCTCAGGAAATGTTCTGGATCAAAACACCTCTCTTCAGAACAAAGGGAGAATTTCTTTACTTCCCATCCTTAGTGACTTCAGTGCAGCTACTCCTGGTGTATACACAAGTGAGGCAGATTCAGGCTCATGTCTCAGCAAAGTGGAAACGTTACAGAAGTGTTGTGCTAAATGCTTAAATAATCGACTTGCAACCAAGAGCATTTGCAGGAGTGCACAGTGTGATACACATTATGTGCTGCATCTTGCTGGTGGGACAGTACCCTGCAATCAGACCCCCAGATGGGCTTGCATAACGTTTGCTGAGCCTAGAACTTCTTCTGTATGTAAAAAATCACTAAAACCCCATTTTCAGCATTATATGCCAGGTGCTAGCCTGTCATTGAATGTCTGGATTCTTGTCTTTTTACAACATGTTGCAAAATTGATTCAGACCGAAGCAAAGAATTTACAGCTATTTGGAAGAAGAGTGAAGACTGTGTCTGATGAAGCCCCCACACAAGTCAGCATTCTGAGATGAGGACACCCCAGTTGGGCAGTGCAGTCCCTTCAGATCAGGCCAGGCTTCTGTCACATGGGTTTCATTGACAACCACGTAGCCATCTGAATGTGCACTGAGGTGCCGAGTGTCAGATAAGAACCGTGTGTCAGATTCTGCTCTGATGTGGGGTTTTTGCTATGGCCATCTGGCAGGAGGCTTCAGATCTTTATGGTCACTGAAATTCTGGTGGAAACACCAGAACTTAAAATGCCTTTTTCTTGGAGGTGTAACACTACTGACTCATTAGTCCACAGCTGCCCTGACATTTCATCAATAGGAGAAGGGAGCTGCACAATTCAGGATCAACACGGTAAATACTGAGTGACAAATGAGTTGGCCACACCACTGCTTCAGTATTGTTTCATCTCAGTAACAGGGATCTCCAGGGGTGTCTCTCCATGGGGATGTTTCCAGGGTGGTCTCTGCAGGGTGATGATTTTGCAGCTGGAGGAAGGGGAGAGGATGCCATAGTTGGAGCAATAAGGGTGTCTGTCAAGAAGCTGGCTGAGCAGGACAGGAGCTGCAAGAACATTTATTTGACTCCTTATTTCTGAAGAAAGGTCAGAGGCAGCTATTGTGTTATGGTGGTAATTTATTCAGCCCAGCTGCTGGTGAAGGTCTGGACTAAGCTGTAGGGCTTCCTCCTGCTTTTTGACAGAGACTCTGTTGTTACACATACAGAAAACACCTCGAGGGGGTCAGGCAGGGAAATGTGCTTAATTTGAAATCCAGCAGCTGAAATGGTGTCAGCACTGGTGGGGCAGCAAGCAGAGACTGGAGGGCAATGCTGTGGCTTGTGCTGCAGCCTGCAGCCTCCCCTCGAGCATTTCTCAGCCCTGAAGTTCAGCACTAAAACTTAAGTTGACCGCTTAAGGTATCCAGTGACTGTTTGGTTTGCTGCTATATTATTATGGGCTGCGTGGATAGTTTATTAGTAAATCAGAGGGAAGTGGTAAGTTATACTAGATACTAGGATTCACTGGACTTGCAGGCTCCAAATAGGACAGGTGGGCTTAAAAAACACAAGACAGCTCTTCTGGGTGCTCTCTGGCCACTAGATATCAAACATCAGTCAGGTGATGTGATGTGCATACACATGTCAAACTTTCAAAAGTGGCCAGCGTTGTTTTTTTTTTTTGTTTGGGCAGCTGCTGGGATGTGCTGCATGTGATGGAAGCCCATCCACTGCTCTGCACAAGTGTGGCACCTGCCCAGGGTCTGTCAAACTGTCCTTCAGCAGCACTGATGTTGCTCTTGTCACTCAGCTCCAAAAAGGCCCATATAGGTCACTCCTGAACCATGTGGCACCGAAACGCTGACAGGCACTGTGCAGCAGATGAGCTCGTCACAGAGCTGCAGGGTGGACATACTGAGTAGAAACAGATCAGCTAATTCTTTCTTAATTTCCATTTCTTCAAGATGCTGCTGCCTTGGTGTTTGCCTTTAGAAGTGTGACGCTCATTGGTGCTGGGCGCAGCCTGCTGCAGGACGGGCCATATCACCGTGCGGCCAAGATGGTGGCATTTAACTGGAAGGTGAGGATGTTTCACATTCATAAAGCCATGAATTTTTGCTCTTTCAATCAGATGCAAGATGTGGGTGGGTGGGTCCTGTATTTAAAAATTATTTCCTTACCTAATTGTAGGTTATTTAACCTCTGTGCACCTCAGGGACAGAGGACTTGTTGTCCATTGTTGCCATACAGGCTTGCATTCTGTGGGTTGGCCCTAGTACTTGCTATTGGGGTCTCAGACATAGACCTGAGTGCAGTGCTTCTCTCCTCTGCTCCTCCTGGCTTTCCTCTTTCCAGGCTTTTCTCTGGCTGCTCTTCCCTCTGCTCCTTCTGTAACTGTAGGATGTGTTCTCTGTATCTGATGGTGTACCGGCGCCATAAACACTGCAGGGTATGCATGTAAGGCACAGAAATGTCTGAGCAAGTACCTCAGGCATTAACAATTTTAAACATGTTAAATCAAATCATTTATTGAGGCAGCAGTGCTAACGCCAAGCCTTGGTGTTGCCTTTTTGGTGTTGCAGAGCTGTGGTTTAAAGAGATTGACACTTTTAATATACAGGGAGACTGACAGAGGGCGATGCTTTTTTTGCAAAATTAGAGATCAGTGGCCTAATGTCAAAGGTAGCGTGCAGCGTTATAAAAGACTTAATTTGAGCCTCTGATGTGTAGATTTTAAGGGGTCATGGATACAAGGCTTTTTCTAAATTCAATAGTTTGACAATAGCCAAACAGCTTTATGAGGTGCTAAAAGGGTATAGAGGGGTACTGGGAGACTTGGTAAGGGGGAGCTGGCACTGTGAACATGCTGTGCATCACTGAAGGACCAGACTGATCCTGCTGGCTAGGTCGTTCTTTGAAACAGTGTGCTGGGAAATTCATGTACCTTCAGTATCCTTCTGGAATTAGTATCTTTCACTGAGTGCCTGTGCCACTCTTGTTTTATTTGTATTCCAAATTCATAGCGTTACCCATTTGCATTTTATTTTCCACTCCATGTGCACTTTCAGTAGCATGCTTTTATAACATTGAAATGTGTTGTGCAATTTCAGTGGTCTAGGCATTAAAAACTCCTGAAACTGAATCATTGGAGGCTGTGGGGTTTTAAAATTTTCTTCTGGTTTAAAGTCATTTATCTGTACCTACAGATCTGGGCAAGTTAATTGCAAAACTACCATGGATTAAAATTTCTAGGAGCACAGAAATGTTTTTGGGGATCGCATCTGATAGATGATACGCACAGATCCATCGCTCTTGTGAGAACTGTTCAGAAGCATTTCCACTTTTGCAGTTACCCTAGGATACTCAGTTCTTCCCCTTTTTCAGCTCCAGGTCATGTCAATATTCCATTTGCTGTGAAGCAATCAGAAGCAACAAAGACCTCTTCAAAGGAGTGTTGTGTACAAACTTGAGTGAACTTGGTTTTGTCCTTTCCCCTAGACATTGACCTTCCTAGTTTAAAGTTTCCTACGGGAAGAAAAAAACCCAAACCATGAACAGAGGAGCATTAGCATTGCTTTGAATTACGCTGTTGCTGTAGGAAGCTGTATAGCATCCCTGTAGATTCATTTTCAATTGTCCAAGTGTTCCAGTAACTGCCTAAATGTATTATTTTGCATTTCAGGCTTTGGAGAATTTCCCATTGCTGATGTATATTTTGGCAGCTAAAACATTGATTCTTTGCTTAGCATTTGCTGGAGTAAAAATGTACCAGAGTAAAAAAATTGAAGAAAAACTGAGAAGAGAACGTGAAGAGAAATTGAAAAGGGAAGCAGAGAAGAAGGATGATTGAAGAGTCTCTCAGGTATAGAATTTATTCAACATCTTGGTGTTCGATAATGGCATTAGCATATTAATCCCATTACGCTTTCACTTGGATGCATTTTGATTGTGCAATTAGAACTATCACCATTATCTGAGTTCTTATGTCTCCTGTGATGTTTCAGTTCATTTGCACACCCGTATCATGCCCATTCTTCGTAGTGATTGCAGTTGCCACCAGAAAACATGGCAGTCATGACTGCTGATTTAGGAGATCTTAGTGCTCTTAATTGCATTGAATTTTTATGCCAAATCAGTTGCACAGGAAGTCCTGATACATAAAGAGATAGTTAAATTGGGCAAAAAATTAATGAGCGTCACGCCAGACTGGATGATGCAGTAAGACCTCTTAAGTCACATAATTAAGATAGAAAAGAATCAGCCATTTTGTATTAGTTTAAATACAGGACAAGTTATAGATAGTTTAGCTGGAAGCACCACATCTCATGCCACTCAACTTCCCAAGGTAACAGAAATGCTACAGATTATGCTATGTAACATCCACTGTATCTGCTTCACTGAGAAAAATGCATATCATTCTGCATAAAAGAGCAAAATGAACATTACAAAATTTCTTAAGTTTTGTGTTTCCGTTCCCCGTGTGCTGAATTCCTTCCCTCTATTTGCAGAGTTTAAGCAATTGTTATCTTACTGTGTCAAGTCCATTAGCAGAATTAGTTCTGCCTGGCGTTAAGTTTATATTCCCTGACTTGCTTGGTACAAGATTTTTGTATCAGCTCGTTCCAGGTCTCTCTGTTCTGCAGCAAAATGGGAATTCTATTCCTGCCTGCCTTTTGTAATCTCAGTGGGAGTTTGATGTAACGTTACTCTTTAGTAAACTGAAAAACTTACTTTCCTCTTTTGAGGTCATCACCTTGCATCTGAAGAGTTTCAGTTTTTAGAAAATATTAACTAGTTTTGATTTCAAACCTATCACTGTTTTATTTCCTGCAACAAGGATTGGAAACTGTGACTAGAAATGGGGCCCTGGAAATAACCGTGGTAATTAAGTTGTTCATTCGCATAGAAAAAACAACAAATACAGAGGTGTTTTTCAGTCTCCTGTTTACAGCAGATTGAGAACTTGTCTCTGGGTAGATGTGTGCTGTTTAAAACTTTTATTTTAAATCAGTTTTGCTAGGCACTGGAAAATGCTGTGAGAACTGGTTTTGCAGAGATAAGTCAGAGTAAGTTATGTGGAGTTCTGTTGCTATACAAATGAGACGTGGGCCGCCTTGTAGGTGGGCAAACCTGCTGCTTGTAATGATGAGACTGTACCATGCTGTGTGTGCAGCGTTGGGTCCCACAGTTCTCTTTGGCAGAGTCCATAGCCCAAGGGATTGATGCACCAGGGTAACCAGCTCATCCCAAGAGGCCCCTGTGTCCAGCATGTGACAGCTTTTTGAATGACTGGCATTAAAGCATCTCTGATTTTGTAGAAAATACCCTCCTTGCCCAGTCACCCAGTGTTGCCCACCAGAGGCCCAGTCCTTCCTGAATTCTCCCATCTCTTGGGCTGTCAGCCATGTCTTTCTATGACATGATTGTAAGAAGAGGTGAGTTCTCCTGCCCTAAAAATGTTCTCCAGTGTCAGCACCACAGAGCTGTGATGAGCTCTGATTGCAGCATGCAACGTGGGCAGGCAGATTTAGGCCGTGCACTGCCAGCGTATCACGCCTGCTGTTCTCACTGCTGTTTCCCCACCCTGCAGATTTCCTGACACTTGGCAGTTTGCGTTGGATTCCTTTCCTGGGCGAACGAAGCCTTCCTGTAGGTCAAGGATGTGTCAAAGGAGTAAAACCTTCAAGAGTACCATTCACTTACACTGTTAACTCCAGCAAAATTATCTAAGCCTCTATTTATGCAATAAAATAACCTTTGTTAAAAAAGAATTGATGGCCTTGGTTGCTGCTTACTCAAATAGAGCTGCAGGGGAGGCAGTTTTTAAAGATTATCTGCAAGGAGGTGTCTGGTTTTAAGGAGGAGAACACTTTGAGTCCATTTTGGGAGTGTACAAGGTTCATGGACAGATGGAATGAAACGGGGAGGGTTCTGTGAAGCTTCTTCAGAGCAACTGCTTCTTGCAAAGTTCTAAATCTGAGACTCGTGGACCCTTGTGTTGAATCCAGATGAACAAACCCAGGAGAGGAGCTTTTCCAGGCAGGTGTTCACAGACCACTTTCTGGACCTAGGATTCCTCAGATTAATGCAAATAACAGTGTCACCTTTAAGGAAGTTTCCTGCTAGGAGATTTATTATATCATTTTGTGATGCACAGTATCTGAGAACTCTGTACGGCTCTCATCTCATGCATCTTCTACTTGGTCTGTGAAGCAGAGGGGGTTTGCATTACCATTGCTAGCTATTCCTGTGTGTGCAATAACACCAAATCATGGGGATAAGCTAACTTGGTCACAGTAGGTTAATCAACAGAGTGGATTTTTTTTTCCACAGAAATAAAGGCTTAGGCATGTGTAGCAGTGCCAACAGCTTTGTTCACCTTCACGTTTCCATTATAAAGCGCTGCCTGGACCCTTGTATCTTCCGGAAGTTAAGATGAAGCTGAAATTTAACAGTGGAGGAGGAAGTGCAGGGAAGAGGAGAAGCCTTGGAGAAGCCTTGGGAATCCATCAGGATGTGGGAGGCCTGTGGGTTGGCTCTCTCCTGCCCTCTCCCTGCGGCTGTGGGCTGGGGTGCCCACCTGTGGCAAGCGCTACCTGTCTGTGTGCAGCTGATAGAGCTGGTGCTCAGAGAGCTCTTGCTGTGGTGGAGCTGTAAAATCTCGCTGTTCATGCAGTCACCTTGGTGTCTGGGGAATATAATAAGTACTGCAGAAACCCCTTCCTGGCATAGAGTAATATCCTTGGTACGGCAGCTTCAGGAAGGCCAGGTTAGGGAATTCATAGTGCTGTTGTAAACCAGCAGTTTTACTCTACACTCTCAGCAGTCATCTGTCTGTCTATGCAAAGCTGGAATTGAATGGTAATTTAATTAAATGTCTCTGTGGTGTTTGGTGAGAACAGACTCTCACTAACCACCTCTATTAAACAGCTATTGAGGGAAATGCATGAGGTACTTGGCCGAGCCACACACCCAAACCTTAACAGGAAATTGTCCATCCTGTGTAGTGTTCACCAGCTTCTATGCAGTCACGTGGTTGCCTTTGAAAATTGGCTCCAGTTTAGTTTTTTTTTAGACTCTGAACCAAGAGTAGTTTTTTTCTAGACCAATAGTAAGAATGAGCTTTTCTTATTTTTTGTTTTGTTTTTTGAAACTGAAAGCAGAGGTATTCCCTACTTAAACACAGTTGGTCTGTAAGCAGAATCAAAGGTACACAATCTCCTTTTAAAGCAAGTCATTTAGCATGAAAGCAATTGGGCACCACTTGGGCACCATTTAGCACCCAAAGCAGTCAAGACTGGCATTTTAAAATCTGGGGGCCCTACCTTGCCAAACATGTGCAAGAAGAGAATTAACGCAAAGGAGATGCTTTTTTGTCCCTGACTTGAACAGGGGAGAAAGCAGCTGTCCCTTCAGAAGTCCTCCACATCACCACCTTTTTGCCTCTACACAGCCAAACCAGAAAGCATCTTCGTACATGTAAGACTTAAACCTCACTGCTTTTTTCCTTATCTTTGTAGTAGCGCTACAGCATAGATAACCCCTGGAGCTTGTGATGGGTGTCAGAGCAGGGTGACATCCTAAAGTTTCCATAATAAAAATCAATCATAGAATCATAGACTGGTTTGGCTTGGAAGGGGCCTTTAAAGGTCATCTAGTCCAACCTCCCTGCAGTGAGTAGGGACATCTTCAACTAGAACAGATTGCTCAGAGCCATGTCCAACTTGACCTTGAGTATTTCCAGGAATGGGGCTTCTACCATTTTGGGCAACCTGTTCCAATTGTTTCAGCACCCTCAGTGTAAAAAGTGTCTTGCTTATATCTAGCCTAAATCTTCCTTCTTTTAATTTAAAAACCGTTACCCCTTGTGCCGTTGCAACAGGCCCTGTTAAAAAGACTGTCCTCATCTTTTTTACTGAAAGAGTAGGTCTTACTCACAAAACTGAACCAATGTCTGTTCCCTGACATACCAGGGTAGAGTTTTGATCTGTGCTATTGCTGGATAGGTTACAGCAGGGTTTTTTTTACCTTTGGGTGTCCTATGCGCTGCAGTTGCAGCCTTGAAAAAGAAAATATGCTGACACTGGGGGGAGACAGCAGCTCAGATTTGTTTGTTTCTTGTTCAGAAACCAGCTGGGGACCTTGAAATCTGGTTTCTTATGGGAAGAAGGGTTGCATGATGAGTTCTGGCAAGTTTAAAATAGGAATAGAGAATTCAATTCTATCAAGTGTCTGCAAGTGGGAGGAGGCAACAGGGATACAGAGACTTGAAGTGCTGCTCAGTGTCTATGAGTGTGCAGCTCGTTAGACAGCAAAGGATTTACACAGAGTACTCACAGAAAGCGAGACAGGTCACAGATGTCTAGGGGCTACAAAGTCTTTCTCCTCTATTCCATAAAATGACTTTTTCAGAGACCATTCCTGCTGTATAAATGGGCAGCTTAACCTTATGCAGCACCTCACTTGCACAGGTCTTTCACAGTTGGATGTTGTCTTTGTCACCAGTGCCAAGTGTTGAAGACTAAGAAAATAAAAGGATTAATGGCTTTTAAACTTCTAGTCTTTGCACCCTTAGGCTTTCTTCTACTGACTTGCAGGTCGTGTATTTTTAAACAAAAGACAAAATCCTTGTGTAGTAATAAAGGAAGGAGCTGTTGGGAAAAATAAACTCTCACAGGTTCTGAGACAACTTAAGTGGCTTCTGGAACAGGGTTCTTCCAGCCTGAAGGACCTCTGGCTTTGGGGTATCTGTGGTCCTTAGAGTGAAATATAAGAAGCAATGGACTGTTTTCTCCTTATCCGTTTTGGCTGAAACAAACTCAGCTTGATTGTAGTATCACTGAATACTTTTAGACTGGAGGCCACGGGACTTCTACCAGAAACACAGCAGCTCTGGTGCTGGTGGAAGGCAGAGCTACCTGAGCAGTGCTCCAGGGCAGGAGAGATTGCTCTTGAGCTGTTGTGCTGTAAGTCAGGAAGCTGAGTATTTTTCATCTCTTCCAACAGCCTTACATACAAACTATTTTCATCATTTCCTCCCTCGCTTGTCCTCTTGTGGATCAGAAATTTCACCTGTTTTTTTCTTGCTCTCCTCAGTAAAGGCCCTGCAAATGGCATAGAGTCCTTCACGGTTCTCCTTGATCCCGTCTCTAACCCATGACACTCAGGCAACATCTCTGCCTACCTGCTGGCCTCAACTTCACAATCTTAGCAGAATTGTTTCCAAAGATGCATCAACTTGTTTCATCCTCTCCATATTTACTGGCTATGTACTATCCTCAGCCTTCAAGTCAAGTTTGGTGAGCAGCTGATAGACCTCACATGGAGCTGAATACCCTGTGACAGGCGTGTGTCTGACATGCTCCTGATCATATGGAAAACAACCAAAATGTACAACCCACATGAGTGTGTGGATACAGATCAGGTAACATTTCTAAAACCTGGGTTTATGTTTCCCGCTTGGAAGGATATGGATCTGCTGGAATGTGTCCAGAGAAGGGCCATGAAGATGATGAAAGGGCTGGAGCACCTATCCTACAAGGACAGACTGAATGAGTTGGGGTTGTTCAGTCTGGAAAAGAGAAGGTTCTGGGGAGACCTTATTGTGGCCTTCCAGTATCTGAAGGGGCCTACAAGAAAGCTGGGGAGGAACTTTTTAGGCTGTCGGGCAGTGATAGGACTAGAGGGCATGGATTAAAACTAGAGGTAAGTCGATTCAGGTTAGACATTAGGAAGAATTTCTTCCCCATGAGAGTGGTGAGACACTGGAACGGGTTGCCCAGAGAGGTGGTGGAAGCCCCATCCTTGGAAGTTTTTAAGCCCAGGCTGGCTGGCGCTCTGAGCAACCTGCTCTACTGGGAGGTGTCCCTGCCCATGGCAGGGGGGCTGGAACTGGATGATCTTTAAGGTCCCTTCCAACCCTGACGATTCTATGATTGTATGATTCTATGTGCTGAAAGTAATTCTCAGATAGACTGGATGTAAGGACTACCTGATTTGGGGACTCAGAGGTGGCTGGATGTTTATACACAACCCATATCACTTCACAGTTTGATTTTGCCTTTTGAAGCTGGTTTCTCTTGGCTACTGGCACAAGCCCAGCATATCATCTAGGCTCAGCTGGACTTCAATTGGCATATGTATGTACCAGTCTTGGGGATAACAAGAGCACCAGCTGGCCCTTCTCCAGCTGATAGGAGAAAAACCTGGTAGTTGGCAGAACAGTTATCCCTGTAGCGATGGACTTCTCACATGGTCCTGTGGAGAAAAAGTTTGTTCGGGCACAAGTAAGTGATTATGCATGTATTCATGTGTACCTCCATATGGCATCAATTTCTGCCTCTTTACATCTGATGAGAGTGCTATTGAAAAGGTCTGCCTGTACCAGCATCAAAGGCTGCCTCACCACGAGACTGTTTCCAGTCTGTCCAAAGGCTCTTGAGATGGCTGTCACAGAGCAGAGAATGTGTATAGCTGCTTTACCTGGGTCACTAGAAATACAGCATGGCTGACTATCCTTTTTTACTAGTCTCTTTTCCCCAGGACTTCCTCATATTGCTTGGTTTTGCTGTCCAATTCCTCAGCTTCTAACGGTGTGGCACTTTCCCAGTTCTGTGGCTCTTTTAATTTTCTGTGACTCATATTCCTCTGGCCTAAACTCAGTCTAATTTCCTGGCTTAGCATTTCTCATTGATTTGAGGAGACTTACAGCTCGCCAACAAGAAATGTCAGGCACTGACAGTTAAGTGCATTTTAAGCCACATAAATGAGTCTGGCCCTTATATGTATTTGCTTTCTAAAATAGTTTTCTTATTTTTGCATTTCTTACATAGGACATTGTTCTCATACCCCTCCTTCTTCCCTCTGTGCATTTGTCTCCATACCTTCTGCACATGGTCACTGAAGAAGGAAAAGTCTGGGAACAAGTCCACAGAGACAAAGGCTGGGCTGGAAGTGATGTTGCTTACTTCTCTGCTACCTGGCCAGCCTTCTCCCAGTTCTCAGGCATGGCAAAAAATGGGCCCCACTCTGCCTGCTCGGTCATAGAAGCTCACACGTATGTCCCATCATTGCATCCGTGGCTCAGGCCTCCGCAGACTTTTGCCCTAAGTGCATTTGTCCCAGCTGTACCCTGGTTTCCAGCATGCTAAATGAACAGAGGGCTTGAAAATAGCAAAAAACCCCAAAATGTTGATGCCCATCATTACAGGTCTGCTTCATGAGCTGAATGAAAATGGGTTTTTTTTCTGTGAAGATAAGGCTTGGAAAAGTATTTAGAAATAATTGGTCAATGAGACATCATGAAAATTCAGGTGATTTGCATTCCAGATAGCTTAAAGCAGAGGGACATCTGTTAGATCTTCTTCATCAACATAGGCATTTGCATCTGCCTCCCCTCTTTATGCAAAGATACGTTAATCATTTTATTCTAGTGGCTCATTTCAGTCACACAGAGGTATTTAAAATCCTACCAAGAAGATGCTAGACTCATGCATGCTATTTCAAGTGCTCTTGAATAAGGTGCATGCTATTTGGTAACATCCTCCCATTAGCTTGTTTAGTCATATGGTAAAGGAATTGCTTGTCATCCTAAATTACCAGTTGAGTCAGAACTGCATGAGCCACAATATTTTTCTTCAGTACAAAGGGTTACAACGTTTTGTAGAAAACACGGGTTGTAATTACCCTTATGCAGCAACAAAGGGGGAGGGAGGAAGAAAGAAGAGGACTCATCTCAGGATTTTATATAAAATACCAAAGTTCATTTGATTTCAGACTTGATTCTTTTTCCTGTCCGCAGGTTTCCATACTCATTAAATAGGACTGGGTAGAAAAGTTTCTCCAGCTCTCAACCTCCCAGTGCAAAAGGTGTTTAGAGAGCTCTTTCCAGCCCTTTGCTGGAAAAGTGTTTTTCCCTCACTCTCTGGGAGATGTGGCACCAATCACTTCCTCTTTCCTCACACTTGTTTCCATGAAACCCTTCATGGAGGTTTCACACTCGTTTTACCAAAGAATACAAAACAGGAAAGACAGATAAATTCCTGGGACAGAAATGACTTCCTTTTGATACTTCCTCGTTGCTAAAAGGGATGGAAAGCAGGTGATTCTGTACCTGGTCACATGGACTCCATTGTGAATTAGGGATGTCAGAAGACACACCTTACCAAGGAAGAAGTGTTGCAATGTGGCCCTAAACATGTAGCTGCCTAAGCCACGGTAGCAGAGACTGCTAAGACTGAGCTCTGGTGAGACAGCAGTCCATGACTCTGATCCATTCAGGTTTGGTCTGTTCTTCTTCATGTGATTCCAGAACACAGCGATGAAGTCATCAGGTTTGTGCTGATTTGACTGTAGCACACTGTTACTTCTCCCCAGTAGTATAGTGCAGTGTCATGGAGTGAAGGTAAACAGTCATTGGGAAAATGGGCTGTGCATCATTTGTTTCTTAAGAAAACCAAGCTGCTGTGAAATCACCGCCTGTTCTTGTGGTGAAGAGGCACTGGACCTCTTTCTTTCCTTATCCTCATTTCACACCACTTTATATTCATCAATATTTAGCGGAGCAATTTCTGCTTCAAATGTGAAATTAAGTTTAGGGCCATAATACCAGGACAATAAAAACATTTCTGCCCCTGTCCGGTCTCTTCCTCTTTTCCCCTACTCTTTCCTCCTTGCATTTGAAGCACCTCATTTTCCATTCTCTGTTACATCCATAGTTGTAAAAAATGAGCCGATGGTTTTGCTGATGAATATAAAGCTCAGAAAAGATGGTTATTTTTCTGTGTATATCCACATCTCAGCTCTATAGAAAATTACATGTATGGATTTTTTCTGAAGGTAGATGACACTCCTTTTTTTAGATATCTCTCTGCAACACCAAATTTCAGAGCTCGTTTAGATGGTTTCCACACGGAGGAGAAAAACTGCACAGATTTGAAATGTTTCAGTGAACTTGTGAATCATCTCATAACTTATTTATGTTTTTATGGTCCTAGCTCTCTTAGAAGAACACAATAAGCCCATACCCAGTAGTGAGCAACACAGAATATGTAAATTGGGAGCCACTTTCAAAAAAACAAGAAAGTGTTCAATGAGCATGAAAAAACTGCTGTTAAGAAATACTACTTTGCATCGCTCATGAGTAATCTTTTGAACTCAGTTATATAACAAATCATTTCATCTCAGTAATCAATGTCATGGATAAAGAAAATGTCCAGTCATGAGTGCCGTATTTTATCCTGAGAGACTGAACTCTTCGTGCTTTAAAGCTGGAACCAAGTACTAACTGTTAGGCTTCAAGAAAGAACTTCCCTTTTAGAAAGATTTCTTTTACCTGTCACTGAAATGTTTATTGCAGGACCACTGTTGAAATCAAGGCACTTGGTATAATGAACTACTGAGATGATATCAGATGTTAATGTGTATGAGATAGGAAAGTAACATTAAATTCTTCATACTTCTTTAATCTATGGACTCAGGTGTTGGTCACGTTCCTGCACGTTCCCTGTTCAGGAGCAGATCTCCCATTGAGGTCAAAACCAGGCTTTATTCACAGAATTCATTTTGCAGCTCAGTCTTTCTTGAAACTGAGGACATTTATGTCTGAGGAACAGTCCCTTAACTCCCACAACAGAGGAATTTGTGCAGAAGGCTGGCTAAACTGGATCTTAGGTAAGATTTTGCTCATTTTTGTAATTAGGCAAATTAACTCTCTCTTCCTGGTGCAAGCATAATGCATACCAACCTAGTCATGGAATACACCTAAACCAAACCTTTTGGATTTAAATTTATCTCTTTTATTAGTGATTGACATGTGGCTTTTTAGGTTTACACTTTGAAGGAAAGGGCTCAGCAGGCTGGAGCAGGGTAACTCATCCAACACCAATTAAAACACATTTGTAGCCTGACTGCAGGAAGAACCGTTTAAGAAAGTGTGTCAAGGTAGTACTTCTCCCATCTCTTAATCACCGCCTTCCATTTGTTTGGGGTCATATTCTCTATTCCTTTAACAATCAATTCATTGAAGCGTATATACCTGTAGGAGTGGGTCCTTTCAATAATAAACTTCAGGGCAAAGTCCTTCCTGTTGTTTATAATAAACAATTTCAAAGAAGATCAGGCGACATCCATGGGATGGAGGTAGTTGTAAGATGAAGGAACAACAAGAAGCTCATGGCCATTTGCTCTAGCAACTTCAGGATGACACTCAATGCTGGACATGTAGCTCACCAGTGGGACTGATGGCAGAGTTCCTGTCTCCAGCTCCTTGCTGTCTTTTGCCCTCACAGGCATGGGCTGCATTTTATCCCTTGTCACAATTATGCACTTCCTATAGGACATGGTCAGAGATTCACACAACTCCTGAAAGATACCACTCTGCTGATGGATGGGCAGATCACCTCTTAATAACAGTTTGTACTGCCAGGGCACCCACCCTTGGCAGCTGCCAGCATGCACGAGTGTCCATACTGGCCAGCGCTGACTGGCCTCCTCAGCTACTTTTTCTCCTGTTATAAGACTTTCTGGAATATCCATTTCCCCTAAAAAACCAGTGTTGAATCCATTAAGCTGCAGTGTTCTCAGAGCTCCTAAATACTGCAGACACTGTCTCTTTGAAGCAGCATTAAAGCAGCCCCTGCGAATTATATGCCTGAGGAGCATAATTTGTGAAGCTCTGCATGCTGGGGTCTCAAGGCTCGTGAAGGATTCTCGTAGAGCTCACAATGCATGTGTTGCCCTGGCGTTACTTTGCAGTGCCACACCCAACCACTACCAGCATCAGCAGGGGCTTCCAGGTGGCTGACCAAAAGGCATGGTGGAAAATAATGATCCCATCAGACTTTGTAGGCTGCAACTGTGCAGCTAGCAGCTTCTGGAATCAGGGTGTTGCTTATCTTGAACATTGTGGTTCCTTCTCTCACATCACTGACTGGGTGCTTCAGCCCTGTGTAAGTGTGTGGGTCAGCCAGGCACCGACGAAAGGGGTCCAGAAGAATGGGGATGCAGAGGGAGGAGCTGCCCAGAGAGCGAGCCAACACTTAAGACCAGTGGTAAAAACTATTCCCCACCTCCCTGGCAAGCATGTGGCATCATGAAAGATGTAGCTTTGAAATCCTCTTGGGTGGAGGAGTCGGGGGATGAACCCCAGATGTCTTGTTGTGGGAAGTAGGAGGACATCTGGACCACCACATGAGTCTTTCTAATGTGCAGGCCCAATCCCAGCACTGTGGTGAGGTGCTGCTAAGTGCCTGGAGCCCAACAGTACAGCAGCCTGTGCAAGGTCCAACATGCTCAGCCTGCCCAGCTCCAGGCCATGAAAAGGGAAGAAATAAATGATGCCTCAGACAGCACCTCAGGGTGAGGTATTTTTAGGAGTAATTTGGTTTCCAGAATCCTCTTAGGTTCCCACTTTGCACATGCATTTCTTTATTTTTTACTGCCCCTACTGATGAACCTCTGAGGGACCTGCATTGAGCCTGACACCAAAACCCCCTCCAAGGGTGAGTAACACCTTCAGAGAAACAGGAGGCGTTATGAATGAAAAAGAGAATTGCGTGTGTGATGCTATGTGAAACACAGGCTGAAACGAAGGTCAGAGCAGAAGGCTGGACAGGTACCATCCTGCTGCCACGGCAAGTCAAATGGGGGCGTGGGAGCACAGGGCAAAGAGAGGTCTGCAGCCTGCCTGAGGAGATGGGAGCTGTCAGGAGAAGATGTGTGTGTTTGTGTGTAAGCATGCACAGGTGCACTGAGGGCAGCAAGTGTTTGTCTGGGAAAGGTTGGGGGTGGGCAAAAAGTGAAGAATATTTTGACCCATCTGGTTTCGTACCTCTCCCTCCTCCCTGCAGGTGCACACACAGAATTTTACCTCAGGAACAATCTTGTCAGTACAGGACTCTTAAGTTGCTGACACTAAGCTGTGCCTACAAAGCTGGGAGTGAAGGCTGGCAGCAGCGTCAGCTTGCCAGATGGGGCTGAACAGCACAAACGTGTCAGTCTGTGATGATGATGATACACATTTCTGAAACAGATACCCCATGGTCCATGTCATCCCCGCTGGAACAGTTTTCCTTCCCCCTAATGCAGGGGAAGACTCCATGGAGTCAAAAAATGTCTGAAGATGGACATGCCCAGTGGCGCAGATGAGTGATGGGGCACACCATGTTAGCAGTATCACATGACGAGCAGCAGTCTGAAAAATTGATATCAGAAAAAGGGTATACCCCCAGAAAGAAGCCTGTACGGTTTGTTAGCCAGGTGAAAAATGGTGGCAGATTCAGACTGTACACATACAAAGAAAAATCCTTGAATATGCAGTACCTAGTCATATGGGACTGCAACATAAAATAACATTGACTCATGCCTATTAGCACTTCATTCTGCGGTATACCCTCCTCTTCTGGTATTAGCTTTTGTCCTTAATAAATGTATACCAAGAACTTAACCTGAGTAGTCCTACTGGAGTTATCAGGTGCTTACTAATTTTGAAAAGTGCATGTTTAGAGACCTGATTAGGCCTGAGGTCCCCCAAAATGCTGGTTTAGGGACCTCACTCTTCAAGAAGTGGATGTAAAGTACTACCTGTAAAGAAATCTTATTCCCCAATTCTTCATGGTGCCTGTGACAAGCATCCCACCCATGACTGTGACCAATGGCAAGCAGCAGCTCTGTGCTGCTGTCTTCCACAGGATGCTCATGGGCCAAAAGCTGTTGTGCTCAGCCCATTTGTTCTCTCCAAGACTGCTTCATGAGGCAAGCCAAAGCACAGCAGCAGCAGTCAGGGGATACACTTCAAAAGCATAGTCTTCTTTGGAACTGGACCACACATGTAGTTACCACTGGGGCTGAACAGGAAATTTGGCCTTGGTGTTCCTCAGTTTGGACCCTCTATAGGGAACAGTCCTGAAACCATTGCTCTGTCACTCCAGATTTTTGTCGTTTTGCAGCATCAAGACAAATGCTGAGTGACAAAGACAGCATGTTGCTGTAAGCTGAGCACTTGTCTGTGCTTTCACGTGCCAACGAAGGGACTTAGCAAGTTGGCTAGAAGGAGGTGCAAACCAGCCTTTGTCCTTGCAAGGCCTTAGGCACAGTCACTGTATGGCGGTGCAGTCCCAGAAGAACATGGTGATGATCTTATGCTCTCAGGTGGCACCACCATGCCTGCGTCTCTGCCTGGCCCTGGCTCCTTCAACCCCCATGAACTGGTCTGAGCCTAACTAGTTATGAAAATATTTGATAATGCTGGTATTATGTGGTGAGATGGGAGGGATGGACAACTTTCATGTCCTTTTCAGAGTAACTGTGTGAGAAGGGGATTGTCCTCCATCCCATTTATATATATAGATGATATAAAACCCACTTATTAACCTGCTTTAAAAACATTCATGGTCCCAGTGTCTCAACATCATTTAAAATACTTAAGCAGCAGATACAAGACACTGGGCTTAGAAAAAAATATATTTCCCATGCTACCTTTAGTCTGCTGTGTTACTTTTTGCCTCCTTTTCCTCCCAATCCATATCTATACAGCCAGTGACCACTTCAGGGCAGGGACCTTTCCTCCTTTTGTAATTTTATACTTCTGACATTCCCTAGCAAGGCTGCACAGTGCAGAACCTTTGGACAGAGCCCCTGCATCACAAGTGTATTTAGGATGTGGGAAAAGGCGCTTCCCAGTGCTCTCTTATCCTTCAGCCATTGCACCAGAATCTCCTGCTCTCACCCTGCTGACCTACCAGAAAGACTTGCATCTGTCAGTAAGACAGTGCCTCAAAGGCTGGGGTTTGGACATCAATGCCAGGACCCATCTACCTCCACGGTCCCCAGCTCTCACAGCCATTGCACTCAGCATCCCATGCACAGGGCACTGGCTGTGGGTGGTACCTGCCCACCTATGGGTGTTCTATGCCTGTGGGAGGGTGGGCTCAGTAGCATAAGGAGCATTTCAGAGGTATGCCCAGGCTCAGCCACCTCCTGCTGCCATTGGAAAAGAGGAGGAAGGCCTGGCCCCTGCCTGCTGCCAGCTCCTCCATCACTGCCCAGGGACACAAGCTGGGGCTGAGCAGTGACACCACCATGCCACCTCCACAATACCTCCCTCCCCCCACACTTTTTTGGTGCTTCAACAAATTCCATCGTACCCCTTAGCTAAATAACAAATTTACCAATTACCCATGAACAAAGTCCCTATTAATGAAGCAATTAGGATAACAATTATCAGTTACATACCAATTACCCATTTCAGTAGTAATTATGTTATTAGGTTACCAGTCACCACCTTCTATATTTGAACTAAAAATCATGACAAACACTTTATTTTAAGATGCCAAAGAAAAACAATGAAATATAGAACATAACAAAATACACATAAACAGTAGGCATGATGTTAGGCAAAAAGTGGATGTTTCTACTGCTGTATTATATTACGTGTAGCACCTGAAATTAAGATGCTAATTTTGGAATTTAATACTTTATTTTTATCTAAGTAAAATGTTTTGCAAGTCTGAAATCTTCTTTTCCCAAACCAACACTTGAGAACATAATTCTACAGGGAATTTGGTTCTCTTCCAGTCTTACATGGAATGAAAAAAATTAGGGTTCTTTTTCTAACAAATGCCATACCCAATATAAATAATCTATTTTCCCTCCTATCTGTCTGATGAAGTTCTGGACACTAGCTGAGGTCTCATGCCAAAGTAGCATTTCTGGTGTCAAATGAGACTGTCCAAAAGTGTGTAATTTTAGCTTTTGATCCATGATGGAAGCAATAAAAGAAGCACTTGCCAAAATGAAAGACAGCCTCAGGATGGAAGCAGAAAAATGTGGAAACTTTAGGAAATAAACAAAGCCAATACCTAAAGTAAGAGCCTTAAACTTCTCAGAACAGAGCTAGTACAAGTGCTGGCAGCAGTTTTCTGCAGGGACCAGTGAGACACTTTGTAAAAATTGATGAAATTCGGTTTCCAGCCTGAAGGACTCTCAGCCAAGGTTGAGCTTATAAGCCTTCCCCTTGGTGGCATCACAGTCATGGCTTCTGCCTAAGCATGGCCACTATTCGGGCAGAAATACTTGGCAGTCTATTTCCTGGACTGTGTAGGAACGGGCTTTCTTTAAGAGTTGAGGCTCTTTATCAGATGTGGTTGAAACTGTGGGTGCACCCATCTGTGTGAGGCAGGGAAGAGAAAAAAAAGAAGGGAAAGCTACAAGACCAAGGGTCTGGCATAGAATTTACGGGTGTGCCTGAGCCTGGGAAGGGGATGGGGCCATTAGATCCATTACCTGAGTAGTTGAGATCTGATTTTCTCTCTCAATACAGCAGGTAGAGCCCCTACTGCAGAGTGAGCACAGGGAGAGGAAGGGCTCACCTCACCTCCACCCCAGACTGGCCACAAGAGCTGATTAGCCATAAGAGTGTGAGCAGGAATGGGCTCATCCCCAAGAGGACACCAAAGCAGGTATCAGTAGACTTCTGTCACACATCAGCAGTCAGTTAGGTTTCAGAAGCTGCATTCGCAGGGATGCAAAGAGCACTTCCCACACCTGTGGAGTTCACCCTCCAGCCTGGCACTTTCCTTGTGCCAGACCTTCCAGCCTGGAAAAGAAGCAGCCACTGATGCAGGAGGTGAAATTTCACTGCACAGAACCTGGGATGGGTGAAGGGTGTCTGAAACCTGTATCTAACACTGAAGATGGAAAGAGAGATTTGACTCTACTTCCTGACAATGTTGCATGACTGGAAAAATTGATAAACAGGGGGTAATTGTCACTACTGCTAGAAGACAGGATAAAGTCTCCTCTCAATGCTGGCACTAGGCAGAAATCAATCCTTCTCCAAATGGGATGGTGATACCACCTTCTGAAAAACACCCACACTGGGTAGAAAACTTGGAACTGAAAATGTTTTTCCTACCTTCAAAACATCTCTCGTTTTTCAGATCTGAATAGCTGAGCTGCAGCAATGGGAGCATGGCTACCAAGTGCAGTCAGGAGCAGTGAGCATAAATAGTGGATTCTGGCTCAAACTGAGCAGTTATTAAACCAGACACAGTAATGAAGCCAAAGGTTATGGGGTCCAAAACTAACTCAACTGCCTAATTGGCATCTGCTGGAGACCATGTCTGGGGAATATGCACCTGTCCAAAAAAGGACATGTCTCTGTTGGAAAGCTGAATCTCTGGTATTCAAAGAAGTGTGGAAAGCCAAGAGAGTGGTGTGGATTTCATCTTGGCTATCAGGTGGAAGTATCAGCCTTGGAACATGTCTTACGAGATCAGGATCTGGAAACTCCCTTTAAGGATATGGCTCACATGAAGTAAGTATTTTCCAGGCAGTTGGCTAGGATTAAGCAGTGGCAAAACCCCCATAATTATAGCACTATATCATGTCAGAAAAGGATACACACACACAAAAAAAAAGGTAAAGAAATAAATCACAATAGCAGAACATGAAGCTACTGATAGAGGGAAAAAAAAATGTTTAAGAAAAGGTGGGAAATGATCTTTACTAGGGTACAAAGTTGTTGAGAACAGTTGAAAACATTTTTTTCCTGTCAGTAACAAAAAGCAAACACACAAAGCAACATAAAGGAGGCTGAGGGGAACCGACAGCACTCAACTCACAGACACATAATTTTATAGGATTTCATAGCACTTTTGCTTCTATAACAAAATGCCTTAAAATTCTCGGAGTATCTGCACCACTAGTTTCTAATAATTTTGTGTTGCAGACTCCAGAGCTTTTTCCAATGAATGTGTGGACCGGTATAGTAAGCTGAAGCCCAGTGCCAGCGTTTGCCTCTTCACAGCTGTCCCTCCTGGACATTTATATTCCAGGACATGGATTGAACATCTCTGAGCCATGTGGTGGGCAAAGCACCCTCCTTCCTGTGTCTTCTGAGTCTTGGTGGCCTGCAGTAGACACCTGAAAACTACCTTGGCACCCCTCTGCTTACTGTCTGCCACCTGAGGAAGTAGCAGGGGCTGAGGGCTCAGTTGGATTTCATGACGAGGCGCTTAGCGCTAAACACGGAAGGAATTTGTCAGGGATTATTGACACAACAGTGGCACAACCCTGAGGGCTACAGCTGTGGATTGTCAGTCCTGATGCTGTCCAGGTGGGCCCTGGGAGGAAGCCTGGAGAGATGTCAGGATGTCTTGACACAGAGGAAGAGGACTGCTGAGAAATGCATGACCACTGTCAAAAACCCGTTGCAGACCAAGACTGCCAAGCGAGCAAAGAAGAACGTTCAAGTCTGACACGTGCCTCCACACCCTTGAGAAAACCTTCCTTCCAGAAGGGATGGACATGGGTCAACTTGCCTCCACCTCCGGGTCCCAGCATGGCAATGGGGGTGGATACAGAGGCTGTAGTGGCTGTTTCTGCTTGCAGAGCGTGCACCTAATGGGCTCAGTGGCAACTCCAATCCTCCAAATAAATACATGAATAAATAATAACAGCAAACAGGCACACCAACAGCGCTCCAGCTGGAAACATACTGGCCCTTCTTCAAGCAGCTGCATGCAAAGGAAGGCCTTCAGTTCTCCTGAGGCAAGCCTCAAAAAGACAAGACAGAAACAGCCATGAAAGAGCTAGTCCAGCATGAACTTGATTTCCAGCCTCTTCTCCAAAGGCCTGGGGCTGAAATTACACAGGTTGCACTTGGGTACCTTCACAGCCGCATGTGGGAAGTTTGCACAAGACTGGTCTGCATCTGTCCTGGCACAGCTCCTCATTTCTTGCTTTCATGAACAAAAAAATATCCTTCTTTCGGCTCTGTAAGCACAGCAGAATGATGATTAAAAGAAACCATTCATACATTTCTCAGAACTCTGTCTGCGCTCAGCACCTCATGCCCATGGTTGTTTTTGCCGTCCTGCCTTTGCAGCTCCAGTAAGGCAGTGCTGTTGATAATAACAAAAGTGTCTTTGCTCTCATTTCCTGGAAGCTCCACCTTGCTTCTATGAGAATTAAACTTCCCAGAATAGAGATAGTCAATGTAGTTTTCAGGCTTGCTGGAAACGATATTGCTGAGCATCATGACAAAGAGAAGAAAGCCGAAAAACCCGACGATGATGAGGATATAAAATGAGGCCATTATCTCCTCCTGTATCTCCAAGGCTGGGTTGCTGAAATTATTGAACCGAAGGGTCTTCTTTTGTTCCACATACATGTGGAGTAAATTCGGTGTGACGGAACTGCTGTTTGTGTGGTTGCTGAAAGCCATCTTAACGCTTCTACTCCAGCTGCAACAGCTAAGCAAAACAAAACACAAGAACCAACTTAGCTTAATTCTTCTAGCTCATGTCCATCACACTGTTTCCTCTCCTCCACTCTGTAGCTAACTGCATTTGACTATCCTCTAGCTGCATGTCTAGCGTGCAGAGAGCCATGGTGAAAGTCAGTGGCAAGTTAGCGCAAGAATTCAGAGGATCAAAAGCTGTTGCTCTCTGCATGAAAGACATGAGTGTACGTGCGCGGGCACATACTGCTCCCTTAGGCTGACTTTGTTTTGCTGGTGATGTAGTGTCAAAATCAGGACACGGGAAGAACTCGACCAATTCCAGCAACTATCTCAATGGAAACAGGATGACTCCTTCTTAGGTATCAGTATGATTCAAACAATAACACCCCTAAAGGGAGAGGAGAACAATACTGGTACCATTGCACTGGCTCCTCAGTGGAAGTGCTGTTTTCAATAAATCACCCACAGTAAAAACTGCTGCATTGGAAAGGAGTTGTGGGAAGGAACTAAATTAACCCAAACTGATGTAAGTTTGTTATCTTGCTGAGAAAGAAACCATGAGAGAAAAAGTATTTTCTGCCAAATTATATTTCTTGAGATTGTCTTCTTATTCTTTATGAGCTTTTTTTCAAGGTCATTTTAAGTGCAAGAGAAACTTAAATCGTTGCCTCTAAGCAAACCACAAAATCTTTCCATTCTGAAAAATCTCAAGATAAAAAGTTTTGACTCCATCTCCCAATCCCGCGTCCAAAAAAATAAGCTTTTTCTTTTGGCAGCAACAATTTCCCAATTTTGATACAAATCTATTTATAATTTTTGCCTCTTTGAAATTCCCTTCTTTGGGAAACACATGATAATCTTAGAAAAGCTGTGTGCAAATCTGACCATGAGGCTTTGAACCATGCCAAGACTTTCATCCCAAATGTGCAACTGTTGCTAACTTAAAGTCATTCACTTTCCTTGTAGTTTTCCTTGCTTTTCAGCCAATGCTGATTAACCTGTGTAGCTCTCCTGTTGCAAAGGGTCTGTACGAAAAGAGGCTGCAACCCGATGCATTGCAACAAGAGCTCTAGTAATTTACCTGAGGATTTGACCGCTCCCTTAAATCTCATACCAGAAACCATTTAAAGAGATAGATATGAATAACAGAAAAAAACCAGAAAATTTTCTGATGAACACTAGAGAAAGCTCCCTCAGAGCAGCTCTCTCTGCCAGCCACCCTGGAGACTTTTGGCAGTATCAAAATGAGGGCTACCCTTGGAAAATGTAGTGGCCTCAACCCCAGGTCAGGGCACCTGGGATCCCCAGATGGCAGTCTCCTTCCCTTTCTCATCCTTCTTGCAGGCATCAGTGGCAGGACATGTGTTATCTTCCCTCCTCGTGCTTCACATTGAGATGTTCACTATTCCTGACTCAGGGAAGTAAGGCATTTCCTCTCTTGTCCAGCTAGGATGAGCCCATCACCAGACCACTGAAGCGCCGATTGGGTGTCTGAAATTGCCTGAACATCCTGGATGATTAAGGTTAGCTATTCCTGGTTAGGTTTCCTCCTTCTTTCAACTATTACCTTTTAATGAATGTGTTTACCCTGCTGGCTGGGTTGTGACTGGTCTTCCTGGAATCTATTAATAGCCAAATAACTACGCCGGGCGGCTGCGTGAGTTCAGTGCTGCAGGGTTTACACGGGACCTATTCACAGAGGCGTGCAGAGATTTATGACCGCCGCACGGGAGCTGGAGAGGTACACGGGGAACAGCATGAATTGCAGCAACAGTGAGTGTGTGGGACCACATGGTTCAGGTAGAGTATGGCTTTTAGCTCACCAGGATTTTTTGGTCTATACAGAAAAATAGAAAGGCGACATTCCGTCTAGATTTTGAGCCAAATGCAAGTAATCTGCCCACAGATTATACAACTCCTTTTCATACTGGCACAATCTGGCTACATCTATTAGGCTGCAGTAGAAATGAGTGCTCACAATACCCTGCAGAAATGAAATCTGTCTTGGTGTTCCCCTCTCAGTGGGCAGTGTGAAAAAAGTGATCTATACCTTGGATGAACACTAGGTGAAAATTTTATTCTGAAAAAGACTTGCTGAAAGTAAATTTTCTGATAACGAGATTTTCTCTGTTGCTCCCCAAACTGACATTTCCCTTCTCTGCCTCTCCAGCCTACTCTGCTAAACTGGCTGCCCTGTGGTTTGTGGCTAATGTCATGATGAGCTACAACACATTGCAGAGAACCAAAGTTCAGAGATATACCAGTGGTCCTCATTCTTCTTGATAGATGAACTTCGTAACTTTCTGCAATCCCACTGCAAAAAACTCCAAGAAACCCACCCTCTGCCCACCCTTAGACTATCCTGCACCCAGTTGCCACAACTATACTCATTTACTATCATATAAAGGTGAGGCTAAGGTTTGAATGTTGTTGTCCATGTTTATTGCTTCCAGTGCCTACTGCTGCCTGCATTTTGTTAAGGGACTTCTTTTGTACTCATTGTATTGCTTTATGGGTCAGTTCAAGCTCTTCTCCAGACCCTTGGAAACAGGACAGTGGCTAGATGGACCATTTCTCTCATATTCAGGAAGATAACCTCCAGTTAGGAACCACAGCTCCACACTGCCCTTCGGAGTCTCTTGGCATGGGCTCCCCAATTCATGCTACCACTGGAGTGGGACTGATCCTTTAGCAATGTGTACAAATGACAGGGGTTTTGAAATAGATTCCAAAATTATAGTGCTTTGATGCACAGTTTCTCAAACACTGCTTTCTAAGGAATACAGAATCAGACAATCACAATAGCACACAATCACAGAACGGTAGGGGTTAAAGGGACCACTAGACAACATCTAGTCCAACCCTCTGCTAATGCAGGTTCACCAGAGCAGCTTGCCCAAGAGTGCATTCAGGCAGGTTTGGATATGTCCAGAGAAGGAGATTCCACATACTCTCTGGGTAGCCTGTTCCCCTGCTCTGTCACCCTCAAGGCAAAGAAATTTTTCCTTATGTTCAGATGGTACTTCCTGTGTTCCAGTTTGTGCCTGTTGCCCCTTGTCCTGTTGCTTGGCACCACTGAAAAGAGTCTGACCCCATGTTCTTGACACCCACCTTTTAGATATTTTTAAGCACTGATGACCTCTCAAACTTCTCCAGGCTAAGCAACACCAGGTCTCTCAACCTTTCTTCGTAAGAGAGATGCTCCAGTGCCCTCATCATTTTCATAACCCTCTGCTGGACTGTCTCCAGTAGTTGCTTTTCTCTCCTGAACTGAGGAGCCCAGAACTGGGGACAGTACTTCAGATGTGGTCTCACTAGGGCAGAGTAGAGGGAGAGGACAACCTCCCTCAACCAGCCCCTGCTGGCCACACGGTTCTTAATGCACCCCAAGATACCATTAGCACATTGTTGGCTCATGGTTAGCTTGTTACCCACCAGGACTCTCAGGTCTTTCTCTGAAGAGCTGTTTTCTGTCAGGTTAACCCCTAACCCATATTGGTGAGTGGTGTTATTTCTCCCCAGGTGCAGGACTCTATGCTTGCCCTTCTTGAGCTTCATTAGGCTCCTCTCCACTCAACTCTCCAGCCTGTCCAGGTCTCACTGAATGGAGCACAGCCTCTGGTATATCAGCCACTCCTCCCAGTTTTGTATCATCAGCAAACTTGCTGAGGGTACACTCTGTCCCTTCTTCCAGGTCATTAATGAAGACATTGAATAAAACTGGGTCCAGTAGTGACTCCTGGGGAACTCTGCCTGCTGCAGGTCTCCAGCTAGGCTCTGTGCTGCTGATTACAACCCTCTGAGGTCTGTCACTGAGCCAGTTCTCAAACCACCTCACTATCCACTCGTCTAAGCCACACTTCATAAGCTTACCTATGAGGATATTATGGGAGACAGTTGCAAAAGCCTTGCTGAAGTTGAGGCCCACAACCACTGCTCTCCCCTCATCTACCCAGCCAGTCATGTCATCATAGAAGACTATCAGACTGGTTAACCATGATTTCCCCTTGATGAATCCATGCTGACCATTCCCAGTAACCTTTTCCTTCACAGGCTTAGAGATGACATCAATCGGCATCAGTATTTTCTGTTCTAGAACAGTGAAACTATTTTAAAATGTTGGACTAGCACTTAAAATATCTCTAACTGTGGGTATTGCTGAGCCATGTGCCACTTCATTACCTTCACATCCTATCTGTACAGAAAACACTGGTGGGGAGAATATGCATTTATTCTTTTCTAACAGTTTTCTCCTCCCATACAAAATACAACAGAAAAGCAAGAGGTACTAACAATGACAAGTACCAATCCCCAGAAAACAATAATGAGAGGCTTGAGGCAAATGACATAGCAAGTCGAAAGGGCAGAGTATAACCCGTTAACTTTAATAGCCGCCTAATTCTCTCCAGGCCAGGCACACGGCATAGTGGGGATTTGTAACTGGCAGGCTGCGAGGGCTGAGCACAAGTGCAATGCCACAGAAAGGCAGAACATGAGTATTTATTCACCCCAAAACGAGGAGGAAGAAGTCTAGGGTAGGATCTGCCTTTAGTGGCTGCTGTTGTGCAGTCTAGGAGACAGAAACCAGGCTTCAGATGGTTTTGTACAAATAAGGCCACGTGTCATTTGTCCGTGTATACGTGCACGTTCACCACCCTACACCCCTACCACACGCACACAGACAGTGCTGGAAAGATACTGGGACGCCACATCAGCAACCCTCCAGTCTTCAAACTTCTGTATTGTTACTTTCCCCCCCAACATTGTATTAGATACACAGGTTAGAAATCAGCCTTTTTTTCCATAATAGGACTCATCCTCTTTCTATTAACTCTCCTCTACACCGCTTTTCCACAACCTAAGGATCTTTTTACCATGTTGACCATTTTCTGTATGTGTGCAAGTGTGTCCTACACGTATCAGCTAGAGATGTACATCACTCATAGGCATAAATCCATGCACACACATAAGTGTTCATAAACTCCTCTCTCTACACACACACACTGAAATATAAAAACACACACAGAACTACGTGTATAATGCCATATCTAGCTACATTAAAAAAAAAAAAAAGAAAAAGAATTACTAGTAGCTTGAGTGTTAAAGAGAGATGATTTTCAAAGAACAGAACTTTGGGAAAAAAAAAAAACCAACCTAGTAAATGTGTCCAAAATAATGGAAAACTTGAAAGGAAAATTTAAACCAGTGCCTACTTGTCACTAAGCAGAGGAAGGTGCAGACACCCCAGACACCATAACAACAGCTATGAAATGTTACACCTATCAGACAGCTTACTTACGTGCAGACCTGGCTCTGTCCTGGGAGCAGCACTTCTTTCTGCTGTCAGACTTGCTCCCAGTTGACCAATGCATTTAACTATTTAAGGAGCATAGGAGAGGAGTGGCCTCTGCCTCTCGCCTCTAGCAAGTAATCAAGGGCACATTATGCATGAGGGAGTGTCAGCAAAGCAATGTGGTAACAGGATACTATGGGCCTGTGAAGCTCCTACTACTCGATGGCTCCAGGCAAGTGGCCATATATGTTCCCTTACTGTCCAGGGGATGAGAATAACATGGATGAGGACTCAGTTGCCTCAAGACTGGGCAAGGTAAACCATAAAGGCTGCTCTGGGACGGTGCTTGCTGCTGGACAGAGCCCGTGTTAAGAGTGAATTATGGGCCTGGGCTGAATTTTTGTTAGTCATCATAGATATGTCATTTTTAAAGTCAGCATCTCTCAGAAGTGGGCAAGAAAATAGCAGTGTCCTAGTGCCCCCCAGGTGTGTTTGGCTGACGTCACCTCACTGTGCCAGAGGAAAGAGGCTATGTAATTGCATCTCCTTGTTCAGTGCACACTTACGTCCCTTCTCATCCTGCTTTATCTTTCTGGTGAAAGGATGGGGAAAGAAAGTAGCCAAGAATAGGAAAGAGGATGCTGGATGAAGCAACCTTGCTATCTTTCATCTTGCATCTTGTTGCCCCAGCCTCTTATATCCTGTTCTGCCAGCTGGGCATGGGTGTTTTATTCCATTCATACACCCTCTCCATGGCAAAACAGCATGAGTTACACCCCTTCACAGCCAAATCTCCTTTCAAGACAACACCAACAGCAGCTTGCAACATCTCTAATTTAACTCAGACTTTGCCATGGCAGCCATGGATGACTGCTGGTATGGGATTACTTTGTGCCACAAAATAATGGGGATTATTTCAGAGCAACTGAAGGCGTCTGAGGGAGGAGGAGAACTCATGTTAAAGCCAGCTGTTTTTCCTTCCTTGGAAAGCAGGAGGGAGAAGGACTGCTAGAGGTGAGGGTAAGCAGGGCCCCATGACAGCAAAGTATCTCTGCCTTCAGGAAGCGGCAGCAGCTATTGTTATTAAATTGTGGTCAGACAGATTCATAAATCTTGCTGTGGGACTCGATTCAAACTATTCATTTTTTTTCATATGTCTAATCTTCGCTGGATAACACACAGTGCTTTGAAAAGTATCAGCAGCTTGTTAGGCAAGCTGCACCTTTGGCTAACAAATGCAGAAATAGAAAGAAAATCAGAAGCATGGAGCTACTGGTTGGAGGGAGGGAGACCTGAGGGCTCCCAGGCAAAAAGGATGATGGGGAAAGAGAGATTTGTTAAAGTCCCTCATGTACATTCCCCCATTCATGTATAACCCCCACTGCTATTAAACTGCTGAAGCTGTTTTACAGCTAACCTCCAGCTCTCAAAGCAAAAGGCGGTGCAGAGTATTACTGGTATAAAGCCACCAGCCCTCTAAGAGCTGAGATCCAGCAGAAAGCACAAAACACCAGCAGGCCTGTCTGTCTGGTCTTGCACTGAGCAGAGCTAGAGACCAGGTCTGTCTATGAATGAGCCAGCAGGACACAGTGCAGAGCCAGGAGGAGATGCCAGCAAGGGCCATGGAGAGGCGTAGCTGGTTCAGTGTGGCCCTACAGCATGGCTGATTAGCCACCTTCTCTGCAGGGCTCATCAGATTAGACCCAGCACTACACTGAAGTTTCTATCTTGCTTCCAGTTTTGGAGGAAGTGTGGTCAGGGCTAGGGACAGGTGAGCCCCACACCTTGTCCTTTTGTCCTGTCCAGTACAGCTCCTTTGCAGCTCCCGTCCCCATCTTCCCTACCTATTTGGAACATGGGGATAGAATACCCACCTATTTTCATATCTCCTCCCTAGATTCGATTGTCCTTTTTTTTTTTTTGGAAACAAAATCAAATGGAAATGTAAAATTATAAACACTGATAACAAGCCCCTTGGTGGTGATGGCCATCTGATCACCTGCACAACCTGGGAGTATGAGCAACACAGGTTCAAGCATACACTAGAAGTGGGATTTGTTTCACTGCCTGGGACTCTACAGAGAACTTCCCCACCCAGTGGAGACAGACAAGCAGCCCTGAAGGGTGACAAGTCCATCTCTCAGCACAACGTGCCCTCAAGAGCAGCTTGCTTTCTAATAAGTGGGATTAACATCAGTCTCTAAACTGACAACTGTAAAAGTTCTGTGCCCTCTTGGTCATACTAAGGCAAAGGATGTAGGATTCCTACTTCTCCTTCCCAAATCAGCACAGCAAGGATCCCATGTCACCTAGAGGAAGCATCCAGATATCATTCCTGATAACGAGACTGAAGGGTCTGGGGTAGCATAAAATGTCCAGGTAAGGAGGAGGGCTGAAATTATGGGAGTGAGCCACAGGACTGCATCCCATTTCAGTGTGGATGGAGAGAGGCATGCAGCCACAACCATGTCCCTTGATCAGGAAGAAGCACTCAGTGCCTGCCTGATGGTGACAGCCTCCTTCCTCCACCCACAGCCCTGGAAGTCTGTGCTGGTGCCAGGTGACACCTGTCCTTTAAAAATGAATGAAGGGTGAGGGAATAGGTTTGGAGCATGAATGTAACAGCAGGGCCAGAAGAAGTAATTCTGACAGTCTTTCGGTGAAGGCATATGGACCCCAGAATAAGGTAGGAAGTTTCCATCGGCTTTCTAGGAGATAGGCCAGGGCACATCAGCTGAGGATTGGATTCTCTTGTTACTGAAGTTTAATTTTCTAAAAAAGGTAATATAAGGAAACAATATACATCAGCAAAGCTATTTTAGTCATATTTTTTGCACAGATGTTGGATTTGCGAGTGTTGCCAACACTATAGTGAGACTCAAAGTCCTGGAGGGGGGTTTAGGAGCTGGTGAATATTGAAATAAATCTCTGTGCTTCCCCACTTCCAGGACAAGGACACCTGGAAGCACATGCAGGACATGACCAAGACAGACAGACACCTCTTTAAAATCCTGTGGGTTGGAGTAAGCCAAGAACAGAAGATTCATCATGCTATTGAAGCACCTGGACAAGCCCAAATGAGCTTCAGACTTGAAGCATTTCCCATGCACACTTTCCTCTGTAGCATGCTAGCTTGTTTTCCATTCTCTCACCCCCGTAGGATATAAGGTGGATCATATCTTCAAGTGATATTTCCTGCTGAGCCAGGGCAACCTGCCTGCCTCAGAGGAAGTGGGATGAAGGAATGTCTGGATCTAAGATGAGTGACAGAGCATTCATCACGTGGCCGAGTCCTGCAAGCAGACCACACTGGTCACTGGGGACAGTGGGGTACTGAGAACCTCAGCCCCATGTGGTTCCTTGCACGCTAACTCTATGACTCCTCGAAAAAATTCTAGGTCACACCGTGACAGGCACAGAAATGAACCATCCCCAAGACAGGGATGCTGTAGGGTGCTCCTTTCCCAGCAATCCTCCTGGGGGTTGCTGTTCACAAGAGGGCTCTAAGCTGTCTCAGAGGCAGGCCTGATTTGCCCATGAGGCAGCACCAACAGGAGAACTGCTCTGCAGGGAACTGAAGGAGCCAACACTGGCAGAGAAATATGTTGAGTTTGCAGAGAGCTAGGCAAGAGCTGGGAAGCATTTGTTAAAGTACTGAGCTATTTTAAGCAGAAAACCCCTTCCTAGGACTGTAGTTGGGCAAGACAATAAGCTGTCATGTCCTTCTCTCAGCTGCTTCTCAGTGCTGGCTGGGTCATTTAGCCTTCCTAGAAGAGGCTGAGGAGGGGCATTCACTGTGGCTGAGCGTGAGGGCTGCAGGAATGGCCTCAGTGCAGGTCAGCACACGCTGCCTCTCATGCAGGTCACACCATGTCACGAATCGCATTGCCCAAGTTTCTGTGGCTAAGAATGAGACAGAGCTTTCATTTTACTGTTGCAATAACAGGCCTTGGGCTAGTCCTGGTTAGCTGGTGACCTGTTTCTCTCTCTCTGTGCTCGTGTAGGTGTGAGAAAAAGCTCATCTGAATCCTTGAGTATTTATGCAAAATGCTATTGCAGCCCTGATCGTACACTGGGGCTATGTGGTGGTACAGACAGGCTAAATGGAAGCAGCATGGGACTGGCACTTCTATCTCCTCAGGGGTCTCTGCTCCTTGCCCATGCACTGCACTGCAGTCACGTGGCTCGCTCCTTCTTAACTGTTTTTCCTACAGGACCTTTAGGTATTCCCAATACACCTCCTCAGCAACAGAGTTGAACCCTGAAGAGCATCAGGTGGATACATCAGATGAAAGGAAAGAGCTTCTGACTTCTGTGAGATATGCAGTGTGAGTCAGATGGCACAAATGATGTTATTAGATATTGTACTGCGGGTGATTCTGATGATAAAATTCTCAGGCAGTTAAGTTTAGTGTCTGGTTTTTTCTTGCTTTTTTATAGTTTTTATAGTTTTTACAACGTTCGTTGTCTGATCGTTCTAAATGCATTTAGCTTTCTCAGCACTCCAGTGTAGCAGACCTCCACAGCTTTTACCGCTTTCCTATCATTCTCAGACTCACCCTTTGCCAGGAAATTTCATTTTCTAATGCTGTGACTCCGCATCACCAGGAGGCAGCCGTGGCAGCCAGAGCTGCCAGGACCTGTCCTCTCCCAACAAAATGTGCTTCAGACAAAAGCATTGCCAAGCTCTGTAGGCTCATCCGTGCTTCGTTGTTTGATTACTGTCACGTGCAGGCTCTGTGCAGAGGTAACTGCTTCAGGAGTTGGTTGTCTCAGAACCACATCTAGATTTTACTGCTTGTGACTCATCTACTGACAGTAAAATTCTGAATATCGCCCTTTAATTGTACCCGGGAAGCAAAGAAGATCCACATTTTTTTTGTGGTCCGATGTTCACATTTTTGGCTCCTGCCCAAACACATGGCAATACGATTTGAGCAGTATCACCTTCAGGAGAGCAATAAAAGATACTGCCACTCCCATCCTGTGCTTCACATCCTGTTTCCACCACAGGCAACACATTAAGGAGCTCTTGCTGAGGATAACATCACCCTGGGACAACCTGAGGCAGCCTGTGGCGGTGGCTGCTGGTGACACCAGAGGACAAGCAGTGCCCTCCCCACAGGAGGAGATGAGCTGGAGCAGGAAAACCAAGTGCAGACGGACACTGAACACTGGCATAATCTGTGATCGTGCTGAAAATATCCACAAAACTTGACAAAGACTTTTTTTTTTGCTCCCATGTGTCATGCCTGATTGCTGTCAGACATCAGAGTAGGTCGAAGAGGAAGGCACAGAGAAGGCTAACAGCATTGGAGAAGTCATACTATCTGCCCTGTGACTACAGCCCCTGGCAGAGATGCAGCTGTGGTGGGGTGGTTACCCTTCAGGGCATTATTTCTGGACCATTGTTGTGATGAGCTTCTCAGACGTTGGCCTTGAGTTAGACATTTCTAAAACCATAGGCTGGACAGCTGGCAACATCTGTCTAGGATCTGTCCTTAATGTCCCAAAAATGGAAGAAGGAGGTTTCAGCAGAGGAGGAGCATTTGTGTAGGGTCATGATCTAGGGAGGCATTGCAGTACAACCACACACAATGGCAGCAGGCCAGGCGGTTTAACAAGTTGCCCCATGTTATCCCTGCCACTGTAATGGCCTGTTTCCTCTTCCCCCTCCCCTGAAGGTTTCCAGATAAAATGTGTTAGCCTGAACCACCTGCAGTGGTGTTTAATGTGTTTCCTCAGAACAGTCCAGGAGCATCCACCCATGTAGCTGGCCACCAACTGGTACACACTGGTTGGGTCCCTGCAGTAGGTATGGGCTTGCTCTCCTTGTTGGATGGAAACTGTAATGTGGAATAAAACCACAAATACATTTGATAAGCACACCAGGTTGCAACATCCCTTTTCTCCTTTTCTAAAATTTCACTGACTACTTAATTCTCTGCAAATCCCCCAAAATGCCAACCACTCCAGTAGATAAATAAAGAGGAGAACCTAAATGCAGAGTTACACTGCCTATGTAATTTGTTACTGAAAGAAGTTCAGGAGGGAAGAGGAAAGATGCTCAGAGCTGGGGGAAGGAAGGAAGGAAGGAAGGAAGGAAGGAAGGAAGGAAGGAAGGAGCCCATGCCACCAGTTCAGCTATGATGTGTGATGCCCCTGGTACTCCAGGTCCTTGATGTCTTCGTGGGAGAGATGGGAAGCAGGTCTGGGGTTTTGGCATGGCTGCTGACCCCTGTGACCAGCTACTGGATGGATTAATTGCTGTTTAACTTGCCCGACAATTACCTCTGCTGTTATTGCAGTTATATCTTGGCCTTCATATGCTGTGTCACAAAATGCTGATCACACACCATGGCAAAGTAGTTTTGCTCATTTTTTTTTTACACTACCAGATCACAAGGTGCCAGTTTACATCAAATAAAATCATTCTTCAGACCAGACCAGATTGTTTCCCTCACAGGCCACACACTGGGATGTGGTGTGTCCTATGCTTTAGGGTGATGCCCTTTTCTTTGTCCTTGGTAAGTCCAAATCAGGGTAAGATCCCATTGCCACTGCTGTCAATAACAGCATTGCCGTCAGCAGAGACATTATCATTACCTCTGCTCCTGCCCAAGCCTAGCCAGGGGAGTCTCCAGAGAGAAAAGCTGCCCCACATAGACAGGGTGGACATAGTCATGTTCCCCTGGAGGGACATGGGAAATGAGAGAAAATTAGGTCAGAAATCTGAGCTGGAGTAGTCTGACCTTGAGATACCTGGTGGTAACCTCAAAGGGCCTGGCAATTTCTGCATTTGAGTGACTTCTATGAACAGAAATAAGGAGCAACATGCACATAAAGGATTCCAGAAGGGACTGTTTCATGTGCACATGTTGAATTTTAAAAATTGTTGTAACCAAAACCAGACTGTAACTATTGCCTGTATTCTGCAGTGAGCTAGCCAACACCACTGGGAATTTGGATTAGCATGAACTAGTACATTACTCCTCTGCTTACTTTTATTCAAATTGCATTTTGGAAAGACTATTGGACTATTGCTGTTAAAAAGAATGATCTCAGTTGTTCCTGAGGGAAGGAAATAAATAGAAGCCCAGTAGAGGGTTAATTTTAGGTGTCAGTCCTGCCATATGCTGCCTAGGGTTACACCTCTGTGTCTCCCTGGCTGTCAGAGTCTGTCTGGCTGATGACTGTGATGGTTTATCTATTCCTGCACCATAACTCTTGCATAAGAAGGTGAAAATAAGTAAAAGTATGGTGAGGGTTTGATGTTTTATTCCTTTGCTCTCTGCATGCAGCTCAGGGTCAGATCCACCCCTGAGTCCCTGGGAACTGGGCTGCTGGGGGTGAAGCTGCAGAGGCACCTGCGGGGTGAGCTCTGCTCGAGCAGCCTGGAGAAGGGATCTTGCCTGCAGGTGCAGCAGAGTTGGTATGAGATTGTTGTTTGCACTCTTTTCCCAGATTCCTTTTGCATTGTTAGGTGGGAAGCTGATAATAAAGGCTTGAGAAAATATTGCCAGGGCAATAAGTCCCATCAGATTGGAGGTCCGTAAGCCATGGGTCTGAATAAAGATCACAGGCTTGAGCTTTATGTGCACAACAGTGAACCAGAACAGCTGCTGAATCAACTTGTTCCCCTGACAAATTACCCTGCCACTTGAAGCTGGAGGTCACAAGGTAAAAGGAAATTGGAGCTCAGACTTTGGGAACAATGGGTTAGATCCTCCACTGATACAGCACCCTTTGGATGAGGGGTTATGCTCCTTTCTGCCAATTGAAGACCTGTGAACCCATGGGGGAGAACAGGGAGAGAGGTCCAAAGGTCAGAGGCTGTGATTTAGAGAGAAACCTGGAGAGATACTGCTGATGAGGTTATGCCAAATGAGCATTACCTCCCCAGGAGGTAGGTGTGCTGTGCTGAACAACAACCGCCAATCGATCTCTGATCCATCTTGATTAAATCAGAATGAATGCTCACAGCTGGGCTAAAGAGCTGTTCTTTTCTTCTGTAAAACCATAAAAGCTACCACATCTAGAAACAAAGTCAGAATTGTCATATACTGAGAATCCATTTAGTGGACATCAGTCAAAATCAGTGTATTTCTGTGAAGGTCAGATGTGTTTCAGTTTGTGTGAGGTACCTGTTGTAAAACTGCTATCACACTCCCCAGACCAATACTGAATTAAGCATTTTTTAGTGCATGTGCTCTCCCATTAAGGTGTCACATTTTATTTTTCTTGGCTTTTGATCATGAGATATTAGTGGCCCCTAGTCCAGTGTGTGGATTATTTTCAGAGGCAAGCCTGAGGGTGCCTCTGAAAATAATGCACCATAGCCCAACCACCTCCTGTCTAGAGGAAGTATTGCATTAGAGTCTTTGACCTTTCTTCTGCTAAATTAGATCAGATGGTCACAATGTTCACTTCTGGATTTGGAATCATTTTCCATCAGTACTTAGGGACGTCTTCGCTTTTCTTTGATCTGAAGGACACTTGGGGGGTCAGTTGAAAGCTAGCTTTTGGAACAACTATCTTTGCAATCCATGCCCCAGAAACACCAAGAACTGAGTACTTTGCTTGCCTGTTTCGACGTGGTATGGCCTTTGCTTCTTGCCATTTGAAGGCGATTAACTAGGACTACCTCTCTGCTTGAATGTGACTACAAAGCCAGTAGCACGGACAGCTCTGGTCTCAGGGAGCAGGCTCTTGCCCACCTCACTGGTGAAATGCAGCATGACCTTTCACAGCCTCCTCTGCCAAGCAATTGCATTTGTGCTGGTCCCTTGAGCAATTTCTTGAGAAAAGCATCATGGAGGTTTCACAGGCCTGGCTGATGGCTCCAGATGCATAAGGAGATTAGGCAGTGAGTTTGGCATAGTGATAACAACGTGTAAAAATGAAACAGGATGCCATAGAAATATTGTATAAGATAAATCCAGTTATCGGCTGCAAAGAATGTTCTGCTTGCTTCTGATTGCTCATATCTTCTATTTTTATCGGTTTCCTTCCTCTTGTCTTTGTGCCTGTTTCCCGGTGTAGCAGGTCTGACCCAACCAACTGCACATAAAGATAACACTGATAACTCTAAACTGGGGGGGGGGGGGGGCAACTCACCTCAGACTTGCACAGTTGGGCTGCCTTTGACTGTGAAATATTTTCCAGATGAACTACTTAATACTAGGGGTTTGATGTCTTGTACCTGCAGCTCTAAGGCTTTCTTCTGGATATAATGAAAAGACAGCTGTTGCAGATGCAAGTTCTCCATAAGATGAGAAATAAGAACCAGGGCCTGAAGCTCTCCAGGCTGGCAAGAGAAGAGGAAATGTTTTGCAGTGAAGGTTAAGGATGAGCTCTCAGTTTGGGCTTCTTACAGGAAAGTTGTGCATGGCAGGCTACAGAGCAGCTACAGATCAGCACAGACTTGCTTCCCTGGGCTCTTTGCTGCCTGAATGTAAACCACTTCTAGTCACTGCTTAGAGCATATTGGTCTCAACCCCAGCACCGCACCCATGCATTCTTTCAGTTAGAGCTGGCATCTGGCCGTCTTAAAGCTGAGCTTGGGCCACCCATACACTCTCTGTGTGAGCTTACACGGACTTAACCTCAGGTAAACAGACTCCCACTCTTGTCAAATAACTGCCTGCTGCCAGAGAAGAGTGGCTGCACCTTGCTGCATGCTGCACCCTGTTCCATGTGTGGCTGAGGAAGTCTTCTCTGTCAGAGGCATTGCAGATGATGTTCCTGCAACAGCTTTGCAGGCATGTCGCAAGAAAACACATTTTAGGTTTGAGGGGATGTAGCAGTCACAGAGTATCTCAGAGTTTGGACAACTTAGACAGGTTTTCGGGGCAGGTAGGAAAGGGGAGAAGCAGGAGACTTTATTCTTCCATGAATCAGTGGCCACATAACCTAGTGAAAAGCTGCCCTGAAGCTTCTTCCTCCAAGTTGTGAGGACTGACTTTCCTCTCCAAGAGGTATAACACAGAATCTTATTCACATGTGCAGTACCACAGTTATTCATAAATATTTCATTTATGTAGCTTTGTGCCACACAAATTCCACATTAGTCTGCAACTGTACAAAACGGAATCTCTCAAAATATATACAGGAGAGAACCTGATATATTGGCCTTTGGTTTTACTTGAGAACTTTTTTGCTTTACCACCATATTGCTGTTAACAATGTAGGGCTTAAATTCAAAATACCATTTCTGTAGAGTGCTGGCATTTCTATTTCTATCATAAAAAAACATAAACAGCCAGAGAGCTATACCTGTGCCTGGAGGCATGCTCATTAGGCCAACAAGCAGCAAGGCTACTGACTAGAATGAATCACAGCTGATGAAGACAGGGACTTTAGCTATTGGGGACAAAACAAGCAAAAAAAGAAGAAAAAAAAAAAGAAAAAGAAAAAGAGGAAAAAAAGAAAAAGAAAAAAAACAAGAAAAAAACCACCTCTGACAGTATCCCTGGCTATTGTATGTCTCCAAAGCAAAAGACTTTTAAAATTTGGGCCAAAGAAAGTGCAACATTTGCCTAATGAGTTTCAGATTTTTCAATCTCCCCAACAAGCAGGAGGTTGAAAAACGTGAGCTCGATGTGATGGCAATTACACATATGACAGGTTTGTTGCCAGCCTTTGGTCTGTGGCAAATATGATGAGTGAGTGAACTAATCACACATTTCTAGGCACTCCTTGGCCAGTGAATGCTCTTCTTCCTATGACATGAAGTCAGAGATGGGTCCTGTGTCAGCCATCCTGCATGAGTCAGGGGTGATGACAGAGGAAGCAGGAGCTGTGTTTACAAGCCCTGGAGGATGCTCGGCAATGCAGGCTGCACTCTGTCTCACACTTTACGTCTCCAAAACCGTTATTACATAATCCAGAGCTATATAGAAAATGATGTCAGAGCTTTTCCAAGGAGTGCACGCAGAGACATGGCTGACCTGAACTCTGAAGATCTCTTGATTTGTACTCCTACCTCTTCTGTGATCAGAATAATCCTTTCTAGCCTTAAAAAAATCTGCATCAATAGAGCATCCCCTGAGGTCTAGCTACCTGACCACTGCCTTGTGCAGAGCCACTGGGCTCCAGGTGGCCACAAGACCTTCCTCTTTTGCTGAGGTGACTACTACCCCACTGCTATTTCTCCCCTTTTGCCTGGCCCAGTGTCATTTTGGAAAGCGGTTCCTGTAGGGCAGGTGCTGCTCTGGCTGCAGTGGAAAGCTGTGTGCAACCAGGATCACTGCACCAAACAGCAGAGCCAAGCTTGCCCAGGGTATTGCAAACCCTGGGAGTTTACCTGAGGTGAAGAATTTACTCCTGACATTTTGATATTTCTCTAGATCTAGGTGTACCGAGAGATATCCCAGCACCCAGGCCTGGCCCTGGTTAATAGGGTGTAGAAAGGAGACGGGTGAGTGGGTGCCCATCAGGTAGTATCAGCACCCTTTGTGTGAGCTTGTGAAACAGGTTGGGAGAAAAAAAACATCTGTGGCCACAAGTACAGTTTGTAATTCATATTTTATTGCTTTGTACAAGTAAAAATATAGGGGGGAAAAGAGAACTACAGAGAGCTGCAAGACTGAAAAGTAATATGAAAGTCCCCAGTGGGAGTCCACCACTGCCACTGAAGGGTGATTTGTAGCCTGCAGTCTGGTGACACGGGAAAGCGTTATGAGTAAGGCACAATGGTTCTCCTCTTTTAAAAATAAATAAAATGACAGAGTTGGGGGAAAAAAAAAAAAGCGGAAGTCAACAAATGCTGACAATCATCCTTGTCACGACTAACTACACTGGAGCTATTAAAATAAGGTGACCAGCAAGTGCCTAGACCCAAAATACCTGAAAGCCTGGGGTGGAGGGGGAGCTGCAGGAGGGAGCCCTTTTGGCAACCTTCACGTTCAAAGGTTTCAATGTAATTAAAGGCCATATTTGATTCCAGTTTAAACACTGTCAGCAATGCTTTGCAGGCCTGCCTTTGGAGAAGCAGCAAGCAAGAACACTTGCACTGTCACAGCGGAAGAGAAATGCACACAATAAACAGACTGCATGGTGAGATCCCAAAAGAGCAGCGCCCAAGCTGAGTAGTCAACATTTTTCCAAAGCTTGGCTTTGGTTTACAGAGGAAAAAGTGACTCGGATAATTAAGCTGACAGAGATTTTCCAAGTTGTTCAAGACACTGAAAACATGTATCTTGTCCTCAGTTTAATGGTAAGCACCATATATATATATATATATATATATCTTTATTTAAAAGTACCCTGCATTTTTAATTGCCCTAAGTGTTCTGGGAATACAGACATGGCTGGAATATTACTTTAATGAAAGTGCAGTGCTAAACAAGAACCTGTGTATGGAAAAGGGAAATGCTGTGAGTGGTATTGATTGTCCATCCAAATACTCGGGTAGCTATCTGCCCTTGCTTTGCCTTTGAAGCGGCTGCTCTGCACGACTTTCTTTCAAGCCTTTCCCATTTTTCTTTCCTCCCTAGTAGCTAAAAATGGGATGCGTATCTGCAAAGCAGAAATGAAACCTCCTCCTGCCTAGACCATTGCTTCTTCGATCCCAAACAAGAAAACAGGCTTCAAGCTGGCAGGGTTGCTATTTTGAGTAACAGAATGTCCAGGGGAGCTGTGTTTCTCCCTTTTAACAGAGAAAGATGATAGTTGCTGCTGCAGAGGCTGAGTTCGGCTATCACCATGCTCCCATGGCTCAACAGACATGGCCTGCTGAAGGAGGGCTTATATAAGGAGACCAAGGGCAGGAAAATCTTGCTGGGATGGACCTTGAGCTGGATACTGCAGTAAATAAATAGCTATACCGAGGGAGGCTGCTCTTGGGAGCTGGAGGAACAGCTCATGGGCTTTAAGTTAAGCACAGACACAAGTTGCGCCAGTGATTAAAGAGCAGACATTTTTGGAACTGCTCTCCATGGAGTGGAAATTCACTTTCCAATCAAGGGCAAGATCTAAGAGGTCTTGTGCAAAAATTAAATGTGACTGAACCTCTCAAAACATTACACGCTTGCATGGAATAGACCCTGTGAGCTGCTGAATCTTTGTACAAATGTGGTTATTGCTGCCAGTATCAACCCCCATCCATGAGAAGGGAATCCAAAAGTGGCTGGCAAGACTGGTCTGAGGTACCTGCTAGGAATTATGGACAGTCACTAAAAAAATTTCCCTCCAAAGTTTGCATTTTTCCACAGAAATGGTTTTCAGAAAAAAAAAATTGAATCTTTTTCTAAAATCTTATCTCAAAGAGGTGCATGATTCTGAAAGAAATAGGTAATCCACTGTACAATTTATAAAATGATCATTCTATGCCGGACAAAAATGCAAATGAAATATTTCAGCTACTTTTTCTTGGAAGAAACTTGTCTTACTTGAAAATGATTGCCTAAACCATACTTGGCAGTTAACGCCTCTAGCTTGTTTTTGATCCAGTTTGGTTCTAATTACACAAACTACTGCAAGCATTCACAATGGCAACGCCAACATTTGCTTTTTTCACTAGGTGAAGCTGATGAGTCCATGATATTCCCACTGCATGCTCCCTGTCCTTGGCCTTACATTGATTGCAACAAGGTACTGGTGGCTGGGCACTTTTGCAGCACTGGGGCCATCACAGACCCATCAGCTTCACCATTAGTTACTCAGCCTGACCAAGGCCAGTGCCTGTGGCTCTGCAGATGGACAAGCAGCTAGCCTGCTTCATACCCGATATTGGTTGGGTTGTCCCCATGCACAGTGCTGTCTTTTCTCACATTTTGCTACAAAGACTTTGCCTCAGGAATCTGCATGCTTGGCTGCTCCACAGCCAGCTGGTTTTCAAAGACACAGCACAGCTTGTAATTTTCTATGAGCTTGGCTTGAAAATACTGCCTGTCTTTCTTGTGCCAAATGTCTGTGTCAATGTAGGTGCTGTAGGGGTCGTGGGAATCCTCCAGCCTCCTGGCACGGATGTTGGTCAGCATAACTCCTACTGTGAAGAAGCCAAAGAGGCCAATCATCATCAGCACGTAGATGATTTCCAGGTTGCTACTGGCACTTCTGACCTGGGAAGGTGCGGAGCTATTTGTCTGCTCCATGTAGTCTTGAAGCAGCTTGGAGAGAAGTGAATTCAGGGTTGTGTCATTAGACAGCACCAACATCTTGTTCTGTTCTTCACACTTTCTTCCTTGATTCTAGCTTATCTAGAAAAGAAGAAAGATAAGGGCCATGCCATCAGATAAAGACGTAATTTCTCTGTGTCCCTTTACTGTCTCTCCTTCTCAGCGAGAAAGCTGCCTTGGAGCTGGAGCAGAAAGGAGGGCTAGACAGGCCTGACGGGATGTCTTTACCTCCTGTTTCTAAGCCAGGCTAGTTAGGCTGAGTCCATGCCTCATAAATGCTTGCCTTTCAAAACCTCCTCAGTCTTCACACCAAGTCTGTTGTGGTGTGCAGCAGCCCTGGCTGTTGGCCACTCCCCCAGATACTTCACCCAGGCCTCCCGTGTTGGTATTTAAAGCCCATGACTTCTCCCACGAGTCCCTCCCACGAGGCACGAGTATCTCACTCCCACTCTGCAGCAACTGCTTCTGGCTTTAAAGAATGGGATCATGGTTTTCCCCTGTCCTCTCTCCTCTACTTTCAGCTTAAGGATTGAATGTGGAAACAGAACTTCTGTACCTTATCTTCAGTGAGTGGAAATCAGTACCTGCAGGAAGCTCCTCTCATCCACCCCTATTGAGGAGTCTCAGTTTTCTTCTGCAGCTCTCATGACATAGACCACACAAAACTAAGCAACCAAACCTCTGACAGGAACATATCCCGCACTAATTTAATGAAACTTTCCAAAGGACATTTGCCCAGGTAGCGGACACAGAAGGAGTCTACGGTAACTGCCTACACAGCAGCGGAAAGGAAAAGCATCTCCCTTCATCCTCCCTCCAACACGCTAGCAATCCTTTCCCATGTAGTTCATTGTTTTCCCCTCCAAACTAAATTGATACACAACCAGTGTTTTATTGCCTGGTTAGGAGGACTTCTACTGGCATCACTGTAGGTCAGGAATGGGAGATGACAACACTGAGAATGGTGTTATCTGGATACCCAAAACCTCTTAGCCATGGCACTCTGCATTGACAGTCTTAGACAAGAAGATGAAAGGTCCTTTTCCCCTTTCCAATGTCAGCTGTAAATCAGTTAATAAGAGCAATCTTATCAGCACTGCAGTCCCAAAGCCTCAGCAGCCAGGTAACATGACTGACAATCTCACTACAATGCCTAATTTAAATGTCTCTAGAAAATTAAGACAACAGTCTCCCTCTGGTTTTGCCCTTAGCACATCTGAATGAGGTACTGTTATTCAAGGTGACTTCTGTGACAGCAATCTTGTAATCACATAAGATGGCTGTCAGGGCTTTCTACAGTTTTAAATCTGTGAGAGCAGGCCAGCATGTTAGCAAAAGCTTCTCCAGCATACTTACCTTTTGTTGTTTTGGTTTATTTAAGAGGTACTACATTATAATCATTTATAATACATCAAGAATGAAATGAACCCTTGGGCAGAAAGCCACCAAAAGGCCTAGGCAGCAATTACATCTCTCCATGAGGGCGACATTAATGATGCATAGATGTTGTGCAGCACCTCTGCATGGGAGGGAGTTTAGCTGTGCACACAGCCTCCGGCTGCCAGCAAAGACACTGCAGTAGATGAGATGTGTCTGGGGGCTGCTTTGAATTGTTGATGTCTTGCTATGTCATAAATGCTGTAAAAGGAGATGCTGAGACAGAGGAAGCGAGAAGAAGACACTGATCTTATGACTTGCCAACCCTCATATGAAGAACAGTTATGTACCTGGCATGTTCTGTGCTAGCAGGTGCTGTGGGCAGCTGAATGAAATACACAATCAATGCAGACATGAATATGGTTAAACATGCTCACATAAATTAATAGCTAATGCAACTGCATGTGCTGATTTTTAGGTGGAACCCTTTTGCTAGACCTCCCAGCTGTGCAGTCACGGATTTAGGGCTGGGTCTCACTGAAAGTCAAATGCTCAGACCAGGATGATTTATGTGGAGAAAGCCCTGTTCTCCTCACCATACAACCCTGGGGGACCTGAGTGGCATCAGACCACACCAGATGACATCAAACTTCTTCCCCAAGCCAATGGGTGACCACTGGGCCCCCAGGTCAGGCTCCTGTGGGGTCAGACTCACCCTATTCCAAGCAAGCAGTTCCAGTGATGAGAAGCCTCACCAGCAGGAAAAATGTGCACACATGAGAGTATGCTTTGATTATTTTGGCTTTAAATAGAGCTGAGCCTGGGGGTGGCAGAAGGAGACAAAAATCGCCTGTACAAAACAATATTCTGATCCAATTTATATCTTGAGTTGCATGAGTCAAAGCTACAGGAAATAACGTCTTGGCAGTTTGGGCTTAACAGTTAAAATCTATTCACATTTCACAGATGTTTTCAGATCCTTTAAAAAGGAAAGGAAGAGAAAAAGACGTATGAACCTTTATCTGAGATTACTCGTCCTAAGCGTGTAGAACGTGTCGACACTGTAAAATGTAAAATTGCTAGCAAATCATTGCAATAACTTTAAGACAAATCAAGGAAGAATTTCACTCAGTCTCTCAACTTCTTCTGGAAAGACAGGCAATCATTTCTCATAACTATCAGTACAACTGAAGACACTTCAGGTGCTGATGAATTGACATTTTGAGGTTGGATATCCTCAGATACTTTCCTGTATTCTTTTGGGAGGTTTCTGAGGGTTGCGTGTTATTGCCCACTTCTTGGCTGGTGGTACATCAGCTAAGCTGGAAGCTGGCAGGGACCTGAGCAGCCCCATCTCCATAAGCACATCAGATGGCAATAACAGGAGAGGTTAAGGGAGGGAAAGGGCACTCTCCTGTTCCCCAAGAAAGCTCATCCTGAAGTCTCAAGAAGCCTAAAGACTACAGCCACAACTGCGTAAGCCCTGTGAAATTCCACTGAAATCCATACTGGGACTGGTTTAGAACTGAAGTACATAGGACTGGGAAAAACAACCTGTGTCACTGGCCTACTCCATGACAGATGGTCACATCTCACTGTCTCAAAAGCTGTCTGTTTTGAACATAGCCATTCTGCTCCCCACTACTCTCCCCAGACAACTGCTCATGGGCTGCAAATCACAATCAGTCCCCTCGCGGGGCTTCCCCGAGGAGCCCTGAGTAACATCGTGCCCAACCCAAAATCAGCAACCTGGTTTACCCAGGTTGCATCCTGGTAAGCCAGGATCTCGCCTGTGGTGGTGATTCCCATCCCACACCATCCCACAGGAAGTTTCAGTGCATGCTAAGGGGTCATCCCTCTCTCTTGGGAGGCATAAGCACTGAGCAGTGAACTGCCCGTCTTGAAAACGACTTGGGGCAAAGCTGAACAGTTCAGCAAATTTTTCACTGGCCAGTGATTCTGAGGGTATTCCCTAAGGTTGGCAGCTGCCTGGGCCACAGCCTGCTCTCACATGCGTTGCTGCGTATCCATCCATTACTCTAAACACAGGTGACAGGCATCCAAAGCAAAAGCAATGGGCTCAATGCAGGTTGCTTTCCAGCACATGGGTTTCCTGCCAGTGCAGGTGTACTGCTGGCATTGCCCGAACTCGTCTTCCATCAGGTGTCAGCAATGGCCTGATCCACTGCCCCATTGGCCATGGTGCCAAGCAGCACCACTGGAGCTGGCCCTCACTGAGCCTTGTTCATTTCCTCACGGTCATCTCCCACTTGCCCTCTCTTTCTCATGCCATAGATTTCTTGTGGGAAATGGAGGGGGACCTCCTCAGTGTGATACCTTCATGGAAAGCGTGGTTTTAGAATGGTAGACAAGATTATCACAGACAGGTTTCTGGAGTTGAGGAATGGACAAAAGCAGGACTCTAGTAGACAGATCTACACCATAAATGTCTCTGGGTGGTCAGATGGGTATAGCCTACAGTTTCTATGGTCAGTGAAGGGAGGAAAAGCATCTGAATGAAGCTTAACTACCCCTTCCAAAGCATTTAAAATATTGCTTCCAAATGAACAGGTTCTCAGCAGGTATAAAACTGTGCATGTGATATAATTTCAGTGAAGATCTGAAGATCCTACACAGTGTGTGCTTTCTTTGTCTGCTGGCTGTTATTACTTGGGATACCTTTAACCTGGACATCACTCAATGCAAAGGTTTCTCCATGGATGCACTTACACAGGTGAGCTGCTCCTTGCAGTGGTGACACCCCACTAGTGCAAAAAAACCCACAACTACACCCACTAACGCCATTCCTCATACACCCAAAGGGCCCCTGCATAGAGAAGAACAAGTCCTATTCTGCTTATTTCCAAGCACACCAGAGTCTGTTCACACTGCTCGATGCCTAAACACCTCCCACCATACCTATATAGGAGTACTTGCTGCTCCCTTCAATCTCTCTGACTTGGCGAAGAGCCATGAGGCATAGCTGAGGGAAGGGAGACATCCTAGAGATGGAAAGCAGCTCTCTAGAAGGAAAAGTAAAAAATAAATCCCTGGAAGCCACTGTGTTTATAATGGCATCTTCCCTCTGGAGTGAAAGAAAAACTGGCCCAGCACTGACCCTGAGATCCACCTCCAGAAGGAAAAAGTTGAGGTATTTCTGTCAAAGGGCCTCTGTCAAGATTGCAGGTGGAATTAGGGAAGAAAGCTTTAAGCCACCAAGGCTTCTTGGTTTAAAAAGGCTGCATGTGATGAAGGCTGTGATAGCCAAGCTTAGGGAAGACCCAGCTACCCCTGGAGTGAGAACACAACGTGGGACTGAAGGTTGGAGACGCACAGGCAAGTGTGGATAGGCTCCATGCACATTGTGTCTATCTGCCATCTCAGAAGCAATCCCTAAGCATGTCTATGCTATGAGAGACCTACTCTGAATCTCTTGAACATCCAAATGATTATAGCTGTGGAGCTAGGGCTGTAAAATGTGAGTCCGTGAGACTGCCTGCATGATGCAGAGTGTGACTCTGGTAGGGTCTGAAGAGGGGCCAAGCTGACATGCTAGAGAGCACAGTGTGCATATCTGGGTGCTGAGGCAGTTGCAGCTACTGCTGCTGGGGAGGTAGGACCATGATGGAGATATCACAACAGGATTGTAAATTGATATTTGAGTTTGAAGAGAGCAACTTGCAGCTGCAGAGCATCTGGCATTTAAAGTAACTTCTGTGTGCCTTATAAATGTCAGAACTGACTTACACCTGGCTGGTTCTCAACAAAGGCAAAGCAGAATGGGTCTTTCTGATCAAAAGCAGGCTGGAGGCTGCTCTGTGAGGCTGGTTGCCACTGTCAGTGGAGGGCACCCAACCCAGCTGGAGCTGCCAGCTCCAGCAAAGTCCTTTCTGTCCCTGCCTGAGTTGGGCTTATTTCCAACAGCTGAGCTTCAGTGGAGATGATGTTGGGTTCCAGTTGGTCACTGGGGTTTAGAAAGAAATGAGGCAATTTTCTATCATGTAGTGTACTCAGAGCATGTTATACTCTTTAGAGTTTTGAAGCTCAATAGGAATTTTGTTCTCCAGCATTAGGTGGGCAATCTGATTTGCTTTGGCTAGCTGTACTTTTCTTTCTTGATGAGGTTAAAATGTGATATTTATCATGTAAACAGAGGTGAATGTTAAATGACAGATGCTCGTCTCCTAAACCAATTTTCTCAGCTCTCACAAATCAAACAACCTATATTTTAATGTATACTAAGCAAACACCTTCAACAATCTCTCTCTTATACTGCTGCCAAAATCATCAGTAACCAAGCACCAGAAACCGAGGGACCATAGAAGAATGCATACCTTTTGAAAATCATAGAATCATAGCATGACCTATGTTGGAAGGGACTTCCAAAGGTCATTTAGTCCAATGCCCCTGCAGTAAGCAGGGACATCCTCAACTAGATCGGGTTGCTCAGAGCCTCATCAAGCCTCATCAAGCCTGAGTTACAGTACTATAGCAACTTCTCATGAACTGATGACTCAAAAAAGCCTGTGCTATACTATTAGCAAAGTTTAGCACAGCATTTTGCTCACCTTCCCACATTTTCTGCCAATGACATGCTTCTTCACCACCATAAAGCAATGGATACACTGACCTCCCTGGCTCATTTCCCTGGCTGCTCTTTACAGGGATGAGTAGGTCAGACAACTTTCTGGAGGCCGGGGCATTGCACAAGATAGACTCATTTTCTCCCTCTAGCTCCTGGAAATTTTGCAACGGTGCAGCATCCAGGACACTGTGATCCTATCAGGATCCTATAGGATCAGCAGCAAGCAGGGTTGTACCAAATACATTTGCAGTTATACACAAGGGACACACACCTTCCGCAGTCCCCACCTTTCACTAACAAATCTGTAGCTTCTAGTCCTAGGGCCATCCATCCCTATCCAACTAAGCGACGCTTCGGGTCCTCGTGCCGCTTTAAAAACCAGCTCTCGTGCGGTGAGGTACGCTCGCTTCTTCCCAAAAGCACCACCTTTATCTGATCACGAGACAGAAATTCAGTCCTCTTACCCACACTGTATACGCATCACGCTATTTTGAAGCGGCAAACCCAGCGACCTCCCCAAACAATACGCAACCGAGTTTTTTATCCTCCCAGCTGCAGCTGCCTTGGGCTCGCCACCGAGCCTCAAAGAGCAGGCAAACACTGGCACGGCTGTAACAGCAAACAAAACCTGGCAGGGAGAGCCCCGGCTCCCTCTTCTCCTCCATCAGTTCAGCTCTGTGGCTCGGCAGCTCCGTGGCTTTCGCAGCCTCGCAGGTCTCCGCCAACCCCCGCTCTCCTCCCCAGCCCCTCTGCGCCGAGTCCGGTCGGTACAGACCTGGCAGCAAAGCACGGCTGGGTGCGGGGCTCCAGCCCCTCCTAGGGAAAGAGAATTAGGAAGATGTGAGCCCTGGCAAGCCCCCGGAGGTTATACCCCTGGGGCGTGAGTGGGCAGAGGCTGAGACCTGGCTCCCGCAGGGACAGCAGCCTGGCCGTCACTGTCCCTTGTCCCCGGGATCAGTGCAAAAGGTAAGAGGCAAACAGGAAAACACCCAGACTCACCAAGCTGGGGGAGGGCAGGAGCCCGTGGCGTGGGTGCCGTCAGCCGGCCTCCTGCTGCCGGCTCCAGGTGCCGGCTCCAGCCCTGGGCACGGAGGGGGAGGTGCTGAGGGGGCACTGGGGCAGCTCCCGCGCTGGCACCCATGGGTGCCACAGGCCCCGGCACCACGGGCTGCAGGCAGGGCAGCGCACGGGGAGCAGGAGGAGGATGCCAATCCTGGTGTCCCGGCCCCATGTGAGCCGCCCTTGCACCCTGCTGCTTGCCTTCCCTGCTGCCTTGCACGCTCACGCACACAGACACGCCGTGCCCCCCGCGTGCCCTTCGGTCTAGACAAGGGACCAAAGCTAGGCAGGTAGGCAGATATGGAGGAGGCATTTTTAGAAACAGCAACAGGCTTGGGAAAATCCCCCGGGATTAGGCGCCGTGACGATGTAAAGTGTGGGACGGCTTCCAGTGACATTACAGCCACTTCCAGGGCTGCCCCTTGAACCTCACTCAAAGAGGGCCGCTCGTTAACTCCTATCCATCACCTAAAAAGAAAATACAAACCCCAAGCCCTAAAAAACTGTTTTCCATTGGAGAAAGTAGTGTTTGTAGTCATCGGTTAGCCAAACGGAGGGTTCATTAAAGCCCACCTGGAACCTATAAAATGAATTTATTAGCTTTGCAAGGCAGCTGCATTTGGACTCGTTCGGATGATGCCAGTGATGTGGCATAACATGCCCTCAGTATCTCTGGGGCCATGGCAGACCTGCACTGGTGCCTTGTGTGGTGGTAGTTCCCTGCCCCAAGACTCTCTACAGCAAGCAGGGACAAAGACAGCCCCTCCTTGGATGATGCTCTTCAGCTTTACCAGGTGCTGTTGCTATGACAGCTGCTACAGCAGAGAATTTAAGCAGCCATTGAGGTATTAAAATGAATGGGTGAAAACAGTATCCTGCTTTCAGAAGCTTTATTCTGTCTTTTCAGTGGGGTGGGGGATGTAGCCCGTGTTTTCATTGTCCATGATACCACTGCATCCAAAATGAGGAAGCAGGCTGCTAACAAGATGGGATAATTTCCCAGGCTGGCTCTATCTCCCAGGCAGGAGATAGCTACAGCAGCAGACTTCACTGGAGGAAGGAGTGGGCAGTGCTGGCGACTCTCCTGAGCTGTGCTCAAAGCCCTGGGCAAATCTGGCTTGCTTCTGGTCCATCTCCTGTGTGCTGCTGGGGACTCAGTTTCTCTCCTTCAGGGCAGCAAAATTAATTTTCAGTTTGCTTCAGGGAAGCCTTCAGGCAGATCTAATACTTTTTGATTTCACACACCCCCTAGCGCCACATAGCATTCCCTTTTGAGAACTTTTTGAGTTTTTAATGCCTACCATGAGGCACAGTGTTTGTAGGGCCAAGGAAGATGGAGAAGTTGAAGGGATGGCCAAAGTTCGGAGGAGGGATTGATGACAGTGTGGGACTACTCTTGCAGTTCTGGGGGAAGCGTTTCCAATGGCACCAGCCTGAGGCCAAGCACGACCATCAAAATACCAAAATAAAAAAAGTCTTGTGCCCAGGTGTGTGATCTCATCCAAATCACAGAAGACTGTCCCAAGGGTTTAACTGAACACCAGAGCATTACCGAGAAAAGATGCTGCTGTAAGGATGGGCTGTGGCTAAAGAGGAAAGCAGTGTACTGCTTGATCTATTGGTTACATCTTCTGGCAATGCAGAAGGCTCAGCCATAGAGTTAGAGCAGTAGAAGGGCTGCACCCCACTTTACTTCAGGGCAGTTTGAGCATGCTGAAAGGTGCTGCCTCAAGCCTGGAGAGGGTCCAAAAGGAGATGAGGGAGGAGGAGGAAGAGGAAGAGGACAGGAGGACAGCATGCATGGCCAGCAACAGCAGAGAGCAAGTGGTCAGGACCTGCTTCCTCCTCACGGGAGAAATCTGGGACAAAATTAGATCATACCACTTCCTGGCCCAGCCTTCCTCTTCCCACAGCTGTATATCCAGGAAAGTGTTGTGAAAGAGAAACATCACTTTATTGTGGACCTGATGACTGTGTTTTTCCTTTGGTAGGGAAGCAGGAATGGGGAGGGAGCTGCTGGGACATGAGGCAGGCTAAACTCTGGTGGCCAAGGAAGGCACTTTGAGACAAAGCTTAGTGGCTGTGGCCCCATTTCTTGTTACCTCTCCCCCCAAGGCAGGACTCTCTACTGATATGAAGGATGATGGGCCATGAAGAACACCTGAGCTGTTCTGGAGCAACATCAGCTAAACCCATGCTGAAACAAGAAAACAAGCCTTTCCCTGAAAAGGCAGGAGCACATCACAGGGAGCAGCAGCTGGTGGGTGACAAGTCCCTTGCCACCACCAGGGCAGGTGAAGGATGCGGTGTCAACCCACTATTTCAAATGCAGCAGGGAGGTTACCAACCCAATAGAGGGTCCAGTGGTTTCCTGGCAAGGGAGAGAACCACTTCTGCAGGGGGATGATGGGCGAATTTCCCTTTGACCTCATAGAAACATCTTTGTGCCTCTGGGGTTTGCTTTATTCTTGTTATATCACAGAAAGTTGATAGTGACAGTCATATTCCTAAAATCAGCAAGAGATCCACGAACAGGATCCCAATGGCTAACATCCTGTGATGGGGAAGAAAAATGGAATACAGCGACTAACCCCTTCTTTCTCTCAGCCCAGAGCCTCCTCTCACCACTGAGTGCTGGGGTAACCTTCAGCAAAACTGCTCTAGTTGATGCAGCTCAACTGTGGGGCTGAGCAAACCAAAGCAAGGATTATTTTCAAGAGATCTCAGGGTCTGTGTGGGACCTCATTTCCCCTGCCATCACACCAGCATGGCACCATTACAGCTGAGAGAAAGATTATGTCTTCATTAGTCAAGAGCAGATTCCTTTTTCTTTAGAGGCATTTGTGCTTTCTATTTGACTTTGACAAACTTCTATTTGACTTTGGTGGGAACTGAGAGTGAACCTGACAGGGATGTTATTGTTTTTATATAGCAATGGCAATATATAAAGACCAGGTTCAGTGCTACAAAATGACTCCAGGCATGAAGTTTCTTTGCCCTCTCGGATCTGTCAGTAGCCAAAGGTTTAATTTTCCTTAGTACAGTGATGACATGTAGACTGACAAGATCCCTCAGTAAACAAATGCAGCTTTTTTCAAAGGTGATAAGAGACATTTCACAAACACAGGACTTTTCAGACCTCTTGAAACCATATTCCTGGTGGACATATGGAGGTCTTGTTTTTAAGTTGGTCTTCTTGTTGTTTTGAGGGAAGAAATACTGAAGTAGGTATGAGGAGTAAAGAATATAGTTTACTCCTTCAATGAATTGTTGCTCTTTTGTAGAAAGGCCACTACTGGGGCTCTTGCACATAAATAGATGAAGTCTAACATATTTCTCTCTAGATCATTATCTTTGGCACTTTCCCCATACATATAATGGGAAAATCACCAGAAAGTTATGCAAACCCTTACTTGCAGAGTTTTGCTGGGCTCCTGAGTAAGAGAGGAAAGGGCTGCTCAGGGCAGCCCAGGGGGAGGGAGAAATAATTCAGAATGTGCTTTTGGTCTCCTCTGGTCCAACAGCGACCTGAGCTGGGCTTAGCTCATGGCAAGCACCAGGCTGCAGCTTTCTGCTCACCTCTGCTTTCTTTGGCCAAGACAAGGGGACAAATGGATGACCAGGGCTTTAAGCCTTTCTCCAGCTCTGTTCCCCACCCCAGCAATGCCTTCCCACCAGACAGCTCTATTGCTAAAGGTCTTGGCGGACCCTTTTGGTACATGACCTCCAATTCAACCCAAATGGCATAGAAATTACTTTGGATTGGTGGTTATCCAAGTCATCTTACAAAAGAAGGGCTTTCAGGAAAACCACAGCACTGGTTTTCTGCAAATGAAGCTTGAGTTGAATATTCAAAAATAAAAGTACTCGGAATTGCATGCACATAACATTCATCCAACCTGGACAAGAGTGTGACACTAATTCACTTGCTGATATTCCAGTACTAATACAAGCACATACCATTCCTAAAAGCAAGGATGTGGGCCACCTGCTCCCCTATATTTGCACAACGTCTGCTATTATGCAACCACAAAATAAAGGTTCATCTGGCTGCAGCAACAGGAGGGATGCCACAGATCAGAGATGCAACTGGCAAATGTCGATGAAGCTGCAGCAAAGTAAACAGAGCTGTGTGGATTTACACCAGCAGGAGAAACTGCTTTGCAATTTGCATGCTGCCACTGAAATACAATTTCGAGTAAAAAAAAAACCCAACCACAATGTTAAATTAAAAAAGTGCTGACACCTGTAGTGTTTAGAAGAGATGCTGGATGGAGACGCCTCCAACCTTCATAACAAGGTTAAGAGCAATTCCCTTATTGAAGAGTAATTCATAGGTGCCAGCAGAAGCACAAAGGCTGGAGTGTCATCTTTTTATGATGATGATTCAGATGAGTCACCCCCAATCAGCAAGCACTCGTTGCTTCAGTGACCAGATAGGTGAGCAATGCTGCAGTTTATGCTTCTGACCGTTCACCAGCTGTCATGGGAAAGCTGTACCAGTAGCTACGAGTTCACATCCACTCCAGACTACATCTACTGAGAGCAAGCTGCAGTTATCAGCTCCTGCAGTAGCTATGCTGTGGCTCCTGCCCTTTTTCAGTAGCAGTGTTTTGGGTGATCTGTGGTGCAGTGCCTGCAGGGAAAGAAACAACTCTTTTTCTCACCACTGTGCAGTGCACCTCTACTGATCCCACGGCTCGGTCCCTCAGGTGCTACTGCAAACACACATGGAAAGCAGCAGTGTTACCTAACAATAAGCAGAACCTCATTTAAAAAAAATCAGTCACGCTCTACGGGTACATGGAGATGGCCATAAAATTCCTGGACACATTCTTACTGGCCAACAATGTTGTTTCACAATTGCCCCAGTATTGCTGGGGAATGAGTGTTTCCTGGGACAGGAGCACAGTAGTCACATTAAGTGGTGTCGGCTTGGTGCTGGGTCTGTTCAATTCCCTTCTTTAACAAATGGTGGTTAATTTTTTTTTCCTCAGATCAGTAAAGTGAAAAACAGGTTCTCCCCTTACCCTGAAGCCAGCCCAAGGAGAGAAAGCCAAATTTTGCCCCAGGCCGTGGTACAGGAGCCCAGGTCATGACAGAGCCATCTCATTTCTTCCTTCCTGCTCCCAGGAGGAAAGAGCCTGCCTGTGTACATTGATGGTCCTGTCTCCACAGATTAAAAAGCCACATTAATGAAGATGAGGAATAATTATCATGTGTTTCCTTGAGAAGGAAAAAATTTACAGGCAGCTTTTTTGCTCTAAGGAATGCTTGGACTTTTTTTTCTACTTTTCTCCAGCTCTGTTCTATTCAGGGATAAATGAGGGGCCAACTCTGCTCTGAAGTATCTCCCCTCTCACCTGAAGCTGGCTCAGGCACTTGTACTGTCCTGGATTCACTATCAGAAGTATCTGCACAATTAACATCATCCCTGTCCTGGCATGTGTCCTGCACCATTACAAGTCCTCCACACTGGGGTACCTTAAACCAGCAGGCAGTTGCTGCGCAGGGACCCTTCAAAGGTTTTGTAGGTGATCTTGGCACATTGCCCTAAACCATCCAAAACTGCAATTTAAAAACAAAAGGCAAAACAAAACAAAAAGGTTACTGGCTAAATGCTGAGGTGCCCAGCCTAACCTGTTCATTGATGCTGGCTTTGCTCATGCCCTGTCAGGGACACGTGTGTGCACCCAGAACAGCCAGCAGCAGCTTGGTGACTTGCTGCTACTGCCAGCCCCCCGCTGCCTTGCACCTGTGTTCCCAGAGAGGGTTGCCTGGCCAGCAGTACCCCTTGGAGTCATAAATACCTCTGAGCAATGAACCCATGTCTTCCACATGGCCACCAGCCCACCCCACTCGAGGACAGCCAGGAGAGCTGGCCATGCCACTGCCCTGACAACCATCGCTCAAAGCCTTAGAGATGCAGAAGGCCCCAAGGAAAATGTCTTCTTGGCCCTAAACATTTCAAGCTTCACCACCCATCTCCTTAGGCATGGTTCCACAGAGCAGGCTGCTGCTCTTGCCACATGTGTGGTGCTTCTCTCCTCCTGAGGCTGGGTCACATCATCCCCCTGGCTCAACAGAGGAGTAAAGAGGCCACACTCATCAAGCTGTGGATGGGGAACCTGTCCTGGGAGGGGAGATGTGAATTCTGGCATTTGCCTCTATTTTGCACTCACTAGAAGGAAAAAACCTGAGCTGCCATGGATCTGCTGAGGCACACCCAGACCAGCTTGCAAGGTGCTGTCCTGGGAAGCAGGTGATACAGTTGACAATATTTCGAGGATGAAATCAAATCCTTATTTTTCATTTCCTAAACAATTGCTGTAACCTCTCAAAGCAACCACCAGTGAGTCAAATGCAATCAGCTAAAATTACACTTTATGAGAAGTTCAATCTTACCCAGCCTCTGTTAGTTGTACCCTGCAAATGGCCATTGGACTGGACACATACCTCCAGGATTTAGTCAGGGAGAGGAGAGTGAGACTCTGGATGCCAAGCTGAGACATATTCTCCCCAGGAGTGTGTCTCTTGTTCTGTTCCGGTGTACCCTGCAGCAGATCTCCTCAAGAAGCTGCTGAGACAGGTTGGGCACCTCCAGGGCTCCACAGGAGCCAGGCTGTGCTCAGTTGGATCAATGTTTTGGTTGAGTGCACTAGAAGGCACCATTCTCCTCTACTGCTGTGGAGGATGAGCATTGTGGAAATTTGCACTGCTTGTGCACAGCCAGAAGGAGCCATGCACTCAAGGGGCTCTGCACACTTTTTCTCCAGGTTGTCTAAGGGGGATTAGGCACTTTTTTGCTGTCAAAGTCTACAAAACATGCATATTTAAAAAAAAAAGGATTATCTTGAGCAAGTTACAGATAAAATAGCACTTCAGACATATTTTGAGGGAGGATTTAAAGATGCTGCCTGAAGATCTCACTTAAAGCAGGTGGAATTACAAAAGCTATATATTCATAAGAATAAAACATTATGAGAAGAGAACCTATGAAAACAGTGCAGTGGAAAAGCAGACCCATCCGTATTTTGATGCTGGGATCATGATAGCACTATTTAGTGAGTGGAAAATACTGTAAACTTTCTCTTCCTCTGACATGCAGAAAAGTTGAAATCCATGTCAGTTTTCTTTAAGAAATCAAAATGTCATTTTTCCAAAGAGAGCACAGACAGAGATGCAAGTTCCAGGATGTACAAAATGAGAGCGTACGACTGAGCAGGATTCATTGTCACTTGTTCCACCCAGTTATGGAAGGAGAAGATAGTACAAAAATACCTTTCTCCCTCCTTAGGTATAGGATTATATATACAACTCACCGTGCAACCTCTGCTGTTGCTGCAGCAGTAAGCCAGAGGTTGTCAGATATTGTGCAATGCCCATCACAGCTGGAGATCAGGACACAGCACATCTGTGCTGCAGAAGAGCAGACAATGTATTGTGCCTTCTCTCCCTATGACATAGCAGCATCTCTGGTTGGGCAAGGGGTTCCCAAATGATGCTCCTGTTCACTTCCCCATCCCTCTGCAGTGTCTAGCTTCCCTCAGCTTGAAGGTGGAAATGTGGGCATGGCAAACCACAACCCAAACTCAATCAGGTGGCAAAATTCAAAGGTTATACTTACAAAGCACATCTAACCAAACAGAATCCCCAGATTAAATGATCTCCAATAAAGAGCAGGACAGCAGAGGGTTTGTACTGTCAGTGACCCATGAAGAGCCATGGCATCGGGCAGGAAGAGCTTTTGGAAGCCACCACAGCATCACCACAGTGTTGGAGGTTTATTCATCCTCCTAATGTTTCAGCTATTGAAAACTTAACACGTTTGCATTGTCCTCCTTTGGCAGTATGTTTCTTAAGCGAAACTAATATTGAACTTTTGGCTTTTCCTCCACTGAATCCAACCACCTCAGACAGAATTTTATACCCACATTTTTATCAGCAGATCACTGAGAAGCAGAGGTGCTTCATGTTCAAAAAACAATTTTGCTGGCAGCATTGCCAGAAGAAAGAGAGATCAAAGATTCCCTAATGATGCAGAAAGATCGAGCTGTCCAAATGTCCCTTCTAATCTCCCAGGAATTTGCACTAAATTGCTAGGTAAGGTTGGGAGAGGAAGGTCCTTCATGTGCTAGGAAGGACTTTCGCAAAAATGCACCCATTCAGGAGAAAAGTCAGATCGTGGGGGAAGGGAAACCTTGTATCCTGAGAAGCAAAAGTGAAAAATATCTTTCAGTTAATTTAGCTAAAATAATGAAAGCTATACACTTACTCTCTTGCCCAATGCAACCTACAGCTTCCTGTGACTGTACATCACGTATGGTCCAACCTTGCCTGAATGATCAACAAAATCTTTCAGAGGCAACACTAGTCCTGATTTTTTTTCTCTTTTCTTTTTCTAAAGAAGCTGCATGTTTTTACAGTGTGAGGCACAGATAAGCTTTTCTACAGAAGCAGCAGCACGTATATTCCTGCTGTGCTGTTTTCTCCTTGAGCAAACACCAGATGCAAGCAGTATGAGCAAATTGCCACCCTTCGAAACCTCTGAAATCCTTTGTGTTTCTGGTCCACAGACCCACAACAGAGTGAGAGGGCCAGGATTGCCCCTGGGATGCGCTATTGCTGGACGTGCATCTGTGCCCCTGCAGCCTTTGCTGAAGCACTGGCATGGATTTGCACTGTTCTGAGCATCTCATCTCTCCTTGTCCTAATTTTACATGGATTTAACCATGTTAACAGGAGTAAATTTTCTCCCAGTGCAGTGTAAGGAAAGTCAGACCTCACTTATTGCCTAGAGGGCACAACCAGATCTTTTGCAATTACTCCTGAAGTACCTTCCTGAGCAGCAGCAGTGGAACCAGATCAACCCAACAAGGACAAGGCAGTGAAGCACCCTGACAGCTTGGCCAGCACAAAACCTGGCTGCTGCCATCCCAGCAAGGGTCTGCACAACAGAAATACATAGCACCTGCTCTCTGGCATCTGTCCTGACCTTTGTTGCCTCAGGTGAGTGCTGGGCACAGCCCAACCCTTTGGCCATCCTTGCACCCCATGGTCTGTTGGCACCTCTCACACCACACCTCTGGGTTCCTCATCCCTGTGGTTTGGAAGTGGTGAGCAAGAAAACTGCCTGCTGCTCTCAATCCTTCTCCAGGTCAAGAAGGAAAGGCTTTCTCTATTTGTAAGCTAAACAAGACATCAAAAGGAAGTGTGAGCCCTATCACCTGTATTTTCTTCAGCAGAAGTGATGCCACAGGGCCCTATATATTAGATAGCTGCTTGGCCTATGTAATAACTTGTTTGTAGCTTTATAAACTGAAGGGCAGTATCATTCCTTTGTTAGCAGAGGAGGTTAGTACACCAAGTTAGTACATCTAGGTTATCTTTATTCTCTGATCACCATCAACCAGAGAGAAATGAAACCCTGAGGCTTAGGAACAGAAAGTACAGAAAATTCAGCCTACGAGTGTTTTTACTCCACATAAAGCTAGCATTTTCTGTCAGGTTCCTCTTTGCTTTGACACTCACATTTCATAGGAGAAAAAGCAAAAGAGCGTGAGATGACTCAGAGTATGTGTACAAATATCAGACAGGGCACTCAGCATCTGAAATGCCTTGAAGCAAAGGTACAAGATGTGATACTTTTCTTCCAGGAAACATTGACCAGCTCCTAGATGCAAACAGCCAAAACTAGTTGATTGCATTTAACCCAATAGTTTGCGTGGCCTTAGCAAATATTTAGGGAACACCAGTAAGCGACTAGTGTCAAGCTAAGCAGCCTTTGGCACAGCCTCTCAGCTCCCAGCAGCCATGGCTGCAGTATGCACCCCTTGCACAGCACCACATGTTTGTAGACAATTCTCTATGTGCTGAAATTAGAATCACCTCCTTTCAGGTTGTTGTAGAGAGAGAGAAGCTGTCCCCTCAGCCTTCTTTTCTCCAGGCTAAACAACCTCAGCTCCCTCAGCCACTCCTTCTAAGACTTGTTCTCTAGATCCTTCGCCAGCTTCATTTCCCATCGTTGGACATGCCCCAGCACCTCAGTGTCCTTCTAGTGAGGGGCCCAAGAATGAACACAGTATTCGAGGTGTGGTCTCACCAGTACAGGGGGATCGATTACTTCCCTTCTCCCGCTGGCCACGATATTTCTAATAAAAGCCAGAACACTATTCACCTTCTTCTTCGCCTGGGCACACTGCTGGCTTACATTCAGCTGGCTGTCAACCAGCACCCCCAGGTCCTTTTCCACTGGGCATCTTTCCAGCCACTCTTCCCCAAGCCTGTAGCATTGCATGGGGTTGTTGTGGCCCAAGTGTAGCACCTGGCACTTGGCCGTGTTGTGGCCTTGGTCCATCGATCTGGCCTGCCCAGGTCCCCTATGCAGAGCCTCCCTACCCTCAAGCAGATCAACACTGCTGCCCAACTTGGTGCCGTCTGCAAATTTGCTGAGCGTGCCCTCAATCCCTTCACCCAGATCATTGATAAAGAACTATCTCCAGTACTGAGACCTGGGGAACACCACTTGTGACTGGGCACCAACTGGATTTAGCTCCATTCACCACCACTCCCTGGGCCCGGCCAGCCAGACAGTTTTTTTACACAGTGAAGTGTCTGCCCGTCCAAGCCACGAGCAGCCAGTTTCTCCAGGAGAATGCTGTGAGAAACCGTGTCAAAGGCTTTACTAAAGTCCAGGTAGGCAACATCCACAGCCTTTCCCTCATCCACTAAGAAGGTCACCTTGTCATAGGAGGAGATCAGGTTGGTCAAGCAGGACCTGCCTTTCATAAGCCCAGGCTGGGCTGGATCACCTGGTTCTGCCATATGTGCCAAGTGATGGCACTCAAGATGACACTCTGCTCCATAACCTTCCCCAGAATGGAGGTCAGACTTCTAGGCCTGTAGTTCCCCAGATTCTCCTTCTGTCCCTTCTTGTGGGTGGGTGTCACGTTTGCTAACTTAACAGTTAACCAGGAACTCCCCAGTCAGACAGGACTGCTGATAAATGGTGGAAAGTGGCTTGGTGAGCAGTTCTGCCAGCTCCATCGGTACCTTTTTGGGTGGATCCCATCTGGCCCCATAGCCTTGTGTGTGTCTAAGTGGTGTAGCAGGTCACTATCCATTAGAGACAATAGTCATCTATATGAATTAAGAACGCATGAAAATGACTGAAGTATTTCCCTAATCAAAAACAAGTGTAGAAAAACAAAGACAGAGGTAGCACTGAATAAGCAAAATTCTGGGAGTTTCTGCTTCGTTGTGGCACTGGAGCCCCCTTATTCACTACCTCTGGAAATTAAATGTATTGAAAATGAGAAGACCATGACCACTGATTTTTGTACGGCAGCACCACTATTGCAGCTAGTGCTGAGTTTAGATCCATCCCATACAGCATCTCGCACCGTGCCTGTCCCTGTAGTACCAGAGCACTGTCTGTTGTGCTAACATAGCTGCTACCCAGTTTGTTCTCTGGTCTGGAGGAGAAACGTGTGCTGCAGAGACACGTCGCTGCTCAACTGGTGGACAAGAAATTCCATTTTCACCAAAAAATAGTAAGTTAATCTCCTCACTTTCAAATGAAATCTGTTCTTGTTTAATACCTACACGGAGTTAGTGCTCATAGCTGCCTGCAAACGGCACAAGTACATTCTAGCAATGCATGGGGGTTAGGAGCTGGAGGGCTCGACTGGTGGGAAGCAGCCTTCCTGCAAGCATCAAGCTTAACTAGACTTGCCTTGGGCTGAGCTTACACAAATTCAATTAATCAGCACTTAAATCCTTACCTCAGAGCAGGGCCTGCAACACCAAGGTGAGGAGAGCAATGAAACAAAGCTTAAGAACACAGGGTCTACTGCTGGGCTGCTCCATTCTTCAAGGCAAGTCCTTCTCTTCCTTATCTATATCAGCATCATGCGTTAACTGTAACTTCCTTGTGAGAAAGTCCTCATCTCACACTGACTTAGAAAACCTCTCACAGAGTTTAGCTGTGATGTAATTAGAGGCAATGATGATTTTGAAGTTATCATCTGTCTTCAGTGCACTTAACGTATGACAGAGACAAAGCCTCCCAGAAGTGCCAGAGGCTGTAGCTCCACCTAATGACATTGCTAAAAGCAAACCTCAAACGCATGCTGGAAGTGATTAGTTGTGGTAGATAGGCTGTTGGAACTTCTGTCAAGCTTTTATTATCAGTCGTCTGGAGATACGAGCCCAAGGCTTCTGAAAAAGGCAGAGCTGGAGAACTTATCAGATAATGGCTCACGTGGCAGTGATGGGGAGAGTAATACTGAAGCATAGCCCAAGGGTTCCATACAAGACCACTGATATAAATGCCCTGATGATTCACACTATCTATACTACTAGCCTTAAAACCCAGACCCTCAGCATATTGTCCTATTTTTTTTGTGCAGTCATAAAAGAGAGAGAGACAGAGATATATCGATCATGTAAGTTCAATAGAAAGCTCAGGAGAAGGAACCAGCTCCCTGAAGTTCAGATGACTGGCTGACAGCTGTGATCGTGAAAGGCACACCTACATAATCTGATGGCTTTCTGGGAGACATGAACTATCTTTACATTACACCATCAGCTCCTAGACTGGCAAGAAAGCAAGAACCTTTTTGTGTTACCATCCTTGACGAGGGGAACTGTTGAACGATAAAAACTCTGTCCTGCTTTCACCATCTACAGGATTTCCACCTGTAAGGAATTCTGGTAAACCCAAGTTGAAAATGCAGATGCAGGTTACAGAAATGTTGCACATTCACAGCACCCACCAGCTGTGTGTGGATGCTGTGGATCAGTGGGCAAGGAGCTACCTCTGGTGTGCTTCCCACTGCCTCCACAAGCCCTCCTCTCCAGGGCTGTCACTTGCTCAGGTCCCTCATCTTTCCTCCTCTTTCAGTGTTTTATTTTCAGATGCATATTTATGCACACATGCTTTAAATATGTGCACACGGACATTTTCTCCGCACACCACATATTTCTGTTACTTTTCCTCCTAGGCAAGCAAGCCTTTCCAGCTTTTTAATTCCCTCCCACTCAAAACAATAAGCTAGACAAAGAGTGAAACTGTCCCTCCTTAAATCAGGCTGACAAGCATTTCTCATGCTTTAAATAAAGGGCTGTTGATAAACTCATAGTTCCATTCTTCTCAGTCAAAAAGCAAGGCTGAAGTCCATGCTGGTTCTCAGTCAGGGCTGAAAATGCAACCTCGGTTGTCCATACTTCGCTTGTTGCCTGCAAGTACCCGTATTTGGTCACAGTCCAGAGATAAGACCACCACAAGCAAATGGTGAGGCGAACTTAATCACAATGTTTGTAGAAGGTTTGGACTTCATTACTGAGATGTTTTAACAAACAACTATATTTTCCGGCTTTTAAAAATTCCTGTCTGAACCTATGCCTTGTCGTTATTGAAAATCAAATGTCCTCAGAAAATGGGTTGACAATAAATGATAAGCTGATAGCTAAAAATAAAGTTTCAGAGACAGACAAAACCACTTTGAGATACCCAAACTTACTATGGGAGAGCAGTTCTTTCGCTGAAATCCCAAACCGCTACAGAACTCAGGAGTTTCGAAAAGTCATTGTGGAAGAAGCACCAGCACTGTCAATAAATTTGAGCTCTGTTAACTTCCCACCAAACTATCCCAGGCAGCAGCGTGCTGCCCTGGGCTCAGCCTGCAGCACCTTTTGCAGATACATCCCAACCCAGCAAAGTCCAGGGATTCCTTGTCGCTGACTCCCATTGGTCATCTGAGGCCAAATCCTCTGTCACACACAAAGGAAGGTGGTCAAGTGTGAGATGCCAAATGCTCCATCTTGCTACAGCAAGATCCATTTGTCAAGCAGCAGATACAATTTATTTAGAAAACTGCATGTAGTTACAAGAAACATTTTCCCCAAACAGTGCCATTTATCAACCGTGCCATTCATAATGCAATGACTAACAGATTTACTAATTTTAAGCCTACTTTGTTTGTTCCACACTAGGAAGTGGAAAATGTGAATTCCTGTTGTTCAATTCTTGCACCAGATATAGAACATTATTCCTTTTGTCTGGAAAGTTTCGTTTCCAAACACCATCCATTACTCAAACTGTATTAATGCAACAAATTTACCATACAAATAGTTTCCAGCAGATCTCACCCAGAGGATGTTTTTTTTCTGGTGTTATGACCAGCTACACTCCTGTCACAAAGCTCCACTTAGCATCACCTTTTAGCCCAAATGCTTTTAAAAAAATAAGTGAGATTTTTGTCTGTTCAGGAGCTTTTATTGCCAGCAATTCACTACCTGTGAGCATCACAGGAATACTGTAGATTTCAAGGACCACTGGAAACTACTGACATGTTTTAGCACCTTAGTTTAGGGTATTTTATCTGAACCAAAAGCATTTGGTTTGAGTACTGCAAAGCACTGCAGGTTGAGTCCCCAGCTGCCTGTCCCAGACCTATACCAACCCAACAGTAGCTTGACTCTTCTCGGAGGTTTTCCTCTATGGTGCATTGGTGGGAAAAAACAAAGTTATTTGAGATCCTCCCCCAGTGAGTGTTTGGGAAGCACCACACACCATGATGCACGGGGCAGAGTAGGCTGCCTCTGAAGCCACATGTCATGGGATGCCCGTGGCCATCCTGCTTCCAGTTCTGGATGCAGGTGGCTCTCCCCAGCTCAGCCACCACGATCCCTCTCAAAAGCTCAGTATCACCACCATCATGCAAACAGAGGCATGTGGTCCCATTACTGTCCTTGCCACTTGTGCCCCAGCACCAGAAGCAGCAGGTCTCACCCAGCAACGCCGAGAAGAAGAAAGCAGGTATTTGCTGGGCATACCCCTCACCTCTCTGTCCTTAACTATATACCCATGCTGCAGCATCAAGAATAACAAGGTGCTTGCCATGACAACAGCTGGGAAGTAGATGAATAACTTGAAACCTTTCATAGAGGCTGCTGTTTGTTTTTAACTCTCTTCCACTCATCTCTGCCCTAGTGTTTCTCATCCCTCACAAAATGTAATAACGCTTCTGATGGCAAATTAATTCCACACATTGACAGCCGTGATTTAATTGTTGGAGATGAGACAACCTCTTGAAAAAAGTCAAAGAGAAAAGCGTATCTTAAAATGAAGTTTTCTAGGACAAAGCTGTAGCACGGAAACAGTATTTTTACTTACCTTATCACACTTGATTTCATCTCATTACTACATCTCCAGTTCAAAAATTAACCACTTATGTTTCCACAGAAAATAAAAATGTTCCCATGGGTTGTTTTTCTTTTGAATCTCATCCAAAAAGTCATGCACACAATTATATCAATAGGTGTTCGTGACTTGAATGCTGCCGCATCACAGTAGTGAGTAGACCAGGACATCAAAATTGCTTAAAAGTAACAAGAAACAAAACTCAAATTGATTCAGTTCCTCTGATAAAAATGGCAGAGAAAGCACCTAGCTTGCATATGGAAAAATAAACAAGATACCAACCTTTTCCCTTTTAACTAAAATTGCAATATCCAAACCCCTAAGTGGGAGCAGGGGTTCCCTTGGCTTGGTGCCCTGTGAATGCAGCCCCACAGCTCCTTCCCCACTGTCCAGCCAACAAAACCAATGATGCTCCCCATCCTTTGCACTTCACCAGACACTTTTCTCGCACATGTGAGGTGGCTTTGTCTCTGTGAGACATGGTTGCCTGACAATTGTCGAAAGGCAGATTCATGGCCTGGGAAACCTTTTCTGTCTCCACCTCCTCTCCAGCATATGCTGGGCTTCAGATGGGAAACACTGGAGAAGCACTGCCAGGTCTTCCATTCCCTGATGCTCAGGGGAGCCCCATGCCTTCCTACTTCTGCTAGATCCAGAGATTCCTGTGCCATTGCTTCTGGGCTCCCAGGCAGCACCAGACCGTACCACAGTAACTCATGGCAGCATCCTTAACAAGAGGAGCATCCATATTCAGAGGGAAAAACTGATGACTATGACTTACCACACATTTGATCAAAGGCAGCTCTTGCTACTTTTAAACTTCCATCAAGTTGATTTTTTGTGTTGTTTCTGTCGTTTGGTTGTGTTGTTTGTTTTGTTGTTCGGTGTTTTGTTTTTTTTTTTTTTTAACTAAGATCAATGTGAAATCACCTTGCAAACATTTACACGTGTAGGAAAAAACATCACCCAAAAAAAGCAGTTGAAAAAACTCCTCACAACTAGACAAACAGAAGAGACTACGTGCCAGGTCAGGTAGAAACACGTCACTATTTAGACATCGTAGGGGTACAAAATTCATACTTTAGACTGCTTCCAAGGTCATCTTCCTGTCTGCTTTGTTTGTAAAACTGACCCAGTGGATATCTGGAAGCAATATATAGATCTTAGGTCATCTGTTTAGAGTAACGAATGATATTAACACCAGGACCAAGTACATGCACTGGTGAGGCTGCAGATGCTCTCTGCAATAAGAGCTCCACATTTGAGATGGCTGGTGATGGTGAGAGAACCTCATACTGTAACAACTTCCACCGCAGACTGGGTCAAGCTGGTGTATGTTCATTCCAGTGCTGAGGCACCAGTCCCAAGAGTTGCTGCAATTCTGCCCAAGCACTTTCAAGTGACTTAGTCCTTCTGGTTAGAGGTTTCCTTTCTGCTGTGTCAGATTTTACAGATCATAAGAATACATTTAAACAGGAGTTCACGTGGATTTTGTTTATGAGTTGCTGCATTCAGCACAGTCTCTGTAAGAGCTACCTTGCTGCCAGCAGGCACAACTTCCACCAAAATAAAGGTCATGGCAAGGCAAAAGCAACTGTCAAGCAAGGAAACATGGCATTACCAAACTTTCTCAATAGGGACAATCCTTTTGCTTTCTTTGTACAAGAGAAACCCCAGGCAGGACACCAGGAACTGGTGTCCAAAAGACAACAAGGGCCCTTTACACAACGCTTGCACAAACCGATTTACAAACTGGAAAATACAAAAATGTATAGGGTTTTTTTTTGTTTTGTTTTTCCTAAAACCCTGAGTTAGGTGCCTGTGTTACCTGCCACAAGGCATGCCTCCCTCAGCAAGGACACACTGGACAGCCTCTGGGCACCAGGCAGCTCTAAGGCTGACACCCTGACACCGTTCTTTGTAGAGCACTTAATGCCAGTCAGATGTGTCAAACCAAAGCTTTTTTTTTCTTTCAAGGTGGGTCAGAACTTACCTACCTGCCCAACCAGCAATCCACCAACAAAGGAAGCTGCATTCAGAGCAATATGAGTGTCCAACCAAGCCTTTTTTTTTATTTTCGAGGTGGGTCAGAATTTACCTACCTGCCCAAACAGTAATTACCTAACAAAGCAAGCTGGATTCAGAGCAAGACAAGTGCATATAATTGACTTTTTCTTTCAAATAAAAAGAGTGGGAAAGAGTGCTTCCCCCCAACCCCTCCCAACTCCACCCAGAGCAAACCAAACACAAAAGCCTTCTGTTCAGTCTTCAAAGAAAAAAAAAAAAAAATCCCCTGGCATTCAAGTTTGTTTGATAATATGCTGTTAACTAAAGTTAAAACGGTGGAAATATGTTGATTTGGAACACAAGGACTCCAATCATGTGTCTATCACCATTTCTGCGGTTGCACATGCACAGGGACATCTCTTCTGCTCCATTTTCTGTACCAACAAATTACACAGCAATGAAAAAATAATCAAAGATATGAGATAATTCCTATTAAGATGCTCCTGGTACACTCCTTCACCTGGCAGCCAGGACATTGCAGCCAAAGATGAAAAGGAGGGGATAAGTTCTGTGGCTCTATCTCTGACCTTTTCAAATGCTAAGAAATGAAGGAAACTGAATTTCCCTGGTTGGAAAAATCTTTGGGCTAAATGATCCAAGTATTTTTTTTATTTCCTTTTTAATAGTCATAGAACTGGGTTGTGCTAATGGGAAGGGCAGAGAGTAGCACTTTGCAGCTCCAAATCTGCAAGTTACAATTAAAAAGCTTTCAAGCAGTCAAGTTCAGTTTTCACTACCAGAAAAACTTCTGTCAGCAGCTGTGACTGTGACTTCTTCTTGGAAGAGCTTGATTCCTGCTGGGTTAAAAGTGCTAGCTGGGGAATCTGAACCTGCCAGGGGCCTGGCGAAGTGTAGACTCGCCCTCTCCCTCCCACCTCCTCAAGGGGAACATTATGTGCTTGCTTAGGAGATAATGGAAAAAGAAAATATGAGAGCAACTGTGTGTGCTTGAGAATCCATCTGCTGTACCATGTAGAGCTTTGACGTCTGTTTTAAGACATACAAATGGGTGTTTGATTTGCTGAGAAAAGGAAACGATCACAAGAGGATGGATGCTCACGTGCTTGCAGGCTTGGATTTCACCCAAATGAAAAGGTTGGCCTCAGCTGGAGTCAGTCATGGTGTCACCAAGACAGCCAGAGCAGACGTGATATAAGAGTAGATAGATGAGCTGGTGTTCAATATAGTCAGTTTTCTGATGTGTTTATAGGCCTCTGGTAATACCCTGGAAATATTACTGCTAGGTTGGACAGACCCTGAAAAGAATTTAGACTTTGCATGTGCATCAAGTTGTTCTATGTTTTCTACTAAACATTTTAAAAGAAATTCCAAAGCTTTGTCACTGCAAAATACATTTTTTTCCCCGTAATAGATATTTTTAAACAGATTGTTCCACAAGCAACAGGGGATGAAGAAAACTTGCCTTCCTCTACAGCTGGACTGTGTTGGTGCTCCAAAAAACCCCAGAAAATGTCAGAAGTGTTCCAGGAAGACAAAACACTTGTATACATTTCCCTCCCTCGTTTTGCATCCCAGGTCCATGTCAACTTTCTGGCCTCCCTGTTCCTTTGCCCTCATTAGAGGCACTGGGAAACATCTCTCCTGCATCTGGCTATTTATCATCTTCTCATGGAAGTCCTACGTACCCAGCCAGATGGCAAGACTACCTGCAGTATAAGCTCTCCACGTGGTTTCTGTCTGAAGCCCTCTTTGTGGAGTTTGTTTGTGGAGTTGGAGCAGAATTTGCTGTGCCATCTGGCAGCGTGTAATCAAGTGGAGCGCAGGGAAATTGAGACGTTTGGAAGCAAAATAGCTAGCATCTGCAGATAGCAAGCAGCCTCATAGCCAGCCAAGCTGTGGTGTAATCAGCAGAAATCTGCCATTTCTAGATCCAGGCTACCCGATTTTGCAATGTCAGCTGAGGAAGCACTTGTTTTTACAATGACTGGAGACAGCACTGCCGTTCAGGTTGACTAACAGTAGCAAAATGGCAACCTTCTCACTTCCCACTCAGGCCAGGCAATAGGTGACAGCTCCGCTAGCGTGTCCTCAGGCTATAATGAGTTACCCCACGGGTAACAGAGCAAATGGAGCTCTTCAGTGCATTTCCTTTTCTGACAGCAGCCAGCATCTATTTAGATGCACAATCAATTCTGTGCAATTCAGCTGGACAAATGAAGGCATCTACTGCTGAGGGAATGAACAGCACTGGCTCCTGCCGCCTCCATTATCCCTCTTACCACTCACACAGCCTGGTATGCTGAAGTGACACAACTTCTCAGAATTTAGATCAATTCTTATCTGCCCTAGGGTATAAGAAATTGATTTCCAGTATGACTTCATTTTTAAAGCGTTCTCTTAAATAACTGAGGGCTTCCTCCACGCCATGGAACTCAGAGCCAAAAGTTGCTTCTATCATCACCTCACTTGTGTTCAGCTTATTTTTTCTGGCTTCCTCTGTGTCTTCTCTCAGGTGCCTGGGTGTCTTGTTCTCTCCTCACACTGTAGCTCAAAGCTGCTTGAGCTACAGATCTTTTGGAGCCTGGTGTTTGGAAAGCACATGCATCATTGTGAGCTTTGATGAATGACAATTAATCATAGCTTTTAACCTGAAGAGTTCTTCCTTCCTCCTCACAGCCCACACATCTGCCACAGCTCTCAGCAACCCTGATATCTGATGAGCAATGTACCCCTAAAACAACACAGCAACAGCTTGCTTTCCTATTGTTGTTCTCTGACATGGAAACCGGGCTATGCATAAAAGGAGGCCCAAAATGGCTCTGGCAATGCATCGGATGTATAAAGGAGGCAAGGGCAGAGATCAGGTACCGAGCAGTAATATTACGCAAATGCATTCCGGAAACCTTTGGGAATAGAAGGAAGTTAGAGGGCATGTGGATCAGTAACATTCATTGCCATGCTTTATGGAGAGAAAAGATTGGGTATTTGCTACTAACCAGAACAACACTCCCCCAAAATATGCCAGCTCCTTCCCTGGATGGTTCCACAGGCTGAGAAAGCATGGAAAGATCTTGCTAAATGTCTCACCCACACAACACAATTTGGCAGAGAGATTAACAGCACAATGTACTGCACCTTCTTTTTAATCACATGTAAAAATTTTGACTCCTAATCAGCAGTGAGCCATTAGAACCGCTCCTCAGCAAGTTCGTGCTGGAACACTGTACTGTGCTTAGGAAGATTTCTGAGCTACCTTAAGGAGCTATATTATAGCAGCACTAGCCTATAATTAAGGCTGTCAAAGTTTCCATTCTATAATGCTGCCCTTGAAGGAGAGAGTATCCAGAGCTGAAGGTACTTAGAAAACTCATGGTTACTCATCAGATTGCTTGGGGCTTTTGTTTAGTAATTTAGGGGATTTTTTTTGATAAAATGTTTAGTAGGTCTGAGATCTCAAACTGAATACTACTGACTCACCTGAATGAATTCAAAACCTTACTAAGCAAGCATAACAACCCCATGGCCCTTCTTGAAGACTTCCCACAGCATAAACTGCATTATTTTCATGAGCCCAAAGTTTTTCATCTTGGCTTTCCTCAAGAAATCTAAGGCAGTAGAAGTCTTCACTCACACTACTAGTCCTCCAGCATAATTAGGTTAGCTCTTCCCTGCTTACTGTGAGCATACTGCATCTAAGTGGACTTCCTCATGGCAAATTGACACCCATCCTTCAGATAATGATCTCAGCTACACAGTACAGAATGTGCGTGCATGTGTACCTGCTGTCAGACTGAATTGTGTGTCCTCCTTAAAGCATAAAAACCCCTCTGTAAGACAATGCCTAAATCCTCAGTTTAAAAGTAATCTAAGAAATATTTACTCATACTTTGAGGAAACAATGTCATAGCTGTGTTTGGCCAGACTTTGAAACATGGAGATCCTGATCAACAGCACCATGACTGTCCACTTGGTTCAAGTGGTGAAGGAAGGTCAGTGATACATAGATGTGAAAATGAAGCATAAAAAACCAGAGGGCTACTCTCTGTGAACCTCGAAAATTAGGAGGAGGAGGGTAGGGATTTGAGAGGTACCTGGTGCTGTGCGAGCAACCTAGTGATGTGGAGCATGTGTGTTGGGAGAGGAAGGTGAAGTGCAGGGGCACAGTTCCAGCTGCTGGATCAAAGCTACTATTACGAAGAAGATCAGTATGACAGACCCAACAGTAGTAGTACTTCCAATGAGTACGAAGAACCTGGGTGACTTGCTGTGTCCACTGTGAGGAGGCATATGTGAGGAATATTTATACATATCCAGGAACCACAGACTAGACAGAGGGACAGTGCACCCACTGTGCTCACCCCTTTCCCTGCATACCTGCCTTGCAGTTCTTGAAGTGGCTTGAATCTAGTCATGGATCAGGTCACAGATCATACAATCATCTCAAGTACAGCAGCAAACCAGCAAAAGACACTAGTGATAGCTGCTTTGTGTTCACGCTTCCTCCCAGTTTCCTAATTCCAAACCAGTTTACCAGCTCCTAGGACTTCCTTCTGTCCTCCCTCTGCCTCTTTACTACCTACTCCACCACAGCATGCTTCCTGTCTTCACTCTGTCTCTGACTGCCACCTGCTCTTTGTTGAAATCTCAAAACAGGAATTTTCATGAGAACAAACAAACCAACAAAAAAACCCTAACAAAAATATGTGGAGCAACCGATTTCAGCATACAAAAACTCCTCTTGAAAGCCTTTTTCCATATCTTTCAATGAAATCCTGCGCATGGCTGAGGAAATACAAGCCTGACCCTTCCAGTCATTAGAATAATTTCAGTACATCTGAGAAGTGTATCTTTGGGCATCTACCTTGTTTCAGACAGAGCCACCTCATGCAAACTAGAAAAGCAATTACGGGCAAGATGACTAAGTTGCAGTGGTGGGTTTGGTCTTTTTGTTTGTTTGTTCAGTTAGTTTATTTGGTTTTGTGGTTGTTTTTTGGTGGGGGTCTTTTTGAGGTTTTTGTTTGGTTTTTTTTTTTTTTTTTTGGTGTTTTTTGTTTTTTTCCAAGAAATAAAACTCCTTCCAGGTGTCCTTCATGACCGACAAGCTCGTTTGCCTTCACCCAGAATACTGCATGCACGTTCTGACCTTCACTATCAGAACAAAGAAGACAATGTAACTCTCTCTCAAGAACGGTATTGGCATGTATATTCTCTTTGTGTACTCTCCCTCCTTTTAATGAGGTATGGAGTACACACAAAGCCTCTAAAAGATAAGTTTGAGAAATAACAAAATTTCCCCACAGCCTTTAGAGATCACTGCCTCCCTCCTTCAGCTTTAGAAAATATTTGAATGGGACATAAGATAGCGGAGGGACATTGAAAAGATACGAATGAACACTGGAAAAATCTGTCATTTCCTAGAAAATTAAATGCACACAATCTCCACACATTTGCTCTGGTAAAGTGCCAGCTAAGTGCTGATTTGTTTGTCCTTACTGAGCAGCAGGTCAACCAGAACAGGGCGAGTCGTCCTGGCCTAATACACAGAAGTGCTTCAGCAACTGAACCATTTTGGTCACTGCTGGATGTAACAGACACCTCAGCACCCTTCTGCTTCAAGCACACCAGACCAGTGTGATGAAACTGCATTTTATGGAACAGGCTAAATCTTAAGACTGGAAAACAACAGGTACAAAGGGCTGTATAACTGATTTTTATGCCAAGTCATGTAATTTCCGCAGATCAAATAACAACAATAAAGTTTTCGAGGCACAATCCAACCCAGTTCAGCTCCAATCCTACAAAAGGCAAAAAAATTCCCTGATGATGTTAAAGGTACTTTATGTAGCTGTTCCTTTTTGTACTAACTTGTCAGTAACTCAGTAAGAAATGCTTTTGGGTGAACTCAATTATTTAAGCCTAACACATCATGTGAATTAGCATCACTTTATAAAGTGGCCACAAAGACACGGGCATCTAAATTTCACCTTTCAAACGGTTAACCAGCCAGTTTCACTGTGTGTGTCCTATCTGCCCCTTTAAAGGAAATAATTTTATGAAGAAAAGTTGACATAAATAGTTTGAAATTTTTCCCAGAATACTTTACACATGTCTAATAGCCATATAACACTAGCAATTTTTATTCTTATTTACCAGGAACAAAGCTAGGCAGGGGCAGCCGGCAGAGCAAATGATAATGTGATACAAATAGAACTACATTCCAGAGAGTGTCTACCCTCTGTCATAAAATCATACCACACTTTTAACAGGTAGCTTCACTGCTGGTTACACTGCCTTTGAGCTGGTGTGCTTAAACATGAAATTTATATTAATACTAGTTTGAAAAGGTATGATATAAAGACACATGCAGAATCAGAAGCATTGACCATCACTGCAAGCCTGCAATGCAGGGTAGCCTTTCGTAACGTGCTTTTCCTGTTATGTGAGCACTGCAGTGATGACTGACTTCTTTTTGGGGAGGAAAAGCTTCTCTCCACTGAACCGTTACACCCCAGCATGAACAAGCCCACACACAAAATGCTTTATCACGTGGATTAACCCCATATAGCAGTACACATGCTTACTTGCATATAGGGATGCCTACCAAGCTACTCACATATTGGAAGCAACTTGGTATGAAATATTGGGTACGCATACGACGTGCTTTTGAGAGGTTATAAACTGCACAAACAGAAACAAAAGTCTTCAAAACCTGTACTGCATCCTCATTGCCTTCTAACAAGGTGAGAGGTGAAATGAACTGCTAGCTCTGAAAATGAAGATTACTTAGCAGCCTGATTCAAACACTTTGCACATGCAAAATTTTTCTCATGAGTGGTTATCAATGAAATTAAGTAGAGCAGAGTGTGCCACACTGCATCTTACTGCTGAAGTGGCTTATGATTACCTTGAAAAAGTATTTCACTATAAGATTTTCTATACACCACAGATAGGTTTCAAATCAACTATATTCAGAGATCAGAGACAAGGAATACTGTACTTTTTTAATCTAATAGTGAAATTGCTTCTTTTCTACATCTGCTGTTGCGATGGAAGCCTTAGCTGGAGGTCGAGTTCTGTTTTATTCAGCAGCATGGAATGACATTGCTTGTTATTTAGCTCCACCTATGGGCACGTCCACACAACTCTTTCAATTCACTGAAATTAAACAATTTAGTTATGCTTTAAGGCCCTAATCACACAAATCTCCCCTAGCCCCAACTCCACACACCACCCCCCAAAAAAAACCCCCCAAACTAGATGCACAATTCTGTTGAGAACTGCATTGAATTTAGGATGTAAGTTATCATTCCAATTGTACAGAACACATACTGGTTAATAGAAAGGAGAGGAATGAGGGGAAAAGTGGGGGGGAAAGCAACCCAGACAACTGCACTGGAAATTAAACAAACAAAAGATTCAGGATCTCTTCTTAGACAACACACAAGATTAATTCCTTACTTTTGAAGGCATTCCTATTGACTAACTCCTTTAAACTCCTGAGAAAGTGCCTATTTTATTTAATTTTCCTGATGAGAGACAGATGCTGTAAGGAGACAATACTAACATGACTTCATCAGAATCTATATAAAAGCCTGTCAAGTTTTGAAAGATGCATTGTAAAGCTTTAGAAAAAGTATTGCAGAGAAAGTTGAAAAGATCTTCAGAATCAGGGGACATTTATGAAGTTTATAAGTTTTATGACGTAAGGTAAAAGGGAAAGTAACAATAGGATTTTGACAGAGACCTGGCAGTAAAAACGAGCTCTCTCCCTATGTTGAAAGAAGGGGAGCATCAGAACATACCTAAATCCAGCAGCATCCCTAGGCACCCCGAAAACCACAACATATTCCTGCAAAGGATATTTGAGTCAAATAATGGTCATGTCCACCTGAACCTGCCAGCCTCTTTTCAGTTGTGCCCTGTGATACAAGAGGTAACGGTAGCAAGCTGAAACACAGAATTTCCACCTCAACATGCAGGAAAACTTCACAGTGAGGGTGACAGAGCACTGGAACAGGCTTCCCCGAGTGGTTGTGGAGTCTCCTTCTCTAGAGACTTTCAAAACCCGCCTGGATCTGTTCCTGTGTGGCCTGCCCTGGGTGTTCCTGCACTGGCAGCAGGGTTGGACTCTACCTCCAGAGGTCCCTTCCAACACCTACCATTCTATGATTCTGTGATTCTATGAATGACTCTTAACCTCTTCAGTGCTCTTAAAGGCTTGCTATTGGAGTACCTCCAAATATTCAATCAGTCAAGAATCATAATGCTCAAAGGCATAAAAAGACTCAAAAGACAGATATATTTTTTACCTCTTCCTCCAGATTTCTGTAGTACCTCAGTAAGCCCCGTTTTGTAAAACCTTTAACTCGAATACTGAGGCTCCAGATAGGAAACTGAACAAAACGGATTTGGAAACAATGGATACCCTCTGAAATCCTCAGTATAAAATGCAAGAACTCTGAGATAAGGACTTTATCTTGACTAACAACCATAACAACTTGAAAAGTAATTAATAGGTGATGCACATTTAAAAAAAAAAGATATACAAGTCCAACTCCTGCCAATACACTAGGTCTCTTTATATTTGTTTATCTTTGGCTGAGCTTCTCTTCACTGGACTCAAGAAGTGGTAAAGTAGGACAGACACCATCAAAATTTCCAGAGATTTGGATAATGGTAGATAACAGCCAGCACTGCCCACATGAGTCTCACTTGTTTCCAGGCCTAGAGAAGTACTGAAGGTATCACAACACAGTCTATGGGACAGGGATTTGATTATGCTTGGCCAGAGTTACAGATGCACAGCACCAGAACACAGTACAACAATCAGCAAAAGGAATAAAAGATAAGCATGTGTAAAATGACAGTAGGAATCATGCAACACAGAACAAACAGCAACCAGATATTATTTCATTAGGATTAATAAAGGACACAACATCTTGGGCATTAGGTGAATATAGGACACGTTCTTGGTTGCACTTAGGGGTTGCATTCAAGCAGGACGTGGTAGTAATGAAACTGCAAACAGAATGAATTCCTGGCACAACTTCAGTGGCAAGAAAATATGCACACACTCGAAGTGTAGGCAGGTCCACTTGTAAAGGTTTAAGTCGTAGAATTTAAGGAGATTAAGGACCTGCTTGGTAGGTGGTACGCAATGAACTCAAAGAAAAAAAAAAAAAGGAGGTAAAGTGAAAGAGATTTCAAGATGGAGCAAAGATATAAACCCCCCGATCCCAAATTCAAACTCTGTGAAAAGGATTGAGACTATAAAGTGCTAGCTGTAAATAAACACTCAAAATATGGAAGTAATTACTGACAGACTACAAATCTATCAGAAAGAGCAGCACCAGGCTGAAAACTACAGAGAAATTTCCCACCGGTGCTCCCTGCGAGCTGTGCTATCAGCCTTACAAGATGTCTGTAAAACCTTTTTAAAGCCTGTAAAGTTCTGAAGCTACAGACACTGAGCTCTGCCTATCCTTGGATAAGAAAAAACTGATTTCAGAAAGACGACCTAGAAAATGCTTGTCAACCTCAGAGACTCTCAGTCTTCTGGAAATACAAAATCACACCTTGTGGAAGAAGGGTAGAGGTGGGAGCAGGAAGCAACATTGGGAAGAACTGAAGCTTCTTTAGCTGGTCTGCGAGGCAGAAAATCCAAACCAAAATGGGTGACACGATTGCCAGAGGTGACAAAGTGCCACTTGGAGTCTCTGTCTCTTCCTCCACATGTTCAACCTTTTGTGCTTGAACTCCCATAATTTTATTTCTTCTCATACCACAGATGCAGTGCACCATGGGAGGAAAAAAACCCCCACAAATTGCTGGAAAAAACAAACAAATATATATATATAAAGAAGGCAAGATGACAGAGATGCTATAATTTTAGATCCATAACTACAGACCAGGTAAGTGCCACGAAGTTTCAAGTGTTATAGTCACTACTTTATCAATGGAAATTTTGTCAGCGAACGTAAATCCAGTCCTGCCAAACCCACCCTGTCACCTACTTAGTCAACACACCTTTGTGGTCTTGCCTTACCTGCAGTAATGTACAGTATCTTGGGAGTTGTCTTGTCTTTGTTATTATTGGTTTTGTTGTAGTCTATTTAGACATCCAAATATGAATTATTAAAAACATTAAGCAGGTGTAATTTTCTGCAAAATGTTTCTAAAATATGCTGGGCAAGCCAGAATAACAGCAAAGATGACAAAAGTGCACCAAATGAACAAGAAGACCTAGTAAGTGAATTTTTGAAGTCTATTCTCAGAGTAAAGGTCTACACCTTGCTATTATTTTGTATGTTTGCAACTGTGAGGGGGTTCAGAACGTACCAGAACAAGCAAGCAAGCTTTATAGATACCAATCACAACTGTATGTTAAAGAGCTCATCTTCCGTAAGACATTCTTTCTGGTGTGACAAAGCAAAACTTGACTAGGCAGGTGATTATGCCCAGGGCAAAATCCATGTTGTAACTGTTAAAATGGTATGAGAGAGTTGCTGGAGTTCGTTCCTTCCCCACCCTTGACAAGTCTGGGCTACACAAGAACAACAACTAATACACTTGTCTGGTATTTCAAATATCAAAGTTACTACACTTGTTGATGCTCTGAAAAACAAAACCCTGATTAGAAACAAGCTAAACTTTTACATGGGGAATTTACCCTGGTAGCAAGTTGTGGATGCTGAAAAGCTGCTAGCAGAGGGATTTTCTCAGGTTCTCACAGTATTCTGTGAGAATCCTGCCTTTCTCATGCATGTTATGAAAAACAGTAGGATGGTTTTTGTAAGCTGGACCAACACCTGGTGTTTTGCCAAGTTCTGTTTATGGTACATTGGAAAAATATTTTGAAATGGGTGTTGTAGGACTGTAGCCAACCATCCTAGGAGATGGGTGATCACTGACCAATTGCCCTACGGGGCTAGGGTGTATAAAATGGGGTTATAAATTAATAATGTTGCTTCTTCGCTCTCTCCTGCTGATTTTGTGCATTGCTGCATCTCTCCGTTCCTGGTATAAACAGTGACAGCAAGTAAAGTCCTTGATGTAGTAATGGATGCACAAATGCATAATCCAACAATAGAAACGTGTATCACTAAGCTGGCAACAAATCTTGCAAAGTGACAAATGCTAAGGAACACTTACAGATTTATGGAGATTCTGCGTGCTAACTGTACGCAGAGGGCAAATAATAAAACATGAGCTATATGTCCAAAAAGAAACAGAAGTGAGGTCATCTATGTAAAGCAGGATGGCTCACTTGGAATTGCTATTTTACCTATCTTTTCTTCAGTCACTTCAGGACCAAGTTATTTCTGTTACTCTACGCAGCAATTCCCCTGGACAGGTCTGCTATTGACAAGTAGCAGCACTTTGCTATTTCAAACCACTTCTGTATATAGAACAATTTCTTATAAACATCAATACTCCCCAGTCATAAGCAGAGAAGAATGATGAGCACTAATATCAGTAACTCCTTTCTGCTATGAAAGGATTTCTGTCCACATGGAGACTGAAATCTTCAATGCATTTTGCATAATGTTTTGAAATACAAAGACTTAGAGTTACTACGTAAAGCCGTTTAAATGCTGATATATTTTCATATTCCAGGAGCTTTAAAATTAGAATTATTCATGTTGTAGAAGAAAACTAGTAAGGATATTACAAATTCATGGGGATTATTGTAGAATAGTACGATGTTGATACCATTGTTAGGAAGCACATCAACTTCAGGCATAGAAGAATCAGTTCTTAATTGGAATATCCTGGACTGTATTTTGTCCATTAGTAGATTCTCAGACTTGGATTGAGATTATGCAAGTCTCTTAAGCAGAAGGCTGGAAAGCTTTTCTCTGAATAAATTCATTTGGTCAGTAAGGACGTGGCCTGGGACAGTATTTTTACCTTTTTCAAATCAGAAGTGTTTGGAAGCTTGAAGTTCACATTTTGGCAAAAAATGTTCACCTAGTTTCATACATAAATAGCACAACATTTACAAGAAGACAACAAAATACTTTAATTTAAATATGCCCCATACTATACAACTGTATAAAATACCAACTACGCATTCATTTCAACATTAAAAAAACAAAACAAAAAGCCCAAAACAAAACACCAAAATAAACAAAAAACAATCCCCCCAAAACCAACCCAAACAGAAAAAGCAAGCAGCACACTGCAGTAATGATAACAGAAGGTGGCACAAGCCAGAATATACAACCAGAAACATAGGCAAGTTACTGTCTCATAAGTTTTGTTTACAATTACCATCAGAAGAGGAAAACACACTGTAACCATCCCAGACTTCCATCATTTCCAGTGCATACCTTATTAGGAAGATGTCAGTGTACTTAAAATGACAAAAACCATATTGGTATTTAACATACTGTTCTTTTTAAGTGAAAGGTAGCACTGCTTTCTACGGATTGCTAGGAAACAGCAACTACCTGGGTTTCTAATGCAAAAAAAATGCTTTGATTGGTAATCATGGAAACATGGAAAAAGAACAGAACAGGAATCATTCCAACAATTTTAAATTGAATGAAGTGAAACACTAAGTCTAGCAGTAATTTGAGAAACATGGGAAAAAACCTCTTGGAAAGGCCACAAAATAACTGTGGCAAGCCTACAGTTTCTCTCCATTTAATCTATTTATTTTGCATGTTAATAAGCAGTACATGTATCCAGCTGACTGATTACCTTAGTAACACAAAATAACCTTATGCACTCCCATGTCCATAAAACATGTCTTCAGCAATACATGGCATCGGCTCTTGTAAACACTGTTAAGATGGAGAGATTGCCACTTGAGTTAGACCCAAGACAGACACCAAGTACCAGTGTTTGTTTCATTTTACAGGGCATACTGATTGTAACTGAAAGCATTACTATAGTTCAATATATTTCTGCTCTCTGTAGACACAGGATGTCCATTTCTGTTTTGCTTAGTGTAATGACAGGCCTTCAATAACACCATGTTTAGACTGCACCACCGCTTGGAATGGCTTCATTATACATCTTACTTTTAAATATATATATATTTTATTTATTTAAAAACCAAGGTGTGAACCTGTCAATGTCTGCTTCAAATGGCACAGAGTGGATTTCTTTGTGTTAACTCTAGATACAAAACTCATTCTCAGACCAACTGTGGCAAAAGCAAACCAACAAAACCGTGCTTTGATTTCTAAAAACATACTGAGAAGCTTCAAACATGCCCTTTCTAAAACTGCAAGTGATATTTTCCCACAGGTATCAGATACTGTATCTTAAAAAAAATACTGACACCTATTTCAAAGTGAGGAGCTCCATTTTAAAAAAGTAGTAATAAAATACACTTCTTCATCTTTCTTCCTCTAAACTTCTATGTCATGAGCTACTGCCCTTAAACTCTAACATATAAAAAACCCTAAAGCTTCTCCCACATACACCCATTAGTTAATTATGTATCATTACTTGGCATGAAGCGTTTCTAAATACCAGCTTATCTTGGAAGCAAAGCTAAGAAAGTTTATATTTATGGACATACAAAGCCCGTAGAAAAAGGTATGAGTGTGCAGCTTGTAGAACAGCTCGCATCAGGAATGATCGAGGAAAAGGCACTCCATCTCTCTTCGCTGTTCCATGCACTGTGTGCGATTTTTCAATCACTGTTAAACCTTTGCTCACAACAATGCAGATTCATGTACTGAGCAGAGTTTACATCTCCACATTACCATTGGTTCCACTGAAAAATTACATTGCTGTGAATATACATTAGCTTTATTCATGCATTTGAGTACTTTTCTTTTTTTTCCAGATGAGAAAGTCAAAGCTACGGAACAAATGTTATTAAAGATATAAATTATTTAAACTTAAATAATTTAAAATCAATTTAAAGACCTTTCCTATTGCACATTTTTTCCATTACTTTTCCAGATAAAACCCTATATAGGCATTTAAAAGGTTAAAATTTTAAAAGCACAAGTTACATAGCACCAAAATAAGGTGCTGAAGAAGTTATATGCCTGCTGGAAAATGAGTGCTAATAAAAACAAATATAAATATATATGTATATACACATCTAGTAGTAAGTCCGGGATGCTGAGATAATAAATACTTAAACTAAATTTCCCAGATTTCCAGAAACATATGAGAAACTATAGAAAATAATGCAAAGTTACTTTAGAAGACCAAGAATACACATGCACAAAATCTATTATAGGAAAGAGGTTTACAATTCCCATACTTTAAACCACCTCTGTTACTGCTATGTACTCCACACAATGACTAACCTATTAGTTTGAGGATTTATGTGAGTCAGAACAAAGAAAGCTTCCCCCTGCTGCTTTATAATGGAACAGCCCATAGTACCCCACAAAAAATAAACCTAGTTTGTCCTGTTACGTCTCAAAATGTTTTCTCCTGCCTGTCTTTCATTCTCAGTGATCTGGGAATACACTCATGACATCCATCAACCCGTAGCATCAAAAATAAGGATGAAACTTCCTGTATTTCTTCTGAGCAAACTTATATTGGAATTTCTCCTACTATAACTGCTGCTGTTGCCACCAAACCTGTGACCCGCTGTTTCCACAGTAAACGTTTCTCTTGCACATGCCTGCTTGCTACCCTTGGAAAAACAACAGCAGTTCAACTTAAATGGGCAGGAGTATAATCTGGCCGCCTTGTTTGAATAATTTTTGGTTTGGGTTTCTTCGTTTCTTCTTCCACGTCGTTTTCCTGGTCACTCTCACATACATGGACGACAACACTAGGAGTAGTGTCAGTTGCAGCATGTAGCTCATACTTTTCTCCTGAAAGTGAAAATATTAACAAAAGTGGTTAAAATGGATCCATTCTGTAGAAAACCATTAAAGAAATTACTAAAAAGAAAGCCAAAAATAAAAATAAGCCAGATGCCAAAACGCATTAGCTGCTGCAGGCGGGTGCATTGCCAACAGTCACATTTACCATCCGGAAGTATTTAGGTTCTGTTTTCAAAGCAACATGGCTCAGCTGCTCTCTTAAAAGCAAGCTTATGTAAATTACCCTAGGCATTCAAGAAAGCATTCTACATGAACAATCATAGGTCTTCTTGGTGGGCTTTTGTCATTTTAAAGTGTACAAGATTATCTACCCACTCTGGCATTCAGGAAGACTTTGTTTTTCTGAATGACAGCAAAACCAGAGGGACTTCTTTCCCCTCAAAAGCTTTCAATGTGAAGAAAGCTGGATGAGGTCCTTCGTACCTCACACAGGGGGACTCTAACACTGTTCTGGCATTCTGTGGAGCAGCAGAGCTATACAGCGCTAATAAGTACATGATATGAAACACTCGCAATACAATACAGCCTGGGTGAAGTGCTAAGATACAGATTTTATTGACTGCTGACCTGTTTTTTCCATAATGTAAGGAATTGCTTTTAAAGCTAACCAGGTGTTCAATAATTTTAACCTTACATTAGATCAGGGGAAAAAAGCAAATATTGCTTCCCTGATCATCTCCCCTTAATTTTTTTTTTCTTGTTACGTTATACTCATTACCTCTCAGTGGAGAGAATAGTCTCCATTAAGACCATGACAGTGGTCTGCACATCAGTTGTTCAAGAGCCAACACGTGTGGCAAGCAGCACACTCCTCTAGTGTGCCTGAAGTGGCCTCTGAGGTTTCCCTGAGAACTTTAGGAAGGGGAACTAGCACAAAGAGCAGTTTGATAGAGGAAAAAGCTCTTGATTCAGTTCTTCAGAAACACACAAGCCCTTGTGCTAGAGATAACACCTTCTTGCTTCTTTGTACCCAGTCATTAGCTCCATGTTCCAATGATCATCACAGTCAAGAGGCAGAGCTCTACAGGGCTCAATATTCACAATATATATGAAAAAATCTCATGGGAAAAGGGATCATAGATCTGCCAATGAGCTTACTGCAGCGCATCTCAGTAACAGAACTTTCTGGGGAAAGGGGACCAATTTTTACTGTCTGGTAAGCCCTTAAGTATTTATTTTAAGACCTACAAGTTTCTTTTTTAGTATTGTTAAAACTTGAAAGGAAAGATTGTAGTTAAAAAAAAAAAGCTTGTAGCACCCATGGAGCAAACTCTGAACTTTAATAAAATCAGTAATCTGTAGCATTACTTATTTATTATTTGTCTGTAGCATTATTCGTTCCACATGTGTCATCAAAACCGACTTTTATTCCAGTAAGCATAGTCTTATGGGACTTCTATTTCAAAATAACAAAATCTTTAATAAAGATAGCATGTCAGCAGTATTCTTGATGGATGGTTTTGAAGACCTACAAGCAGGGTCATCTGCTTAGTTTACCTATTTCTGGATAAACAAATGATTTGTGGCAGCATTTTATATCCATTTCTAATTGTAAAATCTTTCCTACAAATTGTTCTTGCATTATAATTCACACACCATTTAAAAGATGGTATTTATTAAAAACTGTCAATTATCTACCTCAATTTTTATGCCAGAATACGCATGAAATTTGTCCTTCCACAAACCGCAAAGGGCTGAATTTTCACAGGTAATAATAATTCCCAAGTGGTTTGGCAAATGCACATTATTTTCACTAGAATCTTTGGATATCATTAGCATACAGTCAACCATAACCTACTACACAGAATGCTGATGAATGAGGAGCTAAAAGTTCTGCCCTACCCTCTTCTCCATCCCTTACTACTGACATAAGATGATGTGTTCTCTAAGCTGGTAGGCAAACAGGTATATAAAAATACTGTAGTAAAATGATTCAGACTACAGTTTTTATTCTCTTTGATACTGCTAATTAATATGGCCAATTCGCCCCCTCCAAACTTAGTAGTACAGCTGAAAACAAGCTAAAGTGAAGTTGTAGATTTTGAGAAATATAATTTGCACCAATTCTCAGTGAGGTTTGTCTTAACTGTGGTACAAAATGACACTGAGGGATGTGATCATCGATCACTGAAAAGTAGAAACATGTTTAAAATAACGGTTCAGTTCAGTGGACCTTTACATCTATTTCTCAGAATAGAATTTGGTTTAGAAGACAAACAAGAGGTAGAACTATTTCTCTTCTCTGTGGTGCTAAGATCTATTAAGCACGGTTAGCTGAAATGACAAGCAACTTATGGGATAGCACAAGAAATAAGGGGTAGGTGTGCACTCTTAATATCTTCTTTACTTTAGACAGTGGGGGGAAAAAAGAGAACCTCGATTTATTCATTCCAGTGTGAAGCTTACAAGTTATCTCAAAGTTTACAATAAATGAATACATTGCAGCAGATGAAAATTAGGAGCAGCAAGGAGTGCCAGAAAATTCTGCCTCTTATAACTCCAGCAGAAAATGACATTGATACCGATAATTTCTCTCCTACACACACTACTATCTCAGTTGCAGAGGTAATTCTAGCACAGAGCTTCACAGCTGTTTACTGGTTCATTGTCTTAGTCTGAAACAGGACTTTATTATCCCTTCGGAAGGTATTTAACTACACAATTTTCCTCTTGATTTTCAGGAAGCTGCTTCTTGAAAATTTTGATGAACAAGCTAATATATTACTGAAGCAACATTCATGCTTTCTACAAATCATGAAACAGATCACATTGTGGAGGTCTGGGCCCTTCAAGTGATCCTGTGGAATTACTATATATGTAAGAAATTACCATTTACTAATACTTTTTCTGGTATTATAAATTTAATTGTTAGACAGCAATTAATTTGAAAAGTTCTATAAGTTCAGAAAGTTTAAAAGATGTTTTACTCAATGAAAATTCTAGCATTTCTACTCCTTACCTGGTCCTAACTTGGAGATAGCATATAAAAGGTCATAGTTAATGACTGGAGTAGCATCTTCTACTTGCTTCCAATCAACAGGTGGAGAGGCAGGAGGTGAAATCAAAAACTGTTTGTCTGGATTTGGTGGTGCCAAATGTGAGCTTCCAATGTGCAAAGTCTGAAAAAAGCATAAATGCCAAAGCTGTTTCACTGTTATCAATGAATCCATCATTCATGAGGATTTTTAAGGTTGGGAATAGATGTTATGCTGTAACAAGCACTCAAGGTGGCAGCATGTAACTATATTATTGAAGAGAGCTGTATGAAAGACCCAGTATACAAAATACAGACAAGTCACCACATTCATTAACTCTGATGAAACATGCAATGAAGGATGCACACCCGCATCTTCTCATTATGGAGTTTTACAAAAATATCACCAGAAAATATCTGTCCTTAAAACACTGAAGTAGGAGGAAGCTGGATATGGGCTTTAAGGCCTAATGACAAATGGTGTTGAAACTCATTACCACAAGTGAGAGTGGTGAGAATTCTAGAAGGTATATAAATAAACTGGCTCCTTCAGGACTGTCCCTAGGGACATCTGAAACAGACACACATAGATTAATTTTCCCATTAAATTTATGGAGGAAAATACACAGCAGCTACCAAAAAGTACTCAGATTACCAGAAGCTGAGAGTTTCACATCTTTAGCAGCAGATGTTAACCAGCTACAGAGCTGCACCGATGGCAATCTCCAAGTACAAACGTGCACTAAACAAACAATTTGGAGCAGTGAGAACAGGACCCTCCCTCAGACACTTCTTAAGCGTGCATGTGTGTACGTGCGTACTGTTGGCAGAGCACACTTAGCTTCCCCCACCCCATTAAACTCTCTCTCTAACTGTGCTGATCTGATCACTATCATCTACTCCCTTTCCCCAAGGCTCTCCAAACAATACAGCGAGAGACAGAAAGGCAGCATGTGCAACAGCCTCCAAACACTTGTAGCTTTGGAATAAATAACCTGTGATTCTTTAATCAAACTGAAAAAAATAACGTTCATCAATATGACTGAAGACCTGTGGAAGCTTATCACAAGTAAGTTATGCTTTAGTACCTTTTAAGGATAATCACAAAAAGCTTACCTGAGCAAAATACAATTTTATTTCCTTTCCAAGGAACTCTGTCTTGTGCAACTGGATTCTAGCATCTGCTGCAGATAAAGGGTTACTGAAATTTATTCGTACTCTTTTGAAGCTCTTAAAATACTGAAAGGTGATATCTCTGTCGTACGTTCTGAACAGCGATTCAAATTTGGCCTGAAGAGAAAGGACCAGAGAAGAAAGTGAATATGCAACACTCTGCATTTTCTCCATAGAAATACTGAAATAAATTGCAATTCCTAGTAGGGACGTACTACCACTCTTGTGTATCGATGTATTCATAACAGCTTAGATTTAGGGTGTCCCCCCCCCTTTTGATAATGAGTTTTCTCTACAGCAGCTTTTTTTTCTTCCTTATTAAAGAACAGATTATTAACATTAATAAGTGCTGAGCATGATACTTTCCTATATCAGATTTAGTCATGTAACAGTAGCATTGGTAAGACATTGAGAAGAAATGCTTGTCTTATAAAACTAATATCCAAAGGCCTTGAAAAGTCCCACAAGTACGCCTTTGTCTAAGTGAGCAATTTTCCAGGAAACCAACACAGCCATTTTAACAAAGAAAAATGGAAAAAGCATATTTGCAATGTAAATGTGATTTTCTTCAGTGACTCATCACGCATAGTAAAGTTCAGGAACATCTCCTGTTTTAGTATCTTCTACTTTCATTTAGGAAAATGAACACATCACTGACCTCTAGTTTAATAGCCTCTTCTATTTCTGGAATGGAATTCTAAAAAGGCTCCCACTATCTTTCCTAAAAAGAATCTGAAGTACTAACCATACAGCTCCAGAGGGGTCTTTTGGCACACTTTATTTGACTGTAAAGAGTAGGGACTGGACCCAAAACTCACAGCTTCATAGGTCTGCAGATGAGTTACTTTGCTATCCTGTCTGTGTGAAAAGACTGAAGCACCTTTACCAACAGCTGGCTACCTCCATACTGCACTTCAGGTTTGTGCTCCTAGGACATCTCTGCAAAACTGACTTGGCTATTTTTCATATCAAATATATGAAGAATGCTTCCACTCTTACTTCAGTATGCCAGACCAAAGCAGGAGAAAGAAGCAGGAGGTTCCGAAGCTGTCATGCGCTTGCAAAGTATTTCAAGCTTACACCGAGAACACAGTAACCAGTCATAAGCCTTACTTGACTGATGGCAATATATCAAGCATTCAGATTTCATCTATTTTCAGATATTTTCCCTTCATAAAAAGCTTACTAGAAGTTCAATACATAGCCAAAGTAAACAAGCATGTAAAATCATATTGCCTCATTTTTATGACTGTTACATATTGAATCAGTAGGAAAATAGCAAAAAAGATTACATAAGACGTTGGTGATTACTTTAAAATTTCATTTTCCTTCCTGAAAAGCTCTGCTTCACAAACTCGCCACAGCTGCGTACAGAACCACTATATTTCAAAGATATTTTAAAATCAGAGCTGTCCTGCTTCTTGCTGAACCACACTTAAGCTACTTCACAATGAGCTCTGAAACAAGACCAGGACCCTGCACACACAAAGCTTGTATTTGTTAGCCTCCTGTACCCCAGAGAGAGCTGGATGCGACAATGAACCGTAAGCCAAATCCATACTTTTTGAAGTTCACAGTCAACATTTGCAGATAGTACCTGCAAGATTTGTGCGATATAGGTAGGTTTATAAAATCTGTGTGATTCTAGAAGTTGTAAATGTCATGCTACCAGTAAGACACTGAATAAAATGTGGATTTTGTCCATAAGGTATATTCGCAATATAAGGACTAGATTACTTATATTACATTAATTTTAATAATTTCAATATGAATTCAAGTAGACTCCTCATAGCTTCAAGATTATGCTCTTAACTACAGCGCCAGCCAGAAAAGATCAACGGAAAGTTTAAGATGCACTATTAATTACATGAAACTTACTACCAAACACATAAACTGAACAGTTGCAGAAGACACACATGCAAGTAAAATCATACAACACAGACAAAGAAGTCCAGAGGTAAACTTCTGAACACTTTCAAAACTGCATAGCTTAAGATCTACTGATTGCCAGAGTTACGAGCAATTCATCTCAGAGCCTGCAGTTGCAGACTTGTAAGACACAAGACCCTTATATCAAACAGAAATTTTCTTACAAGTCAAAAAACTATCAAGGCATCCGTATTTAAAAAAAAATCTGAAGCAGTACCCACATACTTCAGTATTCCAGTAGCTCACAGAAATAAGACACAAAAGCATACCCTTGTTTCTGCTTGATTGAAGACATCGCTGTCTGCCACACAGGCAATCAGAGAACTAAAACTGTAGTTAAAATTTCTGAAATGCATTTTGTGCTTGGCCAAAGCGATACTTGCTGTTCCACAGAAACCACTGACTTTTAAGGAAGCCGTTGGTCCCGCAGGCAGCGTTTATAAGGGAAACAAGTCCAGCCCCTCAAAAAAAAAAAAAAAAAAAGGAAAGGTTTCAGAGCATCCTGTATGTGACAGCGAATTCCTGAACAAAGTCCTGCATGCTTTGAGGCAGTCAGGAACAAAATGTAAGCTGCGACTGGAAAGAGGTGACGTCAGCACATTAGTCAGCTTCCCTATGCTAATTACCAGTGCTTGGGAGGATGGAAAAAACAGCTGAGGTTTGCACAGCAGCTGCTTTATCAAGCCTCTTGCAGCATAGTTTCCACTGGTAGTAATTCCATTCAGTGCTCAGACAACATGCTCTTCACTGGAATGGGACAACCCATCTTAAGATGGAAAATGTTACCACTAAAGGACCAAAGTCTAGAGTAATAGGCTGTAATTAGCCAGGAGGAAAATTTCAAGACTTCAGAATGGAAAACAAATCCCTCAGGTCAATAGCTTTTGGTTAAGTTTGTGGGAAAAAAACACAGACTGAAGTTTAGAGATTAGAAGGAATTGATCTGGGAAAATACTTTCCCCCCCATTACAGTAAGAATTCATTTTGCAGCTTTCTTCAAAGCAACTCTATGGACTAATTACCATTCTTTATTAAAAACTCATTCTGAGCCTCAAACTGTTGAGGTTTATTGTTTTGGGATGGTTGGGGTTTGGGTTTTTGTTTGGTTTTGGGGGCTGTATTTTTGTGGTTGGCTTTTTAAAAGGAACTTCATCAGGAATCTGCTGGAAGGGTTTTAAGAGACAACCTGAACTACCAACAGCAGGGATGAGGTATGAAACCTGTATTTCTGACATTTTCTGGTTTATTTGTATCCCAGTTTCAGAACATTTTCAAAAAGTAGTACTGAACTCAAGGTTTTGGATGATTTTTTTTTCATGTTGGTTTTGGGGGTGGTTCGGGTTTTTTTTGTTTGGTTGGTTGGTTTTGTGTATGTGGTTTTTTTGTTTGTGTTTTTTATTTGCTTTTAGTTTGTGTTTTTTTGTTTTGTTTTTGTGTTAGTTTTGATTTTTTTTTGTGTGTGTTTGAGTTGTTTGGTTTTTGGGGTTTTTTTTTTTGGGGGGTGGGGAGGAGGAGTAGGTGGTGTTTGGTGGTTTGTGGGTTTGTTTGGGGTGTTTGTTTGTTTGTTTCTTTAAATCAAGAACCATGTAAAAAAAGTCATTATCATTTAAAGCAATTAATTGAGTTTAAGCTGCAGCTTTTACAAGATATTTGGAAGTCTCCTATGCAGCTTCAGATCAAAATTTGTAATGAAGTCAAAATCATAAATGCACTTAATTCATTTTACTCTAACATGGGGCTACAAACAGAAACATCAAGTTTTATGAAATACTTGTAAACAACAACCAGTCATAAGTTTAAAACCTCATTTCATAAATATTTCATCATGTATAACTATTCACAAGAACAGCCTTCTCAATTTCCATGGGCTCTACTTACTCGCTTAAAGTTAAGGATGCTTTTTGTGCCACAGGCTAAAACCCCAATTTAGTAGTCAAAGTCTATTCTATTGTAAAGTTACCTTAGCATGGAAAACTACTGAGATCAAATTCCTACTTTTCCGTAGAAGCCCTCACTTAAAAATAAGCTCAGTTCAGGAAAAGAGAAGATGCTTTGAAGGACAACTCAACAACTGGTGTAGATGTTGTCAAACTCAACTTCAAAAGAAAGTAACAGGTAACAAGCCCCCAACGTTCCACGAGCATCTAACATGATAGATGACTGGAGGACAGAGAGATAGGAAGAAACAGCAGCTCCTTTCCTCTCCCTGAGCTCTCAGAAACATGGGATGCAGTAGCTAGTCAGTCCCTCAACACCACCAAGATCTGAACTTGGCATACACATAGTGAGAAAAGGTCTGAGTTACCAGGCTTGTGACCTGTGACCAGAAACACAGGTACTTAAGAAGATTCATAAACAGCCATCATACCAAGCAGTGAACCACCTGAGCTCACACAGAATGCAGAATATGTCTTGAATCCTGCCCTTGACCTGAAATTAGGTCTCCAAGTGTCTTAAAGACTTCGGAAGTGGAAGGACCAAGCATGACTTCATAGACCAGCAGTCAGGATGCTCATCTGGAAAATATGGCCATGAATCACCTGAGCATAAAAGGAAAACAGGCTTTCTACATTCTAGGTGAAGGCTAGAGCTACTGATAAGAAAGTAAAGAAGGTCCTCCCTTTAACCTGCCACTGAGTCAATCATCTGGCATACTCTGAGGCTACTGAAGTGACTGCAGCATCTGTGTAGGTGACAAAAGAGCACTTCTTTTGTAGACCCTCATAGGGTCTACACAGGAGGCAGCTTGAGCTACTCAACAGAATGAAGCCTTTGGCAGCCTAGCTGAAGGTTTTTATATAGATAAGCATGTCATAGCTTCCTAGCAGTCCAGTGACTATAAAAGTCTTCAAAAAGCCCTGTTTTAGACTTTGCAGCTTAAAGTAGGACAGGTAGATCCAAGGTACTTGTGTTCCTTTGTAAGTCTAGGCTTACATTTTTATGCCCAGATTCCATGCAGATTAAGGCATTAAGAATACCTCTGATTGCTATGTTCAAGGACACCTACACATTACTGAGACCCAAGGAAAATGACTTTACAAGTCTTACTACCATCTTTCATCGTAATTGTCATCTAAACCAAGACTATAGCCTGCATTACTGTGTTAGCTGTAAACAAACCAACTATTTTTGAGAACATTTAACACCTTAGAAATTATTTTTCTTTTTACAGTGTTCTCCAGATATAAAATAAATGTTGAATCTTCTACTGATACATACTAGGGTTTGTTTTTTTTTTTTACTTTGCTGTTTAAAAAGACAAAGAAACCAGTCCTAGTCTGTTTTCAAAAATGTTTGCATACTAACACCATTCACAGCACTGAATAAACCAAAATCTAGTGTTCTGGGGAAAAAGAAAAAAAAAAAAAAAAGAAAAACCCCACAACAACAACAAAAAAATCACTTGGAAGTGGTCTAATACACTCACTGCTATGCTTTGTAAGACAAAAATGTAGTCTACAGTATCTCAGTGGATTGAATAAACTGCCTTGAATTATCAAAACAAACTGAAGGACTTATTTTCCCCAAAATAAAAAAAAATAAAATTCTCACTACTTCTTGCTTCATTTAATGAAGTGTTATTTAAGACAGTAGCATTACATTGAGATCCCTGAAATCTACTGTAGAAACCAAGAGTCAAAGTTACAAAACCACCATTACAAAATCCTGACAGTACTGCAATGTTTGTTCTGTTGTGTTCAGGTCCTGTAACATTTGTTAACCAGATGCTAACGAACTGTCTGGAACAAGAACAGAGCAAGACTATCAACACTTCTGGATTTGATGTTCTGATACTATCAGAGTGCAGTTTTTCTTCTCCCTTGTGTTCAGAGTTTGCTGCTTTCTGTCTCCTCTTTGAGACTCCCTTGTGACCTAGAGAAAAAGAACAAGGGAAAGGAGATCACCTGCTTAAAGAAACATCCTCCCACCCAATAACAAATAATGTCTAGTAGTAAAGAGCACAAACTTCATCAGTGCAATGGGATGCTGCGGTACTCTGGGCAAGAAGAACCAGGGAAACCAAATGGGTAAGAACAGTATGACATGACAACATGGTCAGGCCTGCTTTCTCAGGTTTCACTTTCCCCTTGAAAGGTACAGATTCTGGGGCTCAAGTTTTAAAAGCTGAGTTCTAAAAATTGCAGAGAAGATGCTCAATGAAGACCTAAAGTAATCCCTACCATCAAGAGCACCCAACAGATTCTCTGCTTGCAGCACTTCCCAGGAAGAGAAATTTAACAAAGACTGTATTTGATTACTTTCGGGTGGTGAAAGGAGAAAACAAGGAGTCAAATGAACATGTGGAATAGTGGGAACACAAAACAAAGATCATAAATAATTCTGTAATTTCATCTCCACATGCAGCAAAATAAGCAAGGCACAGAAGAGGCAGAAATGAGACCACAGAAGTAGAAAAAAAAAAAGTATCAAAAATGACTGTTCAAGGCCAATAACTACCAAATCTAACAATCCAAGGGAAAAAAAAGAAAACAACATGAAAATAAATGTGTTGGCAATTCTGCAAGCTAATAAAATTATCACCTATGAGATATAAATCAGAACAATACAGTCCACTCTTTTCTCTCATTCCTGGCAGACTTGTACAATTGCCCTTGGAGAGTGCTCTTTATGTAATCCCTGTACTACCACTATATATACTTGCTATCTTTTGCTATTAACGTATAGTTTCTATTCCTGTCTTCATGTTAATTATCTTACCTTAGCCCTTATTTACAAGGCGGATAAACATCTTGAAGTTACCTAGAATGAACAGTCATACTTACTGGTTTCATTTTCCTAGTGGTTGGGAAAGGAGGGAGGGGCAGACAGTAAAATATAAACAGCTTCCAGAGCTATCCATGCATGTCTAGGGTCAGTAAGCTCTGCTCTAATGTGTGCACTAGAACGCACCTGAATCCAGGCGACCTTCTAACCTGCACTGTTCCATCAGCACAGGAGCAGGGGTGCTACGTGTCTGCACAGGATGGACATGCTTAAGGAGAGAATGGGAAAAGCTAATAAATGTTGCTTTCCAGAACAGAAGGCTCATCTAGAGTGTAGCTTCAGCACACATTCAGGTAGAAACAAAAAATCCCCAGAACTCAGACCCACTGAAAAAGTAAGTTTAGTTAAGTTAGTTTAACATGTGAAAGGTTAATGAGCACATGTCCTTGACTGTGTATTTTTTCTCTACTGCTTTTAAGGGCGCTTTGAAAACTGATACTGCCATCAGGAAACAGTAACGTTCTCCATCACTGGAAAACCTTTTCCCTGCCCTTGGGATTCACAAGTGGGTGGGTTTTATGTGAAGGTTCATGCTGTGGGGTATGTTTTGTTTTGAAATGTACTTGATGAACAAGAGAAGTCACATCAATGCTGCCTGGCTCAACCAAAGAGCCAGGAGCGAGGGCAGTCAGTTGACACTTGCCTTAAGAAGTCTTCCCAGTTCTTAGTCTCACTGTAATAGCCAAAAAGGAATCAACACTCCTCTCTCCCTAACCCCTCATCCCCAAAGAGAAAAAAAAATCCCACCAAAACACATATGACTGAAAAGAAACCTGGAGATGACTTATTTTTGTAAGTCTGATAGGATTTGTTATGAAGTAAAATTCACTGACAGACCAATCATACTTCAGTGTGCTGCTTTTTTTTTTTCTCAAAATCCTTACAATAGCCTGAGCACTGGCAACCTTAATGTCTAATCCAGAACACTGGAATGGCTATACACCTACTCATGCAGTCAGGCAGTAACACAACCCTTAACTTAGCCATACAAATTTCTCCTATGACAGGCAGACACAGATCTAAAAAACACAGGGAGAAGGGAGTCAGAATTATACAACTGAAAACTAACAGCCAGTTTCTTCTGCTCTGTGATTATGAAAATTCTTAAGTTTTTCAAAGTTGTGTACTCATCAACTTTATACTCTATGCATTCATCAGAAAGGTATTCCAAGTGAAATAAGTATAAACACCAAGGTGGTAACATCAGCAAAGAAATAAACTGCAAAACACCTTTTTAACAAGCAAAAAGTCTTTAGTATTACAGAATGAACTGCACAAATAATATCTGAAAACTATTTACAGTAAAAAAAAATCCCAGAGAGCATAGCAATACAAGTACACAAACTGGTTTTCCAAATTACAGAGAGCTACGTGCAGTGGATTAAGTCAAGGTAACACCCACTCAATGACAAAATGGAAAAAAGAGGCATGAAGCATGAAGTTAAGACTGTCATCATCAGCTCCTCTCATTAACTTTGTGTATAATGTGGAACAGCGAACACATGACCATTCACTATTTCATATGCTTACAAGAATTTCCATCCATAAAAACAGAGACAAAAATTTGTGCAGTTTTAACAAAACTAACAAAAAAAAGCATCTGGTTCCATATAATAGGGTACACAAAAGAAAAGCCTATCTCTCTGGACCACATCAAGTTATGTCAAGTATTAAACAGGAGTGACATTTGACAAAAAGTATTAAATGGCTATAAAACTCTGAACTATTGGACAACATTTTTGTACCCAAAAAGCAACTTTTCAGAAACTGAGCTTGAATACTTGTCAGCAATATTTATCAGACCAGCACAATTATCACTACTGTACTTTGTATGTTAGCATAGATACTTATCATAGATAGACACTGCTAGACTCAGTTGACAATGAAAATTAAAAGCCATGCATCTGAGGTGTGGTGTCACCTCTGTTTTAGACTTTTAGCTGTTCCAGGAAAACATTTTCCTCTTCTAGACAGAAAAGAGAGCAGAGGACTGTTTTCTAAGATGTTAGGCAAAACACAGAATCACAGAATGGCTTAAGTTGGAAGGGATCTTAAAGCTCATCTAGTTCCAACCCCCCTGCCATGGGCAGGGACACCTCCCACTCAGAGCCCCATCCAGCCTGGGCTTAACACACTTCCAGGGATGAAGCATCCACAACTTCATAGGGCAACCTGTTCCTGTGTCTCACCACCCTCATCGTAAAGAACTTCTTCCTAATATCCGATCTAAACCTACCCTGCTCTAGATGAAAACCACTGCCCCTTATCCTATTGCTACATGCCCTTACAATCAGTCGCTCTCCAGCTTTCCTGTAGACCCTGTTCAAGTACTAGAAAAGTAAGCAGAAAAGCTATGAAGATTCTGGACCTTTACCAAGATGATACATATCCTTAAGACACAAGACTGAAATACCTAAAATTATAGAAGGGTAAGTGCCAATCAAAACAAGTTTGAAAAAAAAACCAAACAAAAATCCCAACACTTTACCCATTTTTTCCTGTATTTATTTCTGTTCAAATTCATTAACTGATTTTATGTAATTATAAAGTTAGCTACAGATAACATTTATAGTGAAACATGAAACGCCAAGTCTTTTTGTGGTAATTGAGTAGGGGGACTGAAAAAAGAAAGGAGAAAATTCTTGCAAGGTCAATCATAAATGTTCACCTCACCACAGAGAGAGAATTTGGTTTCAAAGAATCAAAACAACCTTCGAGAAGATAAAATGCTTCTTAGAAGTGTATGAAAATATCTGAAAAACTCTGCCCACGAACATTATAATTCAATCCATTATCCACTGAGGGTGAGATAGGAAGGAGCTGCAAGAAAAAAAAAGAGAAAAAAATCCACAGAATAAAAAGACAAAGACCAAGATGATAATCTTTAACCAAGACAAATGTAAACAAGATCATTCCCATGGGTGGATGCAGTTGCAGTGTTGATTATTTCTTTCTATTTAAGGCAGAAAGGGGAAAGAAAAGGTGACGGAGACAATAGTAGTCTATAACTCATCATGGAAGCAGTGCACATGTCACACTAGAAAAGGCTAACCATGGAAAAGGAAGGGCAGGAAATCCTTAAACAAATCTTCTAACTTAAACCTGTTGAAGGCTTCTATAAATACAGATACCTATATAAATCCTTTCCTCAGAGTGGAGGTTAAAAAAGGCAAAAGAGGAAAATTCTCCAAAGACCAACTATATTTATTGTGAACTAAAAAAGAGCAAGGGCTTTTAAACCAAAATGTGTTAATAGGCCACTTTTGCATACTATAGAAAAAGCATGTGTAAACTATTTACAGCAGAACTGAAGAAAGTTATTTGTTTGAAGTTCCTACACCCCAAGGATACAGAGTAATACCTCATATGCACTGTGTAACTATGAAATAAAGGAAGCATGAGGTATTCTTCCTAACGCTGTAACTAGGAAAAATCATCATCAGTCTGACCTTTTCAAGGTTATTTACTCAAATGCCAGTGTGGGAAAAGAATCTAGGCAGTTAATTAACAGATAGGTGGATTTGCAAGATGAAACAATTTAAGAAAGAGGGGACATGCCATATACAACAGCTACTAAAACAAAAACAAGCCTTCAGGTAATTATTTCTTGAACAAGGGGGCACCTTCTGAAGATGAAGAACATTCTGTTTTGTAAAGAGGGAACAGCTGTAAAGTTATTTATAAATTAGACTGAGCAGAGGGAGAGGTTCAGGAGATAGTGCAAGTGCTTAGAGTTGAATTCACGCATTCTTTAAGCACGCGACACATATTCTGACACTTAGCACATCTGGAATGCTGCACTCCAATGCTGCCTCTGCACATCACCCATGCATTAGAGTGAGCTAAGGGACACTGAGGAAATGTCTGTTCTGGGCTTGTACACTGGTATCTAAAAGATACAATGTTTGAGGACTGAACAGGGGCCAAGTTTCAGAGAAAGGGGTCTTTAGTGTTAACCTAGATATATTTAAACTTTGACAGTGATGTACCTAGAACTACCTTCAGCAGCCGAAATGAGAAATGATGAGACACAGAAATTCTTGCATAGAGACAATCCCACTGTGACAGTTTGTAATAAAGGATGTAGAGTGAAAGACAGAGAAACCAAGTGTCACAAATATCTCTCGTGATAAGAGAGAAAGACCCCAGTAAGCGATCCAGCAGCAAGTCACAAGCCGGTTCCACAGCTGAGAGTATTTTATTCAAACCCTATCAAATTGAAGCCAGTGTGGTCAAAGCTCCCCAATATCCAGATGTTCTGGTAGCAACCACATGCTTGTAAAATTGCTTCCTTCCATCCCGGAGCCAGAGGCAGTATCCACAATATAAAAGAAAAACTAACAGAACACTGAAGCTAAACTCAGTTTATGATTAAAAAAACCTCAAGACAGTAACTGTTACCTGTTCTGATATATACGTAAGTACAGTGATGAAGACACGATGTATTTTACAAAACAGGAGTTTTTAAAAACTAGATTTTGAGAGGACTGGGCAGAGTTATGACCCAGATTCACATATTAAAGACTGTGCCTTCTAAATATATATGTATATTTTATAATACATTAGATACAGTAAAAGTTTGACATCAGCATCCTAACCTTTTAAATACTGCTTGAGGAACAAAATATTTGTCCAGCTCTCTGGCTTTATGAAACCCACACTGACCAACATAGCAAGATTAAAAGCGAGGTGGCATTCAAAATCCTTCTGTATCCATTGAAACTTTTCAGAAAAGACCAAAAGAAGTCAAGATATTTTTATCTCACTTTGTACATTCTAGGTAATGAAGATAATGATAAAAGGTCAGCACAGAGGAGAAAAAGCAGAAGGAATGAATCTGTGTCAGCTTGTCTTTATTCCCTACTCAACATTTAAATCGAGTTACCATTACAAAGCATGAATCATTGCATATTAAAGCTTCAGATAAACCAATTTAAGAAGTCTAACTACTTTTCCTTTGAGCAACTAAGGGTTTTTTTTTTTTCCCGAATCTGTTCTGAAACAATCAGATAGCATTTTTTTCCAGACCTATGACCAAGGATCTCTGATGGGCATTTTGGATCAACTGCTTAGACAAGGAGTTCTTTAATGCAAGAAAACTGAAGCCAGCTGTCATTTCTACTGATGATCTTGAAAGCTGCTAGGAAGCATGCCACCAGCCTGTGTTTTGATATGAACTGCACTATTACCTCTACTTCTCTATTCTGCAGAGTGCACTGCAGTATGACATGTCTAGAACATGTTAAGTGAAAATTTCAGAACATGACATCTGACAGTGGAAACCAAAACCCAGTCATTCTTATCTGACTGTACTCAGAACCAGAGCTGTTGAGCTGCAATGTATCTTCCGTGATCACATCTGGGAAAATCAAACCAGTTCACCATGGCTAAACACAACTGTAGGTAGTAGAGAAGGATACAGCCGTATTCACCCCTCAGTTCCTGAATTTTCCTGCTGGAAGGTCTTGAAATTCTGCAGTCTGGAATTTCTCCAGAACAGATGCATGCTCATTAAGGCTAATGAGAGGAAAAAAAGGCAGCTTAGGCCATCATTGCAATAAACACTTTATTTACTCCCCCAGAACAACAGCAGTGCGCTACCTTTATTCAAACCAGTGGTCTTGGTGGTCCCTCCTCCCAGAAGCTGCTTCTCAACATAACTCTATCAGACTTTTGAGAATTTGGGTATAGTCTTACACCCAAAGATAATACACAGGTGTCATTCTGTGGACTACACCCCCTCACAGATGGAGTACAGCTTGATAAAAAAAAATCTTTGAGTTATTATTACTCTCTGATGACATTTGCTGAAGTATAATACTGGCTTGCCTGCAGTCTGACTACAGCAACTCTGGAACACTTTCTTTTGAGAGAAAAAAAAAAACCCCAAAACTAAAATAAAAAATTGTGGAGATTGGTTTGGAACACTCAGTCTTTCCTCATGGGATCTCCAAAACCTGTGAGATAATTTTGTTTGCCACTTAATCAATAATGCTTGAAAGTTACAACCTTATTTCTTCTCCCTTAAAATTTTCAACTACTAAAGACATGAGAATTGCAACCCAAGTTGGCCCCAATGAATGTCAATTAACTTACTAATTTTTTTGATAGTAACTCAACTTTTCACATGACAGAAGGAAAAAAAAAAACCCTCTAGAAGGCTCACTGCATCCATTGCTATTATTTCAAAAGGAGAATAAAGAAGAAATCCTACTCAAATTAGTTCTTAATGCAATTACATTTATTGAAGTCTGAAACTACAGACTGTACCCTGAAGCTGTATGTCCTTTCAGCAGAAAGCCGTAATGCCAAGGGATACACAGTTTTGACCACAGAAGTGTGCATCACCTATGGACGTCAGTGAGGTTTCTATGAAGCTGTTTCTCTGCACACAGAAGCTATCCACAATTACTCCACTGAGGGATTAAAAAAAGATTCAAGTAATGTACTGATGATTTTTTTTAACACAGATTCCAAAAGCATTGCCAAGAAGGAAAGTAGCTGTTTTTACTGAATAGGGTCTTACAAGACTTTTTTTGTAATAAGATCTTAAAATATATGAACTGTTGTCATGCTTGCATTATGTAGCCTACATATGTTCAAGCAGAATATAAAGAGCTGTGCTCTATCACAGAAGGGCTATTTACAGATTCAATGTGTGACAATTTTCCAGCCAACCATCTGAAAAATAAATACCTACAGTGTGCTTATTACTTCCTTGGAAAAATCCATGACTTACACTTCCATTTCCAAGCATTAAACACTAAATTCCTGTTCACTGACTAGTAACATAAAAGTGGTAATTTGGAAATTCCACTACAGAATATATGAGTAACCAACTAGACTCATTTAGAAAACTTCAATATGGCAAGTATATTGCAAAATTTAGTCTTTTTTCAACATGTTTCCACTCCTGCAAGGAATTTACTCAAATGATCCATAGTACATGGTTTACAATTTTGCACTCAAGTATTCTGAAAAGAAATAAACATTTTCATAAAGTATTATTTACTATGAATAGGAAAATAGTTGCCAGTAAAGCCACCATTCCACCTGCAAAAATTACTTCTAAGTTTTAAAAATTAGAACACACAAGTTTTCAAAATTGCAGTGACTAAATAGAATAGTGGACTTGGGAGAAAAAAGTATGTTAGGATGTTATATGCTGAGAGCATTGTAGAAGAGATAAAAACTTCTGTTTAGATCTGTTTCATTGAGAAAAATACTTCTAATAAGAAGCAAAACCAGAATAAGAACTGCATCTGCATTCTGTCAGATTACACAAACAGAAACTATACAAACACTAACACCCGTGCAAACCATCATCTTAAACTGATCATGAGTAAACTTGCTGAGGAAAGAATAGAGCCCTCTACAGAAAAGTCTCCAAGAAACCTCTCTACTTTGCTCAAGAGGTGACATTCTGCACCAAAGGTGTTAACTTGAACTGAGCAACCATGATGCTCAGTTATCACCAATTCATGCAATGCTACATGAAAACCTGATCAGCACTGGAATCCCTTCCCGCTCATCTACACCTCAAAACCATCCTGCACTTAAGAGCTACAAACAAGTCGGTCCAGAGTACCTGGTGTCTCTTTGGAAAACAAGAACAGAGCAAAGAATATTTATGACCACTGAGTACCCAGGAAGTATGATAGAAAGCCCATAAAGTTTGTTCTCACCTGGAAAACAGAAAACAGTCATTAGCAAATAGCCTCTTAAAAGGTCAGGAATTTCTGAGGAGGACTCTACATTCACTCAGAGGATTACTAAGAGCCTATAACCCTATATTCAGACAGCATTCAGGGATAATCTCCTCGGGACATTACTTAAAGCTTTAAAGAATGATCTGGAAAAAAAGCCATTGTTGATTGTGTTTTACTTTCATGAAGGAGCTCTTTCAGAGTATAAACCCACAGAGGAAAAATGTCCCTTGCAGTAAAAGGGAGAGTTTTCTCAAAGTCATCAGATAGAAGATGGACTCTCTTGAGCCTCCTAGCAAATTTCAATCAATAAAGATAACATCGTAAAGGGTTAAGGGACAGCATTTGTGACAAAGAGTTGTGTGAAAATATCAAGGACTAGGCAGAGTAAGACAACCAAGGAGGAAACACGCAGAACTCAGTTGGCAGCTATTTTGCTTGGCAGAAGCCAGCCAGGCAAGCTAGGACAAGTATCAGCATATGCAGAAGGATGTAAAGAAGGGAGAATTCAGAAATTTGTACAAGGTTATGGCCAAGGATACAAATGCAGAGTAAGACAGACGTTTGTTCCACAATCTATAAAATATGTGTAGAGTAAAAAGGAATTTGCAATCTTTAGGGGCTCACTTAATCCACATGCCATAATAAAATTGTAAAAAAAAAAAGGGGGAGGGGGGGATTAATTAAAAAAAAAAATCACTCAAGTTACCTTAGGAAAAAAAAAAGTTATGGTTTTCCAGGAGTTTCCAGAGCTCAAAACAGAAGTTAAGAATGACTGAGGGCTAAGGACCACCTCCTAACTTGCACATAAAGGCTGAAATGCATACTGAGCAAGCAATGTGTTACTGAAAGGTTTCTCTGTCACAGGACAAATGTTTTTTTTGCTTTAAGAAATAGAGTGGAAAGGCCAGAAGTGGCAAAGAATTACGAGCTGCTATCTGGTGCATGGTATACGAGATACAAATAGAGGAGACAAAGAGTCCATACGCATAGAGAAGTGCAATAATAGGTTCAAGCTTGGTTCTGCATACAGAGCAGAGGAGGACAGTGCTCGATTCAATGGTATCTTGTATGGCTAAGAATTAACTTTTAAAAACCCCTTCTTGTCATTCAGATTCTTCATATGTATTTAACTGAAAGTGAGATACTCATCCACTTTACAAAGAGATTCAAAGTGGCCTAAGCACCATTCTTTTACACTGATATCTTTCAAAAATACCCCAGCAAATTAGCAAGACACAGTTCAGTACAGCTGAACAGGAAAACTGAATGCAGCAGCCACTTTCACTTACTAAATAATAACATATTTAATGTATTTCACTAGATCTAACTGGTCTAAGCAAGAATATATCCATGCACTAGCTGTTGCACACAAAACAAACAAACAAAAAACCACAACCAAACAATAAAAAACCCAACAAAACACAAAACAGCTTCCTGTGTAGTACCCTAGAAGAACTTGGATGCAATCGTCTTTGGCAGAACCAGCTCTCATCAAGGAAGAGGAAGCAGAAATAGTGAGACTTGTCAGTCATTCGATACTCACAGCTTCACAGCTATGAAAGGATGTCAGTTAAATCCAAGCAACTCCCTTCAAACACCAAGAGCTCCCCTAGGCTTTTGGATCAATAGCCTGTGCCACAAACTACTGCAGGATTGCCTCCAAGGAAGATTGAAAGCCGTACTCCCTCACCCCACACACTTTTTTTTCCTGGCATTTCTGATACTCTGTTATTAGTCTTGTAAAGCCATAATCATCAACACTGTTTAGCTCACACTTGCCAGCGCAAAACGCAAGAAATTCACACACTTCAATGCATTTGCATGAGTGAACACACAACAGACTGTAGAACTTGGCTGATAATTACACCGATAATGTCATAAAATTATATTCATAAATATTTGGCCAATTTACTGCTTACAAGAATACCACTTTGCATCAGTTCTCTGAACAGTAGTCAATACTGCAGTGTATGTACATTATCAAATGCGTAACTTGGGAGTACCAATGCAGAAGCCCACATTTCTATAGTTAAGTCATTTCAATAGTGCAGTCTTTGATTTTGCTTAGATGTCACCCTGAAAGTGAAAGCCTGACACTCAAAGGAAAGAAGACAAGTAATAATTTCAGGAGTGAAAAGGGCCCCCCCTTTTCTTTTAAATTATGCCAGCAGGAAAACACAGGGAGAAGAGGCGAGTTCAGGGAAGAAAGCAGGGAAATTCTCATAGAAACTTGAAGATTTCCCCTCAAATACCCCCAGCTTTTGTCTGATATTAAATTTCATATTTATTCCAAAATAAGCATTTTTAGAAAGCTATGAGAAAGTCAAAGAGCCATAACTGTAATTGCTTGCTATTCTAATTATAGCTTTCTTATTTATGCCACATGATTGGTCTAAAATCATGGAAAGCTGCACTATTTCCTGACAGCAGAAGGCAAAGGGTGGTCACTCAAATATTTCTTTGTCTAATTCATTCCACTGGGTTTTCCATAAGTGATTCATGGCTGCACTCAACTTTCCTGGAAAACATTTCACAAAGTCTGCACAGTATGTAAAATAGTATATTCTCATTGTCTGGTTTCTAGCTGTGAATCTTTGAGACTCTCTTTGAATACAAAGCACATTTTTTTAGCGACTTCACTTGAGCGCATATGATTCTGTTCATACAAGCACTCCTATACCCTGAATAACTGCCATCACAGCAAACTGCACAGGCTTGCTTTCCTAAACAAGTTACTCCAGGCTTACACACAGTTCTACTTTAACACCTGCCTAAAATTAGTACATCCTTTAATAGTCCATTTTGTCCTCTCTTGCCTGTCTTGATCGTGACAGCGCTATTTTACATCTTGATTCTGTTCCCAGTTAAAGTCAGTGCCACTTTCCTGAAAGTGGAAAAGGAGGATCAAGTCTTTATCTATAAGCTCCTCTTAGAATGGATTTCTCACTGTTTAGATGTTGTTGGCAAAAAGATACAACAAAACCCCCAAAATGATCAATAAATACAAAATTACCCATTTATTACAACTGCAGGTAAGACTGCAAGGACAGGTTACAACAATTTAACTTCATGGCAACCTCGAAAGCCAGAGGCTGTTAGACTCCAGTGAAAACAGAAACAGTTCCTGAAAAAAGAAGCCTCGAAGAGCAGAACTGTCAGCAGATCTAATGCCCTTTACTCTAACCCAGAAAGGACTACTGTATGTAAATAGCAGGACACTTATACTCTATCAGTGTGTATACACAGAAGAGAAAACCAACAGTCAAGTATATACATTTGAATCCCAACTCTATAAACATAATTATAAATAGAAATGGAGTTTCTTCTTGCTTCTTTATAGAACAGTGATAATTATAAACACTAGCCTGATTTAAGACTTAAATGAAAATAATCTTCCAAATGGCAATAAATTTACTTGGCCTTTTAAGAGGAGCATCTCTGAGAAAACCTATGTCAAATCATCTGAGAAAGGTGTCAAGAAACTGGAAGAGATGGTAGGTTGGGGATGGAGAGCTTTGTTAAAAATTTTGAAAAGAAATCCAAAAGCTTCCTTTCAATGCTTGTATTTTCCCCACAATATTATTAAAAAAACCAAAACATGTGCATATTTTCCACTCCATTTCCTATATATCCCCATTTACTAGAACTTCAGCCTTAAATGCCCTAGGAAACAGGATTTTTTTTTTTGTTAATTTTTTTTTCTTCTGGTAAGAAAAATTAGGAAGAGCCTTCTCTGAATACTTGCATCTTCTATTAGAAGTCTGTTCTCTTCTTGGAAGTCACAACACTACAAAGAGTTTGTTTACAAAGAGGGAGTGTGGAATAATTACAAGTCCCCTGAAACCACTTACCTGACTGGTTTCCAAAATCCCTTGTGGTGTCAGCTCAGCACAGCACACACCAGAGAGGCTGAGTTCAGTACTTGATCAAAGTTCCGGTTACCCTTGTCTGATCAAGCCCAAGTCAGGAGGGCATTACTTAAACAAATGAGTCTTCAAAGTAGTTCCCAGGACCCTCATCTCCTCCCACTTTCATTAAGAAATTTAAGGGAACTTAAATTTTGGTTAGTATGCAGATAAGCTCTGGATACAGGAACACTGTTTCCCATTGTTTATATCTGGGTTGCTGTCTCTGTGCAATTCACCAGGTAACAGGTTGATTTCTCTCACCAGACATTCTTTCCTGCTTAGAAGGGCAATCCATAACCCAATACCTCCCTTCCCAGACAGTCTGGCAAAGCACTGCTAACATTTCTCATGGATAGAATACAACTTACAAGAGAGACTCATGAGAGCTTTACAGTCCTTGCTTCAGGCAAGTTTTACTGGACTTCCTTTAAGCCCCCATCTGAAATTACTCAGAAGTGTTTACACTCTGTGCTCTATTCTTTTCTACCAATTTTAGAAACATAGGTTATCACACAGAAGTAAAACAGTGCTATCAAAAAAGGTTTTCAATGTTATAAAATTGTTTCTATTTCCCAGTGAAGGTTAAATAATAAAGAATTGTCAGTGTGACATTAAACATGGATGTAACTTCTCAAGTTTTATCAGTGCTTTCAAATCTGTTGTTTACATATCCTCGTAGTACCCCAAACTCTGTTTTGGAAAACACAACCATGAAGCCTTTTCTCCAGCCAAGGAAGAAAGGCAGACAGCTCCCACCAGGGCACTGCCCTGAGCTATTCTTAGTCCGCTTGCTATTAATGCCACTCTCCAAGGTATTTCTGAGGAACTTAAGCTAAGTTAGTGCAACAATAACGTCCTAGTCAGAGGAAAGAGTCCTATTGTATACTTAGTTTTTAAGTAAATACAGAAATAAAGACATCTTTCCCATGTGAAAAGCTAAGGCTTATCTTTTCCAGATGAGTTGGGTTTTGATTAAACTACTTCTGTAAATAGCTCAGAGATAAAGTGTTTTATTTCACAACTTTGACTATAAGGAAAACATTTATGTGCTTCTATGTTCTTCATAAAAACAGTTTGTGCATCAGTAACCGATACTCTTTTAGGAGTCAGAGTTTCATAAACACTGTGTTTTTAACCACCACAGACTGGTCACTTCTCAAAGCGACTTGATTCTGACAGCCTCCAAGGAAAGCAATACCTTGGTTGGTCCTCAAGACAACTCAGAAAATTTTAGCTGACCTTTCAAACCTGCCAAGCAGAGCTAAAAAAGAGCTTACAAGCATTTCCAGTTCTACATTATGCAACCTAAATGTTATAGCAAGTTGGTTTTTTGGTTTGGGCTTTGGTTTTTTGTTTGTTTGTTGGTTTGCGGGGTTTTTTTTGTTCCCACAGATTTAAATGCGAAAGAATTACAGAGTCTTCAAATAAGACAATATGCAATGCAAAGTACTAACCAGAACAGTCAAAGTGATACTTAAGCAGGGCGGAGCGACAGCAGGAGGGGAAGGGAGGTGAAAGGAGGGGAAGAAAGATTAGACAATAATTTGCAAATACATGAAAATATTAACTGTGTTGGAAAAAAAAAAGAAGTGGGGAGGAAGAAATGGTTTTAAAATCTGACCAGCAGGTCTCTTAAGAAACCATGGTTTTATGAATTCACATGACAAGCTACACTGTCAACTAACAGACAAGAGTCTGCCTGAGAGAGTTTTGAGGCTCAGAAACTATCAATTACATGAAAGGTAAGTCAGCTTGCAATAACAAAGATTTCCAGGGTATGTTCTTCCTTATAGAGGAGAGGATAAAAACTCAAACCACCCTACACTGTTGAACTAGGAACAGCTCTCTTCTAAATTGCTCTACTGCACACTGCTTCATCCGTAATTGGATGCAACTGCAGGATGTAGCAATTACAGTAATTCCTTCTCTGTTTGATATGGGTGAGGCTCCAATATACTATAAAATAAATATAAATCAGATCTGTCCAATAGTAAACTTTGGTGTCTCACATCCAATCTATTAAAACACATTATTATTAAAAAGATCATTCACTTCAAGATTTAAGGCAATCAGGTTGGGTTGACACAGTAAGACTTTTCTTTGGTTTTAGATTATAGATCCAACTACTGTTCCCCCCCAAAACCTCATGGTTTATCACACAGCTAACTTGTTGATCTTACTAGCCTTTACTCCAGTTAGATATGTCCAACTGTTTAGAAAGATCATGGCTGAGCTTCCAAGCCAACACTACTGCTCAGCGTAACTGTTACCAGCGCTGTGCCAGCTCCTCGGTGCCACCAGCAGCAGGTTCTCCTGCCAGTGAGCTTCCCTGGCACACAAAGGCAGAAAGGGACCTCAGCTCCTGCACTAACACCAACTCAGCTTTGGGACTATATTAGCACAAACCACTGATAGCTTATCTGTAAGTGGCTATACGGCATTGCAGTTCTGAAGCACTGAAGTGATGTAACTGACTTTCGTTCTCCTGTTACTTGGCATTCACAGAATCCTTCACCTCACATTTTGAAGCGTATACTTGGGTAATTTTTAAGGATAAGATGATGGGACAACTACCCTCCTAATAACTATAGTTAAACTATAGGTACCAAAAACTGAGCTGTGGGAATTTAAACCGGGTTTAGTGTCAGAAAGAGAGAAACAGAAGCAAAACCGGCACGGATTTAAGTAACTTCTACTTTGCAATTTATGATCAATGACTAAGTGACCAGAATTTAATTCTTATCATTCTGTCTGGTTCTCCTATAAACTAGGATTTTTTAAAATTTAAGTGATATTGGACTTTACTTTTTAAACCACCACATGCCTTCTGTTTCATTACTCACCATGGTATTTAAAAGAATGGATCTAGTACAAATAAATTTAATAGCTGATTAACTGGGGGAAAGAAACATCCCTCAAAAAATATACACCAGCGTCATCATCATGTGTTTTCCAGACTAAATGACACTCTAAGCAACATCAATTCAGGTCTCAGCTACGTCACACAAGAATTCTCTTCATCACCCCTGTATTACAAATCACAATGGGGCTTGACTATTCAGTGTTTCTGCTTACTTCCTGCACTCACTTCTACAGCAAAATACTCTTAATGAAAGTCTGCTATTAAATAAAAGGGTAGTTCAGAATATTTTCAGAGACAAAAATCTTCAAAATCACTGTGGTGGGTGTTCTTTAACATCTGAACTTCTGTGCATTATGGAGGGGAAAGACGGACTCCAGCAGCGAATAAGAATTAAGCAACTGCACATAATTTTATACTGGTTAATTCACTTTCACTAGCAAACATTCTGTGTATCTTTTAAGCTTCACATACACCTTCATAATTGCACCATCCCTGAGGTCAGATGTTTATTATAGTAGGTAATATAGTAAGATTATTACTTTTTGCCAGCAAATTGGAATTTTCTGTCATTTACAGTATCTAGGAAGAAGCTCTTCAAAGCTTCCCAAAAAAGAAGGTAGCAATTTCAAGTTTGTTTCCACTGAACATACACAGATCTCAGACTTGTCATCAGCTTTAAAGTATGCTTGGCATTTTCCCAAGGGAAAGAACAAACACATGAGACAGAGGCAATGCTCTCACACAAACCCAGTTCATTCAGGCCAGAACACCATGACAATTTGATGACACTAGACGAGCTTGGGCACACATACAACCTAATGCCAGGAACACTGCAAAATCCGATGACAATTCTATGGTGTGTTTCTTAGAAACTACAACCTGTGCCATTAGAACCAACTCACAACCTGCAGCAGCTACCCAGCTGCAGCCTTGTTATCTACTTGGCCCACTTCAGAGCCTTCAAAAGCCCTGCGAGTCCCTGCCTTAGTGATAAGAGCTCTAGAGTGCAGGGCAGATGCTCAGAATGACCTCTTTCAAACTCAGGACCGTGTTGCCAGGATGCTTCCACAGTAGCCTAACACATCACCACTTCCCTCACCACATGACAGGACTAACCTCCTCCTCTCACTTTCAGTTCTGCTTCTTCTGTTCTCCAAAAGCAGTGGGAGCTCAGGGCATTTCTGGTCATACAAATAGGTTTTGCTGTATGTCGTCAGCTGTCATTCTGGTGAGCTTAATATAACTTACATTTAAAATGCAGTCTCCACGGTGGTGTCAAAATTTACCTAAGATACCCAGTTTATCCGTTAAATTAAAGCAGTGGTTATCAGGTGAAACTAAATCTAGATATTACCTTGACTTTCTTTTTTCCCTTTTCTTCTTTTATAAAAAAAAGGTGTAGCATGAATGTGTATTATAGTGATTCCTTTTTTTTTTGATCTGTCATTTTTGACATGTAAAGACAGAGCTGTCCCCAAAACATTTTTTTCAAATTATTATGGTGTTTTTTCAGCTATGACAGGTACATAAACTGTCATACTGAGTGAAGATACAGCCATAATCCTGATTTCATGAAAAATATTTCTGCAATGAACTATTTACTATAATTAAAGATACACAACTATACTTATGCCAAAACTATTACTTGATGGAGGAGAAAGAAGGAAGATAAGGACTAAGCTATGAAAACAGTATGTGTTTTGGGGCTTTTTTAATGACTACTTCTTTACAGTGTGACAACAGTATTTGTCTAACTTAAGTATGAAAGATTATCATATGCAATTAAGAGGTACAATGTTCATCTTCGGACCACTCTTCTGACATGTTCTCTGCGACTAAGGGAAAAACAAAAGTCAAGAAAAAAAAAATTATACTCTAACACAAGAATCTTCAGAAAACCACAGTAGTTGTCCAGAAGCAGGCTGCTATTTTTGTGAACTTTAAAGAATGAAATTTTCCACTGCAGGAAGAATAGAAGACCGTTTCAAAGTATTTTAAAAGAATGTTCTGGGTGGGAAGCAGAAGAACAATGTAATTGCAATTAGTTACTGTATTTCTAAGAACACATTAAGTGCACTTAGAAATTTCAAAAGCATTTTTAAAATATACTAATAAACATAATAAAAGGAGCTACAGAAGAGTCTAGATTTTATCCTAGCATGCATTTTGTTAAGGTTAATGTCTAATATATTGTGATTTTCTCAGGCATGTTGAATTACTGACATACTAGATTCTGTGATAAATTATATAATCTATACTTGAAAACATACCACAATATAACAAATTACACTAACAATCAAATAGCCTGTCTGCAAAGTTTGTGAAGCTTCGTATGTAGCCCTTTCACTGCAGCAGCCACACAATAGTAACACAAGGGCTGAGTTACTTCAACTGCTAGTGGCAGTATCTTGGCATCAAAAAAAACACAGCAAAATAGACATATGACCATCTGACCTAATCAGAGATGCCTCAGGGTAATTTTGCTGTTGAAATGCTACTGGTAACAAAAAAAACCTGGCATTTAAAGTTTTTGAGGAGCTTTACAGTAAAGCTTTCAGGATGCATTTAATTTCTTTGTTTATATGGCAAGAACACATCTGTTTTGATTGAAGGGAAAAAAAACACCAGTATCAGAAAATAACTTCTGAAACCATTATAACTTCCTGAATATTCAAGGCAAAGGTTTTTATTTATGAACTTACACTTCAATTAACATTGCTGAAAATCAATACATTTCTGCATCTCGTTTTATCTTCTGCTTCCCCTGACCTTTCTATAGAAAATTTTGGTTTTCACTTTTTTTTCCAACAGTGAAGATGAAACTTCACCATTCCAGTCTAGTATTGGTTAGAGCAGTTTTCTTTTGGCAACTTACTACGGAAGAAACAAGATACGTACTTGCATCTCAAGTAGTGAATTAAAGAACAACCTCTCCTGAAATAATCTCCTATGAAGACTTACTGCACTTAATCTGCTATAGGCTATGTTACTAAAATTGCTTTTAAAATTTGCTTGGCATATACCAAAGGGTAACAAAACCCAAATCAAACAACAACAACAAAAAAGTGTTCAAAGTTATACACCTTTTAGGCAAATAACCATCTCCCCTACTCCTTGCTCAAGAGAAAACTATCTGACTTCCAAAGTGAAGACCATGCCTAATAGGTGGGCCCTATTTTGCATCCTTAAATTATATGCTGTAATGAGGCGTGAACATATGGGCTAACAGCGTTTTTAATAGAAGTCACAATGATTTAACCTAGTCTCTGATCCGATTATTCTTTTGGTTATACAACCCCAGGCAAGAGTTATTCATACTTTCCACTGCCTGCAACAGCAGCTGTTTGACTATCACCCTGGAGCCTCAGGAAAATTCAAGCCCTTAATCACTGTTTCCATTAGCCAACCGATCTTTGCTATCAGCTTGATGCAGTACAGCCAAAGCGCCAAGTACTCTAACTACAGGAAACTGATTAAAAAAAAAAAACAAAATCAAGGAAGCATCCACATACCTCAGAAGTTGGACAAATACCACTCGTGAGTTTCCCTTGAGTGCCTTTGGCTTACACAAGCCACCCACAGGAACTTTCTCTGCAATACTTTACAAGTATGTATGTTCTGCTTCACACAAGAAAATACCTCTTATTATTCTGTATCACAACCTGCAAGAAATACACACTCTAGTTCTTACCTCACCCTTTTCTTCTTTTGCCTATATTTAATTTCATTCTCCTCCCAGAACTCGGCAAGCCAGTCCACAACACACATATTCCTACTTTTAGACAAAAATCAGGACCAGAAGTAGCCTCAACTTTCTATAGGAATGGACATAAAAGTACTGCAGCTTCCCAGCAAAACTACCCGCCATGAATAATTACCAAAATTCTGTAAAGAAGTATCAGAGATAGGAATTGTTCTTAACACATTTCATAACATATATTATCTACGTTTGTTGGGTTACACCCTCCCTTTCTCGTATTTTCACTAGCTGCTCAGAAATGTGTTTTATTTAACTATATGGATATTATGAATGGCTTCCTTGCCTACGAAAACTGGAAAGAGGAAAAAAACAATTTACTGTAACAATGCAGCTTGCATCTTCTGCCAGTCCACCAGCTCAGTTACACTGCTTCCTATCTCTACAGAGAAAGGAAACAGTACATCTAGGAAAAAGAGAAACAATTCTCCATGCCTTTCAGCCAGTTTTTATTTGGAAAGCATCCTGATTTATTTAAGAGGCCTTTTCATCCAGACAGTCCCTTGTTTTGAAAGCTTGCCTAAACCTTCACAGAAGCTTCCAGAATGGTATTCCATCAAAGAAAGAAAATGAAGCAATTTTGTTTTACTTGCCCGTACAGCATCTAAAAGTCAAAGTCTGACTCTTTAAGAAAGATACAAAATTTTTTCCTTTTTTTTCTTTTTTTTTTTTTTTTTTAAAGAGTGTTGACATAAACACACATTATCAGTAGATTTATCAAACAATCCTCATCTCACCAGAGCCTCTATTCAACACCAACATGGAATCCAGCATATTTACAGCTAAAAGAGTGGACATACACCTGTTCCAGCATGAAGTTTTTACAGCAGTTTCTATGTACGCCTTAAGACAGCTCTCTGCAGTTTCCAGAAGAGAAGTGCCAAAAGCACCTTATTCCTCTCCTTGACAATTTTGTGCCCAATAACTCAAGTTCATCCCATCAGAAATATCCTTCAGACAGGCTGAATATAGACAGGAGAAACTAACCGCAATACTTTCAGCTCACTTCTACTTCACTCTCGTTAACAGGGCAGTTTGGTAACATTTGACACTCCTAAACCCAGTATTGAATCAAAGAGATACGCTGTCTCACGGTTTATGGTGTTTGCGTCGCATTTTCGTAATACCTTTTGTCCTTCGGGAACAGCAAGTAACTAAAATCCAACATATTAGCTCAAGAGCTGAGAGTGCATTTTCCTTCCAGGAAGTCAGCCAACATCCAAATAACTCCAAAAGAGAAAACGCAATTTAAATCCAGCTACTAACTTCTGAACTATCTGAGAATCTGGAAAGGGAAGAGGAAAGTTTACCCTGAGGTTAAATTTTAATGAATTAAATCCACTGAACACAGTGTATTGATAGCTCTCCTTTTATGAATGGGACCAGTAATAAATGACGACTCATGGTTAACAAAAAGAAAAAAGCCATTCTAGTTAACTCTGGCAGTAACAAATTCTCGGAAGAAAAGACAAAAGGTATAAAGCCAGGGGTGTACAGACTAATCTTCTCCCATCTAAACCTAGCAATAGTACTTCACAAACTCTGAGGATTAAGTTATACCTTAATCATGATGCCTGACAGATAATACTCAGCAGTCAGTCCCACTCCTTTTTTAATATTGGGCTCCTGAACTCCCAAACATTCTGGAACAATGACTTCTGCAGTTTAGTTACACATTTCACACACAAAAAAAAAAAACAAAGAAAAAAATCATATTTTAGACTTCAGTCCCAACTTCAGGTTCATTGAAGAGAGCAAATATTTCAGTTTCCCCCATGCATTTCCAGCGCATTTTCATATTCTATGAGAAAAATAAGAGTACAAATATTCTACAGTGCAGCTCACTTCCACATCTACCCTCTCTCATTGTTATGTTTCAAATGTTTTTGGTACAATTTGATGGAGCCTGGGTACCAAAACAAACAAAACAAACAAACAAACAAAAAACCCCACACATGAAAATCCTTCATAAATGCCAGGTTACAAGAGTTCATACTGCATGAATGATCTCTTCAGATTTAAAAAAATACAGTTTACTTGGGGGGTAGGGACAGGTTTTGGCTATCTGAATGGAAGAAAACCCCAATTAATTATAAAGCCATTCCTAGCTGCTTTTGTGTCTAGAAACATCTCATCACAGACTATGTCTGTGAAGTCACCATGGTACTGACAGTTGGGTCCATCCCTCAGACACTTCTATAATCAGCTGTATCAAATCTTGAGGGGAGGAAGGGAACACCTCAAAAACTCACCTGTAGTCTCTATGTCATGGTTGTGGGTCTTCTGTTTCACCAAGCTGAATTCTCAGTAAAAAGCAGAGCTTCCAAATTATCTTACATTTATTATATATTATTACATGAAGACATTAACTAGCTTTACCAACTCTCCTTTCTCAGTTTTACCTGCCACACTGGTATCAAAACAGCTCTTGGATTATTTATCAGAAGATATGACAACAATAACAACAGACAGTTAATTTTTCATCATTAACTTGAGAAGCATGTCCATAAAAAGCCTCGAAGTATATAACCATGCTTTGGACTTGGTCATACTTAAAGCAAGAGGAAAAAACCCAAACCAACCACAATTAAAACTACCTAACGTCCCAGTGCACCTTTGTTAGGATACTATTAAAAAACACCCAAACAACAAAACAACAAAAACAAACCCACACATCCAGATCTCCAGTATGCTTTCATACATGGGGAACAAACCCCAAACTACAATGGTATTTCTATTTAATGTATCATATATGAACTTTGTGTACCCATTTAAAAGTTATTTTCCTCATATTCCATTTTCAGTTTTTTTGACATAATACTAAAAAGAATTTCTATATCAATGACCCATATTACTTTTAAGTTTTATAAACATTGGTTATTAAAGCTTTCCCTAGCCATGTCAATAACAAACTGCTGTAGAATTAAGCTTTCTGCACGATCACTGCCAAAAAGACTCTTTTCATCATTTTAAACCTATTCTGCACAGGACAGTTCAGTCACTGCTGATCTTAATCATTTTATTAATGCTTAGGTTATTGAGAGGTGTTTGGGGTAAATTTCAAAATTCACACCACATTTAACATTCTGTAGCTGGTTTTGTTTGTTAGTTTTTTACAGGGGTATGTATACGCCAGTATTCCTGAAGAACAGACAGCAAAGAACACAAGGAGATGCCCTCCATAGCATTCTAACGTATCCTAGACTTGTTGGTGTGACCTGAGCATGGTGATTTAAACCAGACAAAGTTCTTCCAAGTTTCCATTTGATTCTCCAGGAAGATTAAAGCTCTTAATCTTGTTGTAGCACAGATCTTGCCTATGATCTTTTTTCATTAGTTTGAGCTAATGATTAGAGCACTGAATCATATGGAAATATTGTGTGTTAGTATCTCCAACATCTATGCTACTAATGACAACTTTATAATATTTGGTTTTATTTTTTAGCTATTTTTAAGCCACCCAACAACCATCTTGTGCAGCATTACTGAAATTGTCTCTAAACAACAGTAAATTTGACTGTTGCTTACCCTGCACCCCATATGTGTGACTACCTTAGCATATTATATAAATACTATATACCTCTTAGCATATTATATACTTCTATTTTATTTCTACTTATAAAGGTATTTGCATTGTTGTCTTACAGAATGGAATGATCAGCATGCTGTAAGGACTTAACTAGTAGTGGATTTTTGACAGAGGAATAAGTATTTTGCTATAAGCACCTGATATAGGAGACCTACAAAGGGTCCAAGTGTGACACAGACCTGAATCCGTTCTCAAATACCTCCTCTCCCTCCACTTGTGAAATCAGCCTTTCTACTACAGTTTCATGGTATGATCTCTATTTTCACAAGCAGTATAACTAACATGTGGATAACAGTTGAAGGAAGCCACCTAAATCACTACTCAATGACTTAAAGTCCAACTATACCAAAAAGAAATTCAGTCAGGCGTTTCTTGACCAAAGAAATGCATGCCTCTTCAAAACCTTCTATTCCCATCTGAGAGAATTCAACTTAAAACTTATTCAAATCATTGGCTTTGTGATTTGAATTTTATTCAAATAGTTATTTGACATTTATTCAAATCACCTCTCAGCATCTCACATGAGAGCCGGAAAGGAGCAACTGGGAAACCTACTGTGGGCTCACAGGCCAAAAAGAATGACTCAGGTGAACTGACTGAAGACACCATCCTTGAACTAAACAGAGACACTAGGACTGAATACAACTTTAATGCTTGGTAGAATAGTACTCGTATCTTAATTCCATTTTCATATTAAGGTATAGGACAGCACTGTCACCGAGCAAACTACAAGCATTAAATTCTCTATTTGCTCTGAATCTAGAAAGCGTATAGCTTTTGTCTTCAAAGCGAGGAATATTCTAACTTCACTCTCTGTGGATATTTCACCTTATGACTATCAATAAGGTTTCCATACAGAATGCATATAGACTATAAAATGGCAGAACTCTTCATAATATTCATAAAGCATGCCATATTTCTAGGCAAAAAAAGATTTTTTTACAAAGACCCTCAGAAGCTGAAGGGGTTAGGCATCCCACTGACTCTCAGACGTTCATGGTTGTCCCCCAATGCAGAGATACAAAGTTCTGCTTGGGCACTTGGCAGACTGGATGCATACCAGAAGCCAGAAAACTGCATTAGGATGGTATTATGCTCTACTGTAATGTCAAAGATTATTACGTCAGCCAAAGCATTACATTTATATGATTTTCCAGATTTCAAGTCACTCAAAAATCTGCCTTAACCTGTTAATAGCTGCAGAACAGATCTGCATCATCTGAAAGTACAGGAACTTTATTGCACAGATTCTCATAATGGAAGATACATTTTTTTTAAAATCATCCTTAATCATTTTCCTGTTCAGTGTAAAAACAAGTTACTGGGATATGATTTTGGATAAGTCTAAACCCTGAGCTTTTTTTTTTTTTTAAAGCAACAGCATAGAAAGAACTACAAACATTTTAAAAAAAAAAAAAATGAAGAGAAAAATAGTAGCAGAGAAAGAATGAAAACCTTCAAAATATAATCAGAAATGTACAGATGCCATTAAGTAATTTTTACATTCCCATTAGGGAACATTTCTCCAAAAACACAACTGTGGTCACAAATGTATAAAAACATAAAAAACTCATCTCTTCAAAATTTACTTTTAAAATATTTTAAAATGTGACCTAAGAGGATCAACAAACTTTTAAGTAAAAGGATTAATGAGGCATGCGGCCGAGACAGGAAGAGATTACCAGACAACCCAAGTCCTGTTTTGTAAAGAAAGTTTTGTAAATACTCCTAAGAAATTCTACAAGCTTCCTGTAAAGCAGAGGTAATTCTCTTAATATTTAAAAAACACAAAATACATTCAACATCTCATGATTATTCCAGTAGGCTGTAAATCAATTAAAATTTTCTAAAAGCACGGCTCATTAAACAATGGCTTTATTTTCAGATCAGTTCACAAACAAGTTTTTCCATACTGAAACTATATAAAGCTAAAGTAAGGGTAGAACTTTAAGGCTATGATAATCATTAACAAGATCCAACACACCTGCCATTACTGCCTTTTTTTTCCCCCCTTGGTTACACTACCACAGAGATTTCTGACCTTATTTAAGCCTTGTCTTCAAACACAATCATAACCTTTCCTTTTTTGTGGGGGTTTTTGTTTGCTTTTGTTTGTTTTTCTTTTCCTTGTTGTTTTTCTTGTTTGTTTTTAATAAATAATCAATCAAAAATACCATTTCACAGCCAGTTCCACTTTTGCTTGCCACTGGAGGTTATGTGAGGACACAGACTACTGCAGGAGACCAGCTCACTCCTGATACACTTAATAGCAATCAAGTTAAGTTTCTGTAAAAATCCAGCTTTCAGTGAAATTTTCCCTAGCAAGCTCCAGAGAAAAACTATTACTGTGAAGTAACAGCCTGTTTTCAAGAGTTATATATGTGAATATAAGTTTTTGTTAATTAGAGGAAATCTGCTGCTTTCAGTAGTTTGCAGTAACTCGCAAGATTTAGCAGATTAAGGCCATTATATATATTTTAAAGTAACTTAAGGAACTTGACCCCTTTAAGGAAAATTAGGTGCATAAAAAAAAAAAACCCTTACATTTCTTAGCCCCAAAAACCAATTATTTCCTCGGTAATCCAAAGTTGAATTCTTTCTAGCTACTCTTTATGATCCTCTTTTACTCATCACAAATTAAAGGAACGATCCTTGCCTACAATTAAGCTGAAATGGAAACCTGACAGAATACTTGGGTAACCTACTTAGCAAGCGAGTGCAGTACCAGGGCATAAATGAAGTTATTTAGCCCCCCTGTGGCTGTATGCAGAACTTTAAAGTCATCAGTGAAGTATGCCACATCCCTTCAGGATTACAAGATACCAGCAAGTGTATTACCTACTGGACTTGCCATTTGACAGTACGAGTTCTATAAAAAACCCCCATGTCCTCTACTGACATTAAAAGGCTCTTAAAAAATGAATAGCAGTTGAGGAGGATGGAAATACGTAAAAGCATGATTGCTGGCTCTGGTAATCAGCTACTGATAACAAAATACAGTTACAATAGATCAAACACATCTGCATGTTGTATAAAAAAAATATTAAAAAATACTGTTTTTTTTCTCTAAGAATGAATTACAATTCCTCAAGCACAGAGTCAATATTAAAAAGCACCAAAAAGCTGGGGATTAGAGATAGAAGACATTTCAGGAAATCAGAACAGCATTTTTTCAAGGTAATTAGTCAAGATCAGATAAAGGGTTTTCATTTCAGATAATTTCTTGTACTTCAGTGAAAACAAAAGAGGATGCAGAACCTATAAGTATCTCTCCAATCATGCTTAAAACAAACAAACAAAACAACAACAAAACAAAACACCCCAACTTGAAAGCATTTAAGCATTCTCTGGTATATTTTCTAACCAACATTAAAAAACCTAGCCATGAGGTTTTGAAGCAAGTCAGATTCTTTCTTATGAGAATAAAGCAAAGAATAAACTGTCATTTACTAGAACTATTGCCTTGCTTGATAGGATGGTCTATTTTTAAGAGAATGATCACAAAACAAATAGAACTTCTTCAGATTCCTCAACTGTGACATCAACACTACAATAAAAATAAAATAAAGAAAATAAAACTAGAGAAAATTAAAGAGGAAGAATAAGAGCATAAAACCAGTATTTCAACTGCAAATCACTGTTTGGGGAGGGCAAAACAGAAATAGTTATTGCCAACCATCCACTAGCTGTCCTATCTCACCTTTGATTGGATCAACCCTCCGCAAATAGGGCAATCCAGGATTATTAAGGGGCCTACTGAAGAGAAAATGACCAAGCCACTAACTATGTAGAAAAGGTATTTTTGAGTGTTGCATGCAGTGGAAAAATTAGGAAGTTCACAAAACAGAAGAAAACACAATGCACACACCAAAATCCATCAAGTGTAAAACACTATGGCTGGTGACACTTTACAATACCTTTACTCATTCCTTTATCACCACAGAAACAAAGTCCCACACGATCATCTGCCATGATGATAAGAGTAAACTTGAATTTTCTGTACACACTCAATTTTAAGAATATTTACTTAGGTTATTGTAAGCCCCCAAACAAAATGTAGCCTTTTAAAATTATTATCTTGGAATCCTTTTCACAACTAGACCAAAATGCCTTAATTTTCTTGCATACCATCATCAGTAAATGCTAAGATAAAAACAGATGCACACATGGAAGACTCTCTAATCTTTTCCTCACTGTTAATATAACCGTGTTCTTTCATAGCCTACAACAGCAGTATGTTGAAGCCACCTTCAACACATCCTGAGATCCAGCCTTAGTGCATCACCCCACCTTTTCTTTCATTTTTTTTGCCGCCTACCATTCAGCCAACAGAACACATTAAAAATGTATCCAGTCCATGAATCTACTGTTTTCCTACACAGCAGCCCTACCTTTCCAGCTCTAAAGAGTTAGCTCTTGCCATCTCTAACTGCATTAACTGAACCTACATTATGTATTTCAATGGCTGAGACTCAGTTAGCAAAAACCTAAGCTATCGTTTTGATCTGTTAAAAGGCTGCGTACACCTACCACATTTATAAAACACCAGGTCCCATCCCAAGCACCTCAACATGGTGGAGTTTTTTTGGTGGTGTTTTGTTTGTTTGTGTCTTTTGTTGTTGTTTTTTGGTTGGTTTGTTGTGGGGTTTTTTGTTTATTTTGGTTTTGTGGGGTTTTTTTTAATTTTATTTTTGTGTTATCTTTACAACTTTGAGGAAGACTTTGCTTCCCTTTTAGATACACATATTTATTAAAGTTCAAGATAATTCTCCCATTCTTTACCCAAAGAATTAAAATTTTAAAAGTAACAGCTATGCTGCACTAACTGTACCTGCTGTCATCCATGGTTAAGATGCAGTTTATGCTGTTGATTAGCCTCAAATGAATTTGCTATTATTTTAAGTAACCTGCATTCCTTCCTGCTGCAGCTCTTGGCATGAAAAAACCCAACTAGTTTAAACAATTTTTAATGGTATTGTTAAGGATACGTAAGACCTTGCCCTGACCTAAATTGAGTGTCTGAAGACAAAGGTTCTTTGGAATCAAAACAGAAAGAAAAATGGTTTAAGTGTTCAGATACCTCCTGGCCTTGCATAAGATTAGATGTCTACATTGTCATCCATCTAACTGCTGTTTCAAAACGTGCACTTCTAGGTCACAAAAAATCCGTTTGAGAAAAGAGTACATGCAATTAATGATACTACCTAGAACTAATTATAGGTGTTTTCCTAAGGATACCTGGAGTGAATTTGAATTAAAGAGGGTAAATCCCAATAAAGGAGCCATTCCCATCACAACTGAGGGTGCCGATAGTGTACAAAGTATACTAGCATGAAAAGTTATATAACCTTAGAAAGAAATGGAATACAATGTAGCTGCATCTCCTATTTCCAGTTTATTTTTAATACGCTATCACTGTTAGCAAAGCTGACATTACAACTCTTAAATTGTTTTTCACAAAGAGACAGCCAATTATTTTAATTGGATTTTAAACCCATACAATTATTGCCTAATTTTTCAAGTCCCTTTCATTTAATTCCAAACTGTTTAAAAAGTAAACACCTCCTTCAGTATCAAAGGGCCTAGAAACTAAGAGCTTGATAGCAAAATCAACTATAAAAGTTAGCTTCTCTCATTCTTTAAGTCTGGCCAGGGCTAAGACAAAGAAAAGGATGAAAAATTAAGACTGATTTGCATTCCTTCTATGAATTAGACCACAGATGAGAAGCAATTCTGAAATATTTATATCCACCTATTATACCTAGAGTTGCAGTTTACTGAAGAGAGTTTGCAGTATTCCTGCAACAGCTGCTGTTACCTTTCTCAGCTCTGGAATAACGGATGGTAATTGCGACTATTTTTTTGCAAGTGCTTCTCAGCTCAGAGAAGCGCTACGGACTCGCGTGTGCTACCCAACAACTCCCTTTGCCGGCGGGCTGGCAGTTTCTGCCTCCCCTCGGACCCCTGACAGGGGGCTGCCTGCCTGCTACCCTTCTAGGTCTCCACACGCTGACTTCAGCCTCGTGTCTCGCCAGGTACCTTCGGCCGCATCAACCAACTGCCGTCCCTCGCTGCAGCGCAACCGTAACGCTCTGAACAGAGGGGCCGTGGGCAGGTCTGTGATGCCCCTTCTGATTTATGCCCCTCTTCGCCCTGATCTAGGGGTTCAGGTCACTGGACCTGCCGGACCGCGCATCCGAATCAGACCCGAGAGAAGCTTTTCCACGCCGCTCCCGAGGAAGAGCCGGCCGGCCGGGGCAGAACCAGCCCACCTCCCGACACTCCGTTCCTGTCAGGGGGAGCCGGCGCGGACCCAGAGCCGCAGCCTCGGCCCCTTCACCTCTGCCGGGAGGGGGCGGCCACGGAGACCGAGCGGCCCGCCGAGAGCAGGGCGAGGGCGGAGGCGGGCCGCCCCTCTCTCCCCCCCGCCGCCACCCCGCAGCGCCCGCCTCCGCCGCAGGCCGCCGCTCTCCCACGCGCGGCGGCGGCAGCGGCCCCGCAGTCGGCCGGGCCAGGCCGAGCCGAGCCGAGCGGCGGCGGCTCCTGTCCGGCAGAGGGAGCCGGCCCGCGGCCCTGTCCGCGATCGCCCGGCGTGGGGCGGGTCTGCCCGCCGCGCTCACCCGGCACGGGCCGTCCTGGAAGACGCGCGGGTCTAGGTTGCAGGCGATGGTGGCAGTGGGCAGGTCCCGCAGCGCCACCGCCTCCATCTCGCCGTCCACGAAGCTCCAGTCTGTCTCGGCCTCCTCCGCCGCCGGCAGCAGGAGCAGCAGCGCCTCCTCCTCCTCCTCCGCTTCCCCGGGCGGCAGCGGCTGTTGGAGCGGCAACTCCTCCTGCCCCGCAGGGCCCCTCCCGCTGCCGCCGCCGCTCTCCATGGCCGGGGGCGAGCGGAGCCCCCGTGAGGCGGGGCCGGCGGCGGCTGAAACAGCGCCTCGGGGCGGCTTCGCCCCGCTCCTCCCCGCCCCCTTCCCCCCCTCCCTTTACGCCTTAGAGCGCGCGCACAAAACTTAGAGAGGCGCCCCCCCCCCCGCTTTCAACAAGCGCCTCCTTGCCCCCCCCACCCCCGCGCGCAGTGCGCACGGCTCCGCCTGAGCCAATCGGAAGGCGCCGCCGCAGCAACAGGTGGCCTTGCCCGAGCTAGGCGCCGCTTCCGCCATCTTGAGAGAGGGCAGCGTGCGGCTGTGCGGGCTGTGAGGGCACGCTGCCGGCTCTGGGGCCGCAGGTCGTGGGGCCGCGGCACACGGGCGGGAGGCAGTGAGCGGGGGACAGGCGGTCACAGCGGGCTGGGGGAGCGAGGTGACCCAGCAGCTGAGGTTGGGCACACGCCTGGTGAGCCTGGCTGCCCGCAGCAAGCCAGGGGCCAAGGTGACTGGCCAAGGCCTGCTGCAGTAGTGCAGCTTGTCTGGGCTTAAAGGACGAGGTATATTATGCAACGAGCAGATGAATAAGGAAAAAACTCTGCTTCAAACACTTAAAAATCAGCAGAATGTTACTATCATGTGCAAAGTAATTCTCTTACCTGCCTTAAAGACAAGCCAACCAACCCTTGGTGCTCTGCAAACAGGTCACTGAAGAGGCAACAGAAAGGAAGCTTAGAAATAAATAAGTAGAAAATTAAAAAAAGGCCATAGCACTGTTCAGACAATTGCATCTCTTCTTGCTAGAGATTGATGCAGCTTATTATGCTTTTTTTATTTTTTTCAGAAGTGCCCTATTGCTGGGCCAAGACTGAAAGTTTTTACTTTAAGATTTATGAAGATGGCACATAAAGCTATGTCTATGTCCTTTCCTCTTTACTTTGGACATGAAGTTACAGCTTTTCTTTTTCACTGGTGTCAGTAAGGCCACAAAGAACAACTGCACTTTCCCTGGCTGTGCTCAAGGAGCTACTTGTGTCAGACATTCCTACACAGAAGAATAAAGTTTAGCTAGCATGCTTATCTGGTTAACCTGACCAAACCAACCTAGACAAATACTTTTCTTACCTATGTATGCATCACCGTCTAGGGGAAGGACCAGAAGTGAGCTTCAGAGGTCACAGGTTTTTTATAAAGTTATTGTGACGTTCACACATTTACTTCAAATGTCTCATACTTGTACAAGGATAATATGCAATAGCAGAAGTCAGTAAGGAGTGACAGGATGCTGGGCAGTAGTTGGCAAAGTATGGAGCTAATATTCTACCCCTGCAGGGCTGCGTAAGAAAGAATAAGGTGTGAAAAGTGTAAAGAATCATCAGTCAAAAAACTGTTCAATACTAAAAACTTGGCTACTGACAAAGTGTACTTGAGTTTCTGTAAAGAATGAGAGCTGGTGGAAAAATACAGGAGTTCCTTCATACCATGAGAAGGCCTCTGAGGGGCTAATCCTATTCTCATTTCCAGTTACAAGAAACTTCTAAAGGATGTAAATGAGGAGACAGTATTTATACTCTAGCTCAGACTCGCAGTTAGAAAGCAACATTTCATCACACACTGTGATCGTGTCATCAGATGTCATCCATCCAGAGACTGAGAATAATTGGTTCATTTCATAATGTCTGGTATTCTAGATTGCATTTTTTAACGGTATTTTTGTAGATAACACATGTTAGGGTGTGCTTGGAAAAGATTACCGTGACAAATACAGGATTGGGTTTTGTAACCAGACTATAAACATACTGATATGGGCTATGACGGGTCACTTCTTCTGGTACAGCAAGTATTTTCAATGGTGTTCAAAATAAAATACTCTTAGAGATCTTTTCTTCCAAAGTGCAGCAACATGAAAAACGAAACTAGGTGAAAAACTCATTTTTACAGTTGCACATGCTGTACCACCTACTGATCTGCACTCTGCAACGTTTACAGGAGAGGCAACGGCCCCACTCCTTGAGACACCACTGTTGCCCTATCTTAAATTTGCACTGCTGACCTTTTTTTACGACAGATCAAAGACTTTAAACTGATGAATTACTGGTCTCAGTCAATTTTAATGAGATCTTGCAGGAGACAAGAAGAAGGAGAAAAATACCATGTGAAGAGATAATCATTTGCCTTCACCCTCCTCTTCTGTTAGAAGTTTCTTCAGACTCTAATCTGGTTTGATCCATTTAAGCCTTTTTCAGGGAGATTAGCTCCCATCTTGGATACAGGGTAATTTTGTGATCAGTTGTGCTGTGACATATAACTGTATATTTTCACATCAGTTTTCACAAAAATTCAGACAAGTGGTATCTTAAAAGTCCCGTATATGAACAAGATGAACCTTTTTAACGCTAAATTATCATGAAGATGTCCAGACCAGGCAGTGCTGTTTTTAACCATATTCTTTCATCTCAGAGTTGCTTCCTGACAGGAGTGGTAACACTTGGCTCTTTGAGAAGTTATCTGTCTTCTCTGCATCAGGAGCTCTAGCCCCCTACAGAAATCCCACTCGAGGAATCTGAAAGGAAATCAGCTGTTACATATATCTATAAGCTTAAAATCAAGAAGCAAATCCTGCTGACAACACATTACTGTTATTGCAGCCTGCCATCTCACTGTTATGAAAGCCATTGAAAAATAGTCATCTACCCAGTGACTGGCCCTATGGCATAAGCCACACCCCAGCTGGTTAGTGTAACTCAAGGGTCAGATTTGTGGGTGAAAATAAGTTATTCGTTGTATTTGTATCATAACAGCGCCTAAAGCTCAACTGAGAGCGTTACCACATCCTGCCAAGCACTGCAGTATTCTACAGCCAAAGGACCTATCTGCCCAAAGAGCTTAAAAGCTCAGACACCCCTCCAGCATTAACTCAGTCATAGACTTCAGAACAAAAATTAAACCTGAATGTCCCCAGTCTTAGTGTTTAATGGCAAATTCACCTTTCTTTGTGTTACATACGGAAGGAATGCAGTGTATGCTTTTGACTGGAAGAGCTGGTAAGCCAAGAAATACAGATCTTCGCCCCAGTGTTCAGCTTTGGGGACAAAGAGTGTCTTTCAATGTAAGTGACAGTGATTAACTGTGATTCTTTAAACTCAGGGAAAAAAGATTCCTGGGATAAATCGTTGGATGCACACTGGACCAGCGACATTCAAAGGTTTTAAACGACACACTACCATCTAGTGGTAGAAATAAAAGCACGAAGGATCTCAAAAGGACTATGTTTATTACATACATCTGCAACAAAAATCTTTGTGAAAAGAAGCTAACCAGAAGGAAGAGAAAAAAAAAAAAAAAGTTCATAACAAATACCAAACTATACAAAATTTGATTATAACTAAGTGGGAAATGTTTGGAGAATGACTGAACGTGCAGCTCTATGAGCAACTTCCTGAACACTCATTTAAACCACTGTCTTATTTAATATTCCTCAGAACAGATTTTCATTGCACCTATTTAATGGCTACACATAGGCAGATGTAGTTGGCAGTTTAAACACATGGCGTTGGTATCAGTGATAACACTTCAGAAGACTTTAAGGTTTTTTCCTGTGTAGAAGCCTATTCAGAAGACAACACTGCAATCATTCCTTGGCTGTAGACTTTAAGAAATTATATATATATCTAAAATATGCATATATTGAAGATTAATTTTCGTTTTCAATATCACAGTTTTATTAAAATACATTTTCTTTAGTTACTCCCATATTCTGCAAGTACAAAAGCATGTGTCCTCGGTTGCTTCTTTACATTGAAATATATATATCAGTTATTTACATATATATGTAACAGAAAATCTTTATTTCTTAAACCAAATAATGACCTGGATTTACAATAACAAATGTCCAACACATTCATGGGCTTAAAAGCTCGAAGCAACCCAACCATCCATTTGAATCTAAAAGATGGTCAAAAGAACTTGATCCCTACTCATACTTTCCCCAGAGTCAAGTATGGCAAACCAGGGTACGATACAGTGTTTTAGATATTTACTTCATCTCTTTTGTTAGCTCATAAAAACTTCATAAAAGCCTGACTGGTTCAACAACACTGACTCGTGGGGGTCTTCTTTATTAACAAGGTTCAAGGAAGGATTTCTCCAACTTCCCTGGGGAAGGGCATACTGTAAGTGTTCCAGTCCCTTTTCAATCCAATTCTTCTATTGGAGGGGAAATGCTCATACCTGATTCTTCCCAGAGCCATGAGAACCTTTCCACACAGTGGTGGCCCCTTCACAGGCTTCCTGAAGAGCTTTACCTCCAGTTTCCTATAGCCATCCTGAAATCTTTGTTTCCTAAGAGATTTTGCTAAAAATCCTACTCCATAAAGACTTCAATTTACCTCTTTCATGTGCTTATTATCTGCTAAGCAGCCCCTCTGGGTTAATTTCTCACAGACAGACCTCTTCCCCTTAAAACAGCCTCCTATAGACAGAGGGAGGTCTGACCCTCTTTAAAGCAAGACAGTCATCTTAGGGTGGGTATATAATGTACACAAAAATCTCACTTCTTTTACTATAAACTCAGTTTAAGGAAAGCACCTGCCCCTAAAATAAAAATAGGTATAAAATAAATCCCTGGCCTTGTTTTACAGTTTGTTCTGATGTTAAATGTTGTTATTGTCATGTTTTATTTCTAGCTTAAATTTGCCTGGTTCTCACTGGTAGCCATTTGTTCTTGTTATGTTTTTCTCCACTGTGATAAAAAGTCTCCTAGTACTATTGTTTTATGTTGGAGTCCCTCCTCACTATTCTTTTTGTTCACCTGAGCAGATCCAGCACTGCAAATCTTTCAAGAGTGATTTTCCTTTTAGAGCTGCTGAAAGTGGTTTCATACCTGGTCCATACTTCTCCCCATCATGTTCCCTTTCCTTCCCTTTACTTAGTCCAGACATCACAAGGGATTTCTTTTTCAGAGTATCATCACCCTTCTTCACCTCCGAGGGTCTGGATGCCATTCAGTGCTGCTTGCTATGCTGCTGCTATACCTCTGCAGCACCATGCCTCCACCCTGCCTTTCCTCCTGGATCATAGAATCATGGAATGGCTTGAATTGGAAAGGACCTTAAAGATCACCTAGTTCCAACCCCCCTGCTATGGGCAGGGACACCTCCCACTAGATCAGGTTGCACAGAGCCTCATCCAGACTGGTCTTATACACTGATGGGGGTGAGGCATCCACAACTTCTCTGGGCAACCTGTTCCCGTGTCTCACCACCCTCACAGTAAAGAACTTCTTCCTAAAGTCTAATCTAAATCTACCCTGGTCTAGTTTAAAACCATTGCCCCCTGTCCTATCACCACATGCCCTTACAAAAAGTCCCTTCCTAGCTTTTCTGTCGGCCCTATTCAGGTTCTGAATTCTGATTCTCCTCAGAGCCTTCTTTTCTCCAGGATGAACAGACTCAACTCTCTCATCCTGTCCTCATAGGAGAGGTGCTCCAGCCCTCTGGTCATCTTGGTGGCCCTCCTCTGCACCCTCTCCAACAGATCCATGTCCTTCTTGTGTTGGGGGCTCCAGAGCTGGATGCAGTGCTCCAGGTAGAGTCGCACAAGAGCACAGTAGAGGGGCAGAATCACTTCCCTTGACCTGCTGGCCATGCATCTTTTGATGCAGGATACAGTTGGCTTTTTGTGCTGTCAGTGCACATTGACAGCTTGTGTTAAGTGCTTCATCAATCAGCACCCCCAAGTCCCTCTCTGCAGGGCTGCTCTCAATCTTCTCATCACCCTGCCTGTATGTGTGCTTGGGATTGCCCTGCCTCATGTGCAGGACCTTGCACTTGGCCTTGTTGAACTTCATGAGGTTGTCATGGGACCATCTTTCCAGCCTGTCAAGATCCCTCTGGATGGCATCCCTCCCCTCCAGCGTGTTGACTGTACCACACAGCTCGGTGTCATCAGCAAACTTGCTGAGGGTGCACTCGACCCTGCTGCCCCTGTCACCGGCAAAGACATTAAACAACACCGGTCCCAGTACTGATCCCTGGGGGACTCCACTTGTCACAGGTCTCCATTTGGACACTGAGCCATTGATTGCAACTCTTTGAGAGCAGCCATCTAGCCAATCCCTTATCCACCAAGTGGTCCCTCCATCAAATCCGTGTCCTTCCAATTTAGAGGCCAGGATGTTGTGTGGGACAGTGTTGAACGCTTTGCACAAGTCCAGGAAGATGACATCAGTAGCTCTTTCCATATCTACTGATGCCATGACACCATCATAAAAAGCCACCAAATTTGTCAGGGAGGATTTGCCCTGGGTGAAGACACGTTGGTTGCTACCAACCACCTCCTTGTTTTTAATGTGCCCTAGCAGAGTCTTCAGGAGGATCTGCTCCATTATCTTGCCAGGAACTGAGGCGAGACTGAATGTCTTGTAGTTCCCCAGGTCTTCGTTATCTCCACTTTTTCAAAATGGGTCTCATGTTTCTCCTTTTCTAGTTGGTGGGAACTTCACCAGACCTCCGTGACTTTTCAGATATGATGGAAAGTGGCTTTGCAACTTCATCCGCTAGTTACCTCAGGATATGCAGATGGATCTCATCCAGTCCCATGGACTTGTGTACCTTCAGGTTCATTAGATGGTCTTGAAACTGGTCGTCTGTTACAGTGAGTGGATCTTCCTTCTCCCAGTCCCTGCCTTTGGCTTCAGCAACTTGGGCAGCGTGGCTGGAGCCTCTGCCAGTGAAGTCTGAGGCAAAGAAGTCATTGAGTACCTCAGCCTTCTTCACATCCCCTGTGACCAGGTCTCCTCCTTTCTTTTGGAGAGGACCCATGTCTTTTTTAACCTTCCTTTTATCTCTGACATACCTGTAGAAATTTTTCTTGTTGCCTTTGATGTCCCTGGCCAGATTTAATTCTGTCTGTTCTTTAGCTTTCCTAACCCAATCCTTGTCTGCTCGGGGAACTTTTTTGTAGTCCTCCCAGGCTACCTGTCCTTACTTCCACTCTCTGTAGATTCTCTTTTTGCCTTAAGTGTGTCCAGGAGCTCTTTTCTCATCCATGCAGGCCTCCTGGCATTCTTGCCTGCCTTCCTCTTTTTTGGGATACATAGCTCTTGGGCTTAGAGGAAGTGGTCCTTGAATGCTGACCAGCTTTCTTGGGCCCTTCTCCCCTTCAGGGCTTCATCCCATGGTACTCCACCAAGCAAATCCCTGAAGAAGTGAAAGTCTGCTCTCCTGAAGTCCAGGGTGGTGAGATTGCTGTGCACCCTCCTTGATACCTGAGGATATTGAATTCTGCCACTTTGTGGTCACTGCAGCCAGGGTTGCCCTTGAGCTTCATGTTAGCCTCCAGCCCCTCCTTGTTGGTGAAGGCAAGGTCCAGCATAGCACCTCTCCTCACTGGTTCCTCTATCACCTGGAGAAGGAAGTTGTCATCAATGCATTCCAGGAACCTCCTGGATTGCTGGTGCCCTGATGTACAATCCTTTCAACAGATCTCCAGCTGATTGAAATACCCCATGAGTACCAGCAGTTGTGAACGGCAGAGCCGCTCCAATCTGTCTATAGAGGGCGTCATCTGCTCCTTCCTTCTGGTCATATGGCCTGTAGCAGACATGCAGGATACCTGCAGTCTTCACAGCTTCTTGCTTAGTTCGGCCTCTGTCCACCGATAGCTGCAGCAATGCAGTAACTAGGTGTCCTGAGTGCACTTACTGCAATTTGCTAGCCTTCCCCAAGACTTACCAACGCAAACATAGATCTTAAAACACCATTACCACGGACTTGATTTTTTGTAGGCTTAGAACAATTTTTGTAGATCGCTCCTCTGTATGTTTTTTGGTCTTTGCAGCCAACAGCATTCAAAGAATTGCTACAGCCTGTATCATACCAGCCATCTACATTAGCTATTTCCAGCTGTATTGACCGAAAATATCTCATGACTCTGGGGTCTCATAGCAAAACATCTTTAACAGCACAACCTTAAGGGTTATTTCTGATGGCAGTTTGGTGCACTGCATTTGCCAGTATAATATGCCATCCTTTTTTTTTTTTTTTTTCCCTGCTTCTTTAAATTGTGCAAACTGATCCTCTTTGTCTCAAAAACACATTACTGAGAATGAGAAAGTTAAGTGATAGCCTCTCTGTCCCACATTGTCTACATGGGTCTTTTGTAAAAGGACCTGACACTTACAGGAGAAGTAGGATTAGCTGGAGTGTTTTTCAGAAGAACTGCTAGTATTTGGAAGAGTAGGAGTTGTTGTAGAGCAGAGAAGAAACATACACATAAAATGCTGTTAAGTAACATTGATACAGTGAAGTGAAGGTTTCTTTACCTTGGTATTGGTAGGAGGCTAAAAAAAACCTCTCGAGGTGCAGAAGCCAAGGCTTGTTAAGGAGTCTTTAAAGTGGGAGGTAATGTACGAAGCTCACGTAACTGATTCAGATCAGTTGCTGTGTTAAATGTCTGTCAGAACACTCTCTTCTCTTTTATATGTACCTCCCCCTTCTCCCGTGGTTCACTATGCTCCGTCCCTGCCGCTGTTTTCAGTTAGATGGTTAAGTTGCTCCAGAATGCATCATCCTGTGTTTGCATTGTGCCTGGCAGGGCCGGACTCCCAAGGTCACTGCCACCTTTGGATGCCACCCCAGATCTCACAACGATATGCTTTTCATTAGAGTAACACAGCAGGTTACCATGTACCTCTTACTGATTTTTAAACTATGTTCCTAAACTAGGTAGAAAAGTGTAACACGTAGTATGGGTAAAAGAGCCATTCTTTCAGGAGCAATCAGTAATAAGCCTGGTTACTGATTTACCATAAAGCTCATTTACAAGTGCTGTAGAACAAATGGGGTTTGTTAGTAAGCACTTGAGAAAAAGAACAATACATATAGAACAATTTCAACAAAAACTGTATGAAGTTGGTAATAGAAATAGTAAAGTTGGGTGAGAAGGAGAAGGAGAAGGAGAAGGAGAAGGAGAAGGAGAAGGAGAAGGAGAAGGAGAAGGAGAAGGAGAAGAAAGGAGCGACATAACTCCCAGGAAAATAAAGTAAAATTAACATTAGTGAAAAATAGACCTGGCCTCATACAGGACAAACTGTGTGTAATTCTGTCCCAAGGCAGATAGTGCTTCCTTTTTTCAACAGTTTCCTACCCTTTCTCATCACTTCTAGAGCATTATGCACCAAAATCAGCTTCATTAAGCAACCTCTCAGAAAAAAAAAAAAAAAAAGAAAAGAAGAGTGAGCTGCATAGACGTGGAAATTCCACATCTGAATTAAGCAAAAGGCAAATAGGGTTCAAGAGACCTGTGGAGATCACCTGTTCCAGCCTCTCACTACAAGGCTGCAAAAAAACATTGATTTTATTTACTGATGATATGAAAATCTATTTTCAAGGCTATTATTACAGCGTATATTTCAGAAAATTCTGTGGAAGTGAAAGCTATATATTAATTTATAGAGAACTACATAAAGATCTGTTTTTCTAATTAATTGGGTGATTTAACAGTAAGTGTAACAGTCAATCTGCAAATACTGCAATACTGGTAGTAAAAGACAAATGATCAGTGTACCTATTGATTGCAGTGTAACTTATTTTTATATTAGGTAATAACACAAAGTGACTGTTTTGTAATAGTCTAAGTTTTATTCCCAAAACTACAAAATCTATAATAATTTTTAAAAGTTCTCTGAGTTTTGCAAAGAAGAATTGTATTAAAAGCCAAGTTCAAGTGGAAATGGTACAGAATGTAACTGTTTTACATGAGGAAAAAAGCTGTTAAGTGCTATGAAAGATAAACTGAAATTTAAAACACAAGTGAGAATATGAAAAGATCAAATCAACTGTGATTAGGGAATATATTTTAAGAAACTATTTTAAGATGCTAAAGGCACAATGAAATAGGAAACTAATTTAGAGTAGATTACAGTTTAATGTAATAGGAATGAAAATAATAGAGGAGTTCAAGGAAATCTCAACACTTTATTAGAAGAAAGTCTCTTGGACCTTAGAAAAAGCTTTGAGTTATTTCCAAGTTTCACAGTAAAATTCTTTGATGGATCTAATTAGGAATTTGATGCAATTTTGTAAACAAGGTCAATGTGAAAAAGGAGTATTTATAACATAGGGACACCATATGTAGTTTATGCATTTAGTTTTGAGCATAAATATGACCCGGACATTTTGCAAAAGAAGTAAGGGCATGTTTTCTTCTCAAAAAAAATTATGTTTTAAGAACTAGTTTTCAGATGCGTCAAGCAGATGAAATGCAGCGGAAGTTGGAGCTATTAATCACTTTTGAAAACTCAGGCCCCAAATGCAGTGCCACAGTATGTGTCAGAAAATAGAGGGAAGGAGGAACGATAAGGATGACAATAATGAAATCACAGTTACTTAGTAAGACCCAGATCCTTGCAAAGACTCTTAGCTTTAAACATATCAGTAATCCTATTGAATCATGCGCAAATCAAGATGGTCCTTTAAATAGTGTTGTGTGCACGCCCTTCCCTAAGCAACAATGCATGAGGTAGGGGACAGAAAAGCATTTGAATGTGATGGGGATGGGGGAGTCAGTGAAGTAAGTTTGATCGGGATTACTCAACCAGAATCAAAAGCCTGAGCAGAGGCCTTGAGTAGTGCAGAATGAGAGCAGATCCAGAGTTCAAGCCAGACCTACTGTTAACAGCAGTATAAGCATGGGAAAGTCAAAGACTCTTTTGCAGAAGTAATAGATTTTAAGTACTTTAAAAAAAACCAGTAAGCAGTACAGAGTTTATTTTGTGAAAGCTTTGTTATTGATATTCCTGGGGGGTTTTTTTTGTGTTTTTTTAGCACACTGCAGAATCATTCATTCAGAATTTAAGTGCAGGTTGTTTGGTGCCTGCAGCTTTGTGGGATATTGGGAATTCAGGGAACTGAGTAACAAACAGAAGGAAGAGAGGGACTTCTGTGTAGCACCTGGCATGAAGGTGCACCTACTCTGCCTCTGCTTTTTCAGCCTTGGTTAGAAGTATCTTGGCTTTCCATGCTTCCTAGCTCAGCAGCCATGCTTTTTCCCTCCTTGCATGTCTACATCCCTACCTTCTTCCCAAGCAGACTGCCTCTAAGCAGCTGGGGAGGGAGCCGATTGCCCCTAATCAGCTTAACGCTGGGAAGCTCAGAACTCTAAATACAGATGGCATCACCCGCCCAGCAGGCAGCATGCTGCTGAGATTTTCAGCAAGGCATCCCTCTCCCTCTCCCTCTCCCTGGGTGGAACCAACACCTTATCAACTGAGAAGCAGCAGAATGACACACCGATTTCTTGACAGAAGTTTAAGAAACCAGGGACAAACATAGCAAACAAACATGCATTTTGAAAGTAATAAAAATTATAGTCCTCCAATACTGTTTTGTCACTTGCAGCTTTGTCTTTTCGGTAGTCTAACATTTTAAATAGGATAATACAGACCTGGCTTATATACAAATGCTAATAGTTTTGAGTTTCTTTTTTCTTTTTTTCCCATCACAAATGACTAGGCAGTCATATTCTTACATGGCATAATGTTTTATACCACAAGTAATTTGTGGAAATTACAGCTAAACCAGCAGCTGCAATAAAAATAATGCAGAAAAAGTAATCAGGTGTTGGCAAACAATTTGCTGACTGTCCATGTTCAAATTCCAGTCTGTAAGGGAATCACCTGTGACAGGATTCGTCTCACTTGAGTTTAGCTGTGTCCATCACAGACATCTCCCCCGAAGCCAGACATCTCCCCCCAAGCCAGTTACATTCAGGTTTCTTATCCATCAGTGTTAGAGAAACAGGCAGTTTTCTGTCAAGGATGATCTGGTCTGCTTTAGACCTCAGCCTCAGGATGAGAAGAATCATTTAACTGACTCTTCTGAGTAGATCTCTGCTAGCTCTAGGGTCTGGAGACAGGCACTTTGTAACTGTTTATGTTTACTCTGAAAATTTTCTCCCTCCATTCCATGATGGGGAACCCATCTCTGGAGGCTCTTCTCACCCATATTTCTCACCAAGTTTAGTGCAAAATTGTAGTTACGCAGCATCCATCAGGACAAAGAGAATTCAAATCGTGTAGGCAGCTTTTGGCCTGGAGATACGTAGCTTCACTTCCGAAATGTGTCAAACCCTGGGAAGAGCAGATGCCCACACTCGAAACAGCACAACTTCAGCCAGAGAAGGGACCAGGGAATAGGCAGAGCAGGATTCTGTGGGAGGCAGCAGCTGGCAGAGGGAGGCAAAACCAGCCTTGCTGACTTCCACTACCCCAGTGCACTCAGGGCAAACCATTCAATATTTACCATTTGTGTATTTGGCACTGCACAGGACTGTGAACTGGAGTCACAGAGTCATGAACAAACACCCCAGCCTGCTCCCTTTGCGGTGGGACTCACCTGTCCCAGGAGTTAGGCAGGCCAATACGCAGGGATCTCTCTGAGACCCTTGTAATGCAAGAGTCACTTTTTCCTTACCTTAGGCTGCAAAACCTACAACCTAGATCTGCAACTCTGTGTATAGTCAGGGAAGGAAAAGAAGTTACAGTAATCTAAGCAAGTACAGCCTAATTGATAACCCCCGGGGATATGACTTGTTCGCTAACAGACTGTAAAAGGATCTTCATGTTGTCCACTAATGTCTAACATCTGTGATATTTAATTACTTGCACTCATCTTTTAAATGAAGAAGGTGTGCAGTAATCCTTCCTGAAGCTGAACTTAGAAAATAATATTTATTAGCTGAGGGCCTATTTTAGAGACAGATGGGGTGTAAAGAGCTTGAAGATAGTGTATAGTAAGAGTATGAAGTAAGAGAGATTAATTGTTAAGTAATTGAGATAGAGGGGAAGACTGTTGAATGCAGAGAGAACAGAACAACAGGTATCCAAAGCTCCAGGATTTCACTGGAACACAACTAATTTTAATGGTGTGCTTCCAAAAGTGCTTTTGTGAAACCACAACGCTGAAGAGTAACAACAAGCAATGTTGGGCTGACTAGCCAACTTTCCTCTGAACTGTGCCCACTGTCCCTCTTCACCCTGTACCCTGGCTCTCTGATTTCCTTCTTTGTCTCTCTTGCTTGCACAGAGCCTTCATGGCATAAGCACCAGCAGGGTAACCTGCTACAGCAGCAATATTAACGCAGTGCCTGTACATGTCATTGCTTGGTCTCAACCCCAGCAGAATCAGAGAATGTCTGTTCCTACACTTGAGGGAAAAACACAGCAAGATCTGTTACAAACTATTCAATCATTACTCCATAAAAACAGCAACTTTATCACACACTGTAGCTTAAACTTGTCTCTGTTCTAAAAGGCAATTAACAATTTAGCTGTCAGCTCTTAGTTCTTTTCTGCTCTGCCTTTGCAGACTTCCATGAGTATTTAAAGACCTAATCTTTTGTTACACTTAAACATTGCCCACTGTTAATAATCAGGTAGTGTTTATCACTGAAAGGTTGGTTTGTTCTGTTTTTTTTTTTTTCCCTTTGAAATCCTCACCTTGTTTTGCACTAAGCTACAGAACAGGGAATAGGGGGGAGAGGGAAGGATACTGGTGTTGATGAGTAAGCTCTGCAATGAAAAAGTATAAGTGAGAGACAATTATCTCACATGTAGTTGCATTGGATCAGCAGGATGCAAGTCCCATATCAAACTTACAACCTCAGCAAACCCTGAAACTGATACTAGAAGAGGTATTTAGAGAGGTGATGCAGATCCAAGGGACAGATGGAAAGAATGAACACTCCAGAGTGAGCAGCTCCAATGAGCCAGAGGAGGCTGTGTCACAAAGAGAAGGAACCAACCATCAGGGCCCATCAGCCACCAAAGATGAGCAAAGCCGAGCTCATGAGGACTGGCAGCAGGAAAGGGCTTCTCAAGGGGTGCAGCCAAATATGGTATTCAAATAAACATATCCAGTTGACTTTAGTGGTTGTATCTATAACCCTTTCTCTTGCAAAATGCCCACCACTTTTATGCCATGGATGTTGCTTTGCTATTCATTCCCACCACAAAAACCCTGAGGTGGGCCTTCTTTCTTCCAGACAGCGTCCTGTACACCCCTGGACAGGAGACAACACAGTGATGCTTGTGGATGGACTGCACAGTCGAAGACAGCTCTGTTTCTATCTGAAAGCTTTGTAAGATGGAACTTGTATTGCATCTGGGGGATGTGGCCAGCCTTCAGGCCAAGGGTTAAGAATCCTTCAGCAAGGGTTAGGAAGAGTAAACCACTATTATCTATATACAAAATAGAGATGACTGAGACATTTCATTCTACTGATATCAGAACCCATAAGAGAGAATGGAAATAACTGCCTTACAATGGGTCCAGCTGAAAGACTTCCATCGCCAGATGCTGAGCCTCCACTCCTAAATCTTCAAGAAACATCCCTTCTGACCATTACTGCCTCAGTTGTTTTTTCTCACTGGCAACACACCTCTGGGCAAGCATAAATTTTATGAAAAAATGACTGCAGGATGGTTTGTTTATTTATTTATCTATTTGTTTATGTTTATCAGACCAGGTATGTGACCTGACAGAATTATTTATTCTGTAGTATTTCTCATCTCTTGTTAGCTGCATCTTCTCCCTTCCCACTCATTCCAAAACCCAGTATTCAGTCAGACTGTCCCTGCTCTTTCCACTCTCAAATATTAAAAAAAATCATTTTATATATATATACATAAATGTGTTTAACTGCATTTTTTTTTTTAATACAATACCTCACTTCTGTCATCTAACTTTTCCATCCACTGTTTTCTCTTCACCTGCAAAACTAGAACTATTTTCCATTCAAATAACATAAGGAATCATAGAATGGCTAGGGCTGGAAGGGACCTCCAAAGGTCATCTAGTCCAGCCCCCCTGCAGTGAGCAGGGATACCCTCAACTAGACCAGGCTGCTCAGAGCCTTGTCCAACCTCACCTTGAATATCTCCAGGGATGAGGCCTCAACCACCTCCCTGGGTAGCCTATTCCACTGTTCTACCATCCTCAATGTAAATAAATTCTTCCTGATACCCAATCTAAATCTACTCTTCTCCACCTTAAACCCGTTACCCTTCATCCTTTCACTACAAGACCTCATAAACAGCCCCTCTGCAGCCTTCCTGTAGGCCCCCTTCAGGTACTGGAAGGTTACTATTAGGTCTCCCCAGAGCCTTCTCTTCCCCAGGCTGAACAACCCCAGCTCCCTCAGCCTGTCCTTGTAGGGAAGGTGGTCCATCTGTCTGATCATCTTTGTGGCCCTCCTCTGGACCCACTCCATCAGGTCCATGTCTTTCCTGTGTTGATGGCTCCAGAGCTGGACACAGTAGTCCAGGTGAGGTCTCACCAGGTGACAGAATCACCTCCCTCAATCTGCTGGCCACACTTCTCTTGGTTCAGCCCAGGATGCAATTGGTCTTCTATGCTGCAAGAGCACACTGTCTGCTCATGTCTAGCTTCTTGTCCACCAGCACCCCCAAGTCCTTTTCTTCAGGGCTGCTTTCTATCACCTCATTCCCCAGCCTGTATTGACAGTGAGGGTTGTTCCAACCCAGGTGCAGGACCCTGCACTTGGTCTTGTTGAACCTCATGAGGTTCACCTGGGCCCACCTCTTCAGCTTGCCCATGCCCCTCTGGATGACATCCCATTCCTCTGGCATACTGACAGCACCACTCAGCTTGGTATCATCTGCAGACTCACTGATGTTGCACTTGATCTTGCTGTCTATGTCATAGATAAAAATATTAAACAGTATAGGTACAGACCCCTGAGGGACACCAATTGTCACTGCTCTCCATCTGGACTTTGAGCCATTGACCACTACCCTCTGGATGCAATCATCCAGCCAATTCCGTATCCACTGAACGGTCCACCTATCAAATCCCTATGTCTCCAGCTTGGCGAGTAGGATGTTGTTGGGGGACTGTGTCAGAGGCCTTGCAGAATTACAGATAGATCATGTCCATAGGTTGTCCCTTGTCCACTGACGTAGTCATTTTATCACAGAAAGCCATAGGTTCATCAGGCAGGATTTGCCCCTAGTAAAGCCATGCTCGCTGTCTTTGATCATGTCCTTGTCCTCCATGTGCCTTATCAGACCTTCCAGGGGAATCTGCTCCATGATCTTCCCAGGCACAGAGGTGAGGCTGACAGGTCAGTAGCTCCCAGGGTCCTCCTTTTTACCCTTTTTAAATATCGGTGTAATGTGTCCCTTCTTCCAGTCACAAGGGACTTTACCTGACTGCCAGGACTTTTCAAATATGGAGAGTGGCTTGATGACTACCTCAGACAATTCTCTCAGGACTCTGGGATGCATCTCATCAGGTCTCACAGACTTATGTATGTTTGGGTTCCTCAGGTGGTCATGAACCTGATTTTCATATACAGTGGGAGGGACTTGGCTGCCCTGGTCCTCACCTTGTGATTTTTTAACTCAGGAGGTGTTGGGAGAGAGGTTGCCAGTGAATACCAAGGAAAAAAAAGCTGTTGAGAACCTCAGCCTTCTCCTCATCTGTTTTTACTAGTTCACTATTCTTGCGCTTCAGGGGGGGTATGTTTTCTTTAACCTTCCTTTTTTCATTGATGTATCTGTAGAATCCTTTCTTATTATTCTTAGCGTGCCTTGATAAGTTCAGCTCCAACCGTGCCCTGGCCTTCCTGACCTCATCCCCACACAATAGGGCAGCATCCCTATACTCTTCCCATGATACCTGTCCCTGCTTCCACTGCCTGTGCAGCTCTTTCGTGCCTCTTAGTTTGACCAGCAGGTCATGGCTCAGTCACGCTGATTTCTTCCCTCCCTTGCTAGATTTCTTACACGTGGGCATGGAGATCTCTTGCATTCTATGCAAAGTGTCCTAAAAAATCTGTCAGGTCTGAAAAACATCTTCTTGCCTACAAGCAAAACTACTGAAGCTTGTCCTCACACCCAAACCTGCTGATTGTTGTGTGTCTGGTTTGTGTGTGTGTGTGTGTGTGTGTGTGTATAAAGTGCATCCGTAAGGCAGGGAAATAACCAAAAGAGTAAAAAGTTGTCTTTTGTATGGAACAGAATAAGGCCTGCAGGATGAATCTGCAGCTGCCTTACCCAGTCTAAAAGTTACTGCTTCTGAATTCACACCAGCTGCCTGCTCTGAATAGAACACGGTATTTCTCATCACATTTAAATGCAAACTCTTGCACAGGCACATAGTGCTTCACATGGTCATATATGAAGGAAAGCTACTTAAATGCATGCAAATCTAGCATTTTTTTTAACCAAGTGTTTCCATGTTCTCTCTTAGAACTTCTGCAAGTTGATAAGGATGCATTTTCCTTCTTAACAACATTTGGTGCAGCCCAAAGACAGTTTGGGAATACATTTCAGATAGTACGTAGCTGCTGAGATGAGGTATTGGTTCATCTGGATTTTTAAGAAACCCTGCAAGACTGCCAGGTGTCTGCCACTTTCAGGGTGTGCAGCATCATCAGGGATATTAATGGTCCCCTTCGTAAACCTGGATTTGGAAAATGTCATCCTTCTCCATGTTTGGGTGGCCCTCAGCCCCACCTGCCAGTGGGCCCAGGGCTTATGGGTGCCAGGCAGCAGGGCATCTGTGGGGCTGCAAGAGACACTGTGCCTGAGGCTGTGAGAGGTAGTGAAGGGCAAAGCAAGGGCAGCAAATGGGACTTTGAGGGCTTTGGGGTGGGAAGCAAGGCCTGGGCAGGGCAAGCAGGACGTGCTTGGCAGGCATGGCCAGCCAACCCCTGTTGGGCTGCTGGGAGGTGGGGGGCAAGCTTTTTGTCCACTCTTTGCAAAGGCTCCAGTCCTGCTGAGCAGTCGGCAAGGAAGGGAGGAGATGACCCAGTGGCAGCGCTTGGTGCCACCACGGACACGCTCTCGCCATCTCCTCCCGTGCCGGTTGCAGCCGAAATCAGTGGAGCGGAGATTTACCGGGGCGAGAGACTCGTTGGCTTTGCTGTATGTGAGGGAGGTGCGGGAGGAGGAGCGCGGGCACCTGTAGCTGCCCTCCCCCGCGGCCGGCCGTGCGCAGGCGCTGCCGTCCCCGTCCCCGTTCCCACCCCCTCCCGTCGGTGCCCGGCGCTGATCCCCGGTGCCGGCGCCGCTGGTTCCCACTCGTTCCGGCGGCCAGACGCGCCCGCCCCGCTGCGCTCTTGGGCTGCGGCCCCGGGGGAGGCCGGCATGGCGGACAGCCCGGGGGGGCCTGGAGCCCCGCCGCCGGAGGGGACTGGCGTCCCGCGGGAAGGAGGTGATGAGGAAGCGGCGGCGACGGCGGCGGGGGAACCGCAGCCCGGGGTATCCCCCGAGGGGGCGGCGGAGTCTCCGGATGGGTCTCCCGCTGGCGAGGCACTACGGCTGAGCGGGGAGGCGGTGACAGGGCAGGAGCCGACCGCGACGGCGGTGTCCCGAGGGGGCGGCAGCGGCGGCGGGACAGGGAGCGGCTCCCCCGAGGTGGCGGCGGAGACCCCGGGCGGGCCGAGCGCGGGGGATGAGCAGCGAGACACCGACGGGGGCGGCCCAGGGGGCGAGGGTCTGCCAGAAGGGGAGCCGGTGGCGGCGGCCGACAGGTTAGACGCGCCAGAGATCTCTGAGCCGGCGAATGCAGGTCCCGAGGACGCGGAGGTGGCCCCAACAGGGACCGACTCCGAGGAGGCAGCCCCGGCGGGGGCACAGCCCGAGGACGCGGCCGCGGCCCCCACGGGGACTGATCCCGAAGAGGCAGAAGCGGCCCCTTCGGGGCCAGACCCTGAGGAGACGGCAAGGGAGGCAGCCCCAAAGGAGACAGACCTCGAGGAGGCGGCGGCGACAGCGCCGGCGGGAACAGACCCCGAGGAGAATGTGGGTGCAGCCCCGGCGAGGACAGACCCCGAAGAGGCGGTGAAGGAGGAAGCCCTGTCGGGGCAAGACATCGAAGAGGAGGAGGAAACCGCCCCGTCGGGGCCAAACCCCGAAGAAGCTCTCAGGCAGCAAATCCCAGAAGGGACAGATGACGAGGAGGCTGCGGTAACAGCTTGGTCAGGGAGAACCATCGAAGATGCGGTGGAGGAGGCAGCTCCGGCGGGAACGATCACCGACGATGCGGTGGAGGAGGCAGCTCCGCCGGGGACGATCGCCGACGATGCGGTGCAGGAGGCAGCCCCGCCGGGGACGATCGCCGAAGATGCGGTGCGGGAGG
>JANVCC010000017.1:9902921-9966965 GCA_025345505.1 Todiramphus chloris collaris | reverse complement strand
CGATCGCCGAAGATGCGGTGCGGGAGGCAGCCCCGCCGGGGACGATCACCGAAGATGCGGTGCAGGAGACAGCAGGGGGGGTTCCAGTCACCGAAGATGCAGTGCAGGAAGCAGCGGCGGGGGGACCAGTCAGCGAAGATGCAGTGCAGGAGGCAACAGCGGGGGGACCAGTCAGCGAAGATGCAGTGCAGGAGGCATCCCCACCGGGAACAGTAACCGAAGATGCGGTGCAGGAGGCAGCTCCGGCCGGGATAGTCACTGAGGAGGCGGCGGTCCCACTAGAGAGAGAGATGGCATCTGAAAGTCACAGGAAGGCGGAGGTGGCATTGACGGCCGGAGGGGAGACCGATGGTGGACGCCGGTCGCCAGGCGGCCCCGACGGTGAGGATGGAGCGGAGACGCCGGGGGCGGAGTGGGGAGCCGCTGCCTCGGCGGTAGCAGGAGCGGGGAGCCCGGCCCCGGGGGCAGGGGAAGGCGGTGTAGCGATGGGGCAGCGCGGCGGGTCCCCGGGCCCAGAGGGCGACGAGTGGGACGCGACAGGTCGGAGCTTGAATGGCATGCAGGACCGGGTGGAGAACGAGGAGAATGAGACGGGCTCGCCGATCGCCCCGGAGGAGGAAGAAGAGGATGAGGAGAAGCAGGAACACGACATCTCCCTCTTCGTCAAGGTAGGGTGTAAGGGGCTGTCAGGGAAATTGGGTTGGCAACCCTTTGCACCTCCAGGAGCCCCAGGCAGCTCCTGTGATGGGTGTCATTTAAATCTGGCAGGCAAAAAAGTCCAGGCTGGCTGTGGTGATTTGGTTATTAATGCCCAAAATAAACTTGCTTCTGGCTCCTCATTCATTCAGCAGACCACAAGCAGGATGGGATGGGGCTTCCCCCATGGTGGCTAAAGGCCACCACTGCCTGTCCCTTTGGCCTTAGGAGCTGATAGTATTGCTCAACCCAGAGAAGCACAGACCTGACCTGCAAAGTGGTCTCCCCCATAGTTTCCCTCAGTGGTTCCTGTGCTGAGTTCTTGGAGGTTTCTCTAGGTTTAAATGGAAAGAGTATGCAGGCATCTTGTTTTCTGTGGACCAAGTGGCTTTGCTTGTGCCCTCCTCATTGTGGGGCTGGGATCCAGGGCAGGGGTGGGAATCCATTTGGAATTGCTATCTGTGACTTGTGACATAAGGATTTCTCCAGGGATTTTAAGGTCTTCAGAATGCAGTAAGAAGGGTACGCATCACATCCTGGTGGCAGAGGTGGATGAAACAAGAAATTATTTAAAATGAAGTGCCAGGATTTTTCCAACGTGAACTATAGTCGGCATTTAGATAATTGCCCCAAAGTTTGGCAAACCTGCATTCAGAGAGTCCATGAACAGCTTAGCAGTGTAGCATCCCCTGTAATTGTCCAGTTTGCATATGTATGGGCACAGAAGATTTAGGTTAGAGGTAAATGGACAAAAAAGTGAAAAATTATAACGGTCTTAAAACTAGTTTCTGATATTTCATAGTCTAGAGCTTTAGACCTTCTTCCTAGCTTATGCTTGGAATCCCACAAAAATCAGTGGGACTTGGTGCGGAAACAGCATCTGTCCACAGAGATGAAATAGCAGATGCGAAATTTCTTTGTGTAGAAACCATCCTGAGGTGTTTTTCTTCCCTCTTCTCTGATCTCTCCAGACTAAATAAAGCTTGAAGCAGGGTGGGATATTTTTTCTCAGAGCAGACCTAAAATTGGGAAAAGCACACGGCATTTGGGACCTTCTCCACTACAAGCCATACCTCCCATACAAATACTGTACCTCCTGAGTTGGCTAGGGCTTTGGCACAAGTTTCTCGAGTTTAGTGGAAATGTAAAAACGCCTTCTGGTGAGCTCAGCATCTCCCCAGCTACCAAAATGTGCTGGGCTGCCATGCTGGGCAATGAGAAGCACTTCTTTATGCTCTCAGTCCTGAGTTCATGTTCATGCTGTTGCCTCAAGACATGCTTGCTGTCTTTCTAGCCTTCTCTTGGCAGCAGTAAAAGGGGTATAAGAAGAGGGAGACTACAAGTTCTCTGTGGTGGTTTAAAGTAGGTTTTAAGATCACGTACATAATGCTGTGCTTAAATAGTATTTTGATGGGAAAAAGGGGAGGAGTGGGTTTCTACATGGGACAGAGTGAATTCTGGCATTTAGGGATTACGGAATGCTTGTATCTGACCATAGTGTGTGGTCCACAGACATTGTGCTCCTTCCTGAGCACTTGCTAAAAGTCAAGGGTTAAGGAAGTGAGAAAATGATCCAAGCTGAATGTAAATGTTCATTTCCCGCCTGAAAACCTTCCCTTCATATGCCTGTTTCTAATGCATGTGACAGCCCCTCTTATGCTCTATTATATCACTACTCTGTGCCTGCCTGTTAACTTTTATGTGCTTTTGAGATGTTGACACCCACATCTGCTTTCCAAGTGCTGCTGACCTCTTTCACCCTCCTGCTGCATTTCTCAGCAAGCACCTTGTGTGCTTTCTCCCATGCATCTGGGGGCTTCCTTGTAAATGTATTATCCATCAGCTCCCTGACCTTCTTTAAACCTCTGTTTAAAACTCTACCCTTCTATAATGCCACTGGGAAATTATTAGGCTGTTTAAGATATTGAGATTATTGTCTGTCCTGTTCTAATGTCTTTGTCTTGCCTGTTTCTGTTCATTTTACCTACCTGTTGATTTTTGGTTTATTGGTAAATGGTCAATGTGGGGCTTGTCTGCCTGTTGTCTGTGCCTGTGTGCACAGTGCTAGAGATAGGAGGGCTGTGCTGTGATTCAAGAGCACTATAGAAATACAGAGACATGCTAGAAGTAAGTCCCATAATAGGAGAAGACTCACAAGAACACGATACAGTAGTAGTGATTGGGTGATCCTTGCAGTTTCCCTGCTAGGGATCTGGAACACAATGATTATAAACGCAGTGTTTCTTGCTTTTTTGCTGTTATTGATCAAGCTTGTCCTTCTTAGAGGGTTTGGTTTTGTTTAGAGGGTTTGGTTTTGTTTAGGGGGTTTTTGTTTGGAATTTTTTCCCTTTTCTACATCTTGCTGCTTTGCATTGGTTCATTAATTTTGTGTATATGTATTTGAATGTTGTGAATATCGTGTCACCTTGTGCCTCCCACGGTGAAGTGGGTGGCAAAACTCCTGCTAGCTCCAAAAGTATGGGTACCAGCAATTGTGCTTATAAGCTGATTTTGGTTGCTATGCAGTGCTATTTAGTTTGAACTCAAAACCCCAAGTTTCAGTGTTGCGCTCTTGTGCTACCTGAGATACTCTAGCACTTAGCAGAATTAGCATCATCTATGGGAAATAATGTCCTTCTGCACTGGCAGCTTGATGCCAGACAGGCTGCAGTAGGCATCTCCAAAGACAGCAGACAGCTGTGTTTGGGCAACTGATCTGCGTGCCCTTAGGGAAGCTGAACCATGTAAGACTCCTTGGCTAGACCATATCAAAATTACTTTGAGGGTTTCACTAGGTGCTTGCTTGATTTCAATTTTCCCATGAAACAACATGTACTGTGTATTTTCTTTAGATAGTAACACTTGATTTTTTTGTTTTATTCAAAGTCAAATGTTTGCAAAGGTCAACCAGATATGCTTTCTGATCAGCCTTTGGTAATTCAGCTAAGCATATCTGGCACCTTGGGTAGGGCACCTTGTGGATGTTGAAGCTGGCTAGCTGGTCTTCTAAGGTCAATGTTATATTTAGGTTTTTTTTTCTATTTTTTTTTTTTTCTTATTCCTTTTTTTCTGGGGGAAAAACCCCCCCCCCCTTTTTTTTTTCCTTTTTTTGGGGGGGGGGGGGGGGTCAGAAAACATCTTTAAATGTCACAAGTTTATCTTATAATTTGAAAATAGCAAAATTCCCACCAACATTATTCTGTTAATTTTAAGCAATTTAAACATTTCCAGAGGACTTAAGAGTTTATTTCTAAATTAAAAAAAAAACCCCTAACAAATAAACAACCCAAATCTCCAGGGTCGCATAGCAATGATTTTTAAGTTTTCTTACAGATAAAAAAACTTAAGCACAAGAATCTTATAATTACAAAGTTTTCTAGGGATAGCGATTTATCTGTAAGTGCTGAAGACAAACAGTTGGCTAAATGACCCAGCTAGAGCACAAGGTCTTCTCAGAGATTGCTCATCTTCCAAAACATTTCTTGCTTAGTTTCTGGCTTAAATGATATATAGTAAAAGCTATGAGCCTAAGGTAATAGCTTTTTTATCCAATGAAAAGTAATAGGCTTTTTAAATTTTGTGCCATTCTTTGTCTCTAAATCAAAGTAAGTTATCTTCATTCCCAGAGTGTTATTTCATTTCTATAAAGGGACCAAGGTTACTTTACTGAAAGAGAATTTCCTTGCACCATTCCTGAGATGTGCTTGACTGACTTGACATACTTAGAATTATCAAAATTGAATTATCAAAAGTGCAGTTAAACAAGAAAATAAAAGCCTTTCTGTGAGTGGAGAGATAGGAGTAACAGGTGCTTGCAGCTGTGCCTCCAAACACCACAGTGGGCGTATCCACCTGAAATGGTAATGGATGCTTCATATTACAGCACAAAAAAAGAATCTTCCTTTTCTGAGATGTGAGGGATGTGTGCTTTATATATCTTACATTTAAAGTATAAATGGACTGTTCTTAAACTGCACTTCTGGGCTTTGAGTGCTGTAGGTAAGAAGTCCATGGAGAGAAACTCAGATCCCTGCAGAAACCTCCTAGCCTGCATAGCCACTCAGTGGTCTCTGTGCTGTACCTGATGCTTGATGTAAACATTTACAATATAATTACCGAGTAGGTATTTCTACATAAGAGCTTGATTTTTTTTAATTTGTCGGTGCAATCAGTCACTGTAAATCAGTGACATTTAAAGGATGGTTTTGAGGAGAATAGCTGGACAGCCTATATCAAATTGGAAGTAGACAGGTGTTTACTATTTTTTTGTAATGTAGGTTCACCATAGGAGCCTGGTATTTTGATCACTTCTGGAGAGTGAAAATAAAGATTTGCATGTGTCGAGTTACACTGGCTTTGTAGCTATGGATTAAAAGAGGTGTGTGGGAAGTTTAATTATTGGATGTTTATTCAATCAAAGGGAACTACCCAGAGCTTGCCAAAGGTGAGAACGTGTGTTGCTACAGAAGGAAAAGTTGCAGTGAAATAAGCAGGGGAGTCTTTGGTATGGTTTATGCAGTGGTAGAAAACAGACGGCTTCATTTTCTCCCCATCCCAAAGAGTGCTGCTGCATTTCACTTTCTGTCCAAATCATGCTGTATTTTCCCTGAGAAACATATATGCCCCATACTCCTCCCTCTCTGTTCTTTTTTCCTCAAGCTGTTTCATGTACCTTCTTCCAAAAGCAGGATCTTTTCTCAGGTGCCACATTACTGCCACTAAAATCCTGTAATTTTTTTTTTTATAAGATGTTTCCCCCCCACACTCTTTTGGATATTCTGCTTTACAGTGAGCTATGAGACCTGTCTGCTTTTATAACTGAGTAGTTGTGACAGTTACCCCAGAACAAGGGAATGATCGTTCCGGAGAAAACCCTTCCCTTGGAGCAGAGAATGAGCACTGTGTAGGCTAGATAGATCTAGCAACCAGAATCAAACCAAAGCTTCTCGGGACTGAGCCTTGTGGGGCTGCCCAGATGAAACAGCATAGCCCCACTTTTCTGGCTGCTGGTTAATTAGCTATTTGTATGGTGATTTGAAGTCTTTGACTACATGCACCTGTACAAAAAGTACCAAATCAGCAGTGGTGTGTTTGTTTAAAGACATTTAGTGGATCTGTTCCCACGACTGTCGTACAAAGCAGGAAGCTGGCTCCCTTCCCATGGGTATTTGCCCTTTCTCAGCTACTTTCTTTCTTTTTTTTTTTTTTTTTTTTATTTTCATCTTGAATATGGCAATTTTGAGTTCCCTAATGCAGCTTAAGAGGAACTGGCATTACAAATTCCTTTCATAACTCTTCAGGTTATTGTGTGTGCTGGGTGCACCTGCAGCAGTTTTTCTGGGAGCTGAGTATTCTTTCAGCAGTCTTCAATAAAACTGTGCTTAGGAGACTTTGGTTTGAAAGGCAATGATGCCAATTTTTCCTTTTTTTTTTACTGAAGGAGCTATGCAGTTTTTTTGAATGTGCAATCTTTTTTACTTTTGCTTCTCATGCTTTCCCTTCTGGGCATTCAGATTGTCACCTTTTTGGAACTTAGACTACTAAAAATAAACAAGGTTCCTTGAAGCCGTTGACTAAAGAATATCTTAGAAAACTACATCAAAATTAGTTTTGCTGCTTTGCTCTTCAAGGGTTGCTTGGTGGAGTAGTAATGTGCTCTGTTTGCTTATGCCAGTGTCAGTTCTGACAGCTGACGGGCCAAATCCTGTTCCAGAAAGACACAAACCAACAGATGGGAATAAGTGGTCACAGATATGAAGTTGCATCTAACTTGTTGTGTTTTGCTTTTTTGGTTTTTTTATATGACCTAGTCATAATTTGTGGAGTCATCTTTTTGTCCATACTTTGGAAGTCTTGAAACTGCATGTGCACATAGGACTGTACAAGGCTTAAGCACCTATTTATTCTCAGTGCAACTGCAGATCTCTGTGCTTTGCAGTCTTGTTTTAGGAAAAAAAAAATTATAAAAAAAGAAAATGTCTTCAAAGCTACATTTCTAGTCCTTTTCCTATTTCTATTCTCAGCTCACTGTTTCAGTAAAGCACCTCACCATGAGTTTTACTTTAAGCACAAGCTTAAAGTCACATGCTATTTAAGCTCTTCATTAAAGAGGGGATGCTTTCCTGATTCAATCCTAAGGCATGGCTTGTATTTCTTGCTGGCTGAAACCAGCAGAAAATTCTGATGAGATCAGCTTGCTGCCCAAAATTCAACTATGCTGCCTCTGCTCCTAAAATTTTGTCTTCATTAATAGGCTGAGCTTAACCTGTCATCATTACAGACGGGAGGAAAAGATGGAAGTTTTCCTTGCCTGTTTTCTGCCTTCGTCCCTGGTTGTCTGAAGTGAACTTTCATTTCATAAATCTTGTTGGAGAGCTGCAGCCTTCTTCAGAAAGATTGATGACTGCTGCATGAGATGATTGCCATGCAGCTGTGGCTGGGAAATTTTCAGACTTCCGTATAACTTGAGGCTTGGTTCATGTTTGTATATCAGATAAATAACAAACCGGTCTACCGAACTCATGGCATTTACAAATATAAAACATTAAAGTGTGGTCAATGATTTTCTGGGTGAGGGGAGGAAAGAGACTTGGCCAATCAGTTGAAAAATAGTACTATACTCAAATTATTTAATAAATTCAGATGAAATTTTGGAAGTTGTCTTCATCAAATAGAAATTAAGAGCTTTTTATGAGGAAATGTTACCTGACAGTGTTTGGTCTAGATATATTCACAAGGGGTTTAGGCACAGTTGTCACTATGGAGGAGGCAGCAGTAGCTGCATCATTAGCCCTGTACTTAAGACATTGTTGTGGGATGGGAGTGATTGAGGCTGTGATATTACTTGGAGCTTAAGTGGAAGATTAGTGTGCATCCCTCTCCTGAGCCAGTGCCACAGACAAAGAATTATTCCTGCTCTCTCTTTGACACCACCTATTTAAAATTACCTGCAAAGTGATTCTGCATCATAAAGATGAAATGCAAGGAGCCAGGAATATCCATATATGGTTAGGTAATATATGGTTTATTTGCTGTTATTTCCTATTGTAGTAGTATGTAGACTTTAAATTTTATACAGTAGCCTCTGGTTTCCATGGGTTTTGGGATTCCTCATGGAATAAGAGATGTGTTACCCACATGCTTTGAGAAACCAGAGTATGGTAGGAATTCAAAAGTTTGAAAGGTGTTGTGTCCCATTACTAGCATAGGCGTAAAAAAGTCATGCCCAGTGTACTTAAGAATCTCGATTTTGATTTTATTAGCATGCTTAACAGTAAAAAAAAATTTTTTTTGATTAAAAAAGTCAAATTCTATTTATTAGCTATCTTTAATACTAAACCAACTTTTTCTTCAATGTCATTTTCCATTTGAAATCAGTTCTCTCCAGCACTTTGCTGCCCTATTCACAGCAAGAGGATTAGGCAGCCTTGTGATTGCTCTGCTCCCACAAACAATTCTGCCTTTCTGGGCTCTTCACCTTGACTGGTACCAGCCAGGGTTAGCCATCCCAGGGACTCTACGTTTTGGCCTTTCTTACAGTCTCATAAGGATCCATGCAGAATTATTTTTATGTCTCTTTTTTAGAAGTTGGTTTAAATATTGTGAAACAGAAGCGATAATGGAAGTTATTAATAATGACCACGCTTTTCTAGGATGCTTGTCTCTGGTGAAATCACTTTAGATTTGTGATGGCTGTATACGTTTTACCAAGAGACAAACCACTCCTCTTCAGAGGTAACAAAGGGAGTAACATAGTGAAAGGAAATAATATACATATTTTATAGAAGGGGAAGTGAAGCATGGAGACTTATTCTTGTGCCATTACGGTATTTTCTGTGCCTCCCCTAAAAAGGTCCTACTGCTTCTATTAAAAAGTAAAAAAATGGCGTGTTTCTCAGACTCTGCTCAAGGACCATAAGTAAATGTCATGTGAAGGTTACATGATTATTTCCTCGCTCAGATAATAAAATGTCACGCTGTGATAAGGACTCGTATGCATTTCCATTTGCAATGTCTGATTATTTACTGATAAAACCTGAACAAGTCGAAGGACTCCATTCCAGTTGCTTTCAGTAACACTTGCCTTGTCAGAACTAAAGTGTCTGAATTCCTTCACAAAAATATTTAGCTTCTCAAAGCAAACAGCAGAGGCTGGTACAACCTGCCACCAACTCCACTGTTGGAGGCTTCCCCTAGGAGGAGGGTGCTCCTTTCAGCCTCCTCCCCACGAGAAACTGGTGGGATGTATGACATGTAGATACATGGTTATTGTAAAGCCTCGCAGACAAGCAGAGGTGCAAAGGGGATATTTCCTATCTCTTTTTTTTTTTTTTTTCCTCTCCATGTGCTGAAGTTTTAGCATATATTTGAATATTCAGAATGGACTGGAAATATCATTGTTAAAGAATGAAATAAACTACAGCAGGCCTGGAGTCAGAAATAAATGCCCTTTCCAAAGTTATTCAAATGGCATAGTTACAACGTTGTTAAACATTTACTCAGATTTCAGAAACATTCTCATTGGTGTCTTGGAGAATCATTAACATTTACCTAGTAGTGATTTTTGAAATTATTTTTAAAAGATACTACAGAACCCGAGAGTTTTGTATAAAACCAAGTTTCTTTCCATGATGGTGGCAGATGAAACTTGGAACAGGATCCAAATATACCCTAAAACTTAAACATTTCAGGTTGTGTGCTGCCTACAGAAATGAACGTGCTACCACCCCTCTTGGCAATACCATCAGCCTCCTTCATGCCATGAGCACCACAGCGGCTGGAACCTGGGGGATGGTCCTTCTTTTGAGGAATATCAGTGTTATATCTGATTGGTTTAGCAGTATGATTCGTGCAGTATATATTTATTTAACAACTGTATTTTAATTAGCAATACTGTGTTTCTTGTAGTTTTCCAAAACCTGTGAATGGAAACAAGGTGGTGGGGAGAGCAGGATGAAGAATAGTCTTGAATTTGAATTTATACCAGGAAGGGAAGGAATAGAGTCCAGCCCCCTCTTGTCAAGTTAGTGGGCTTTTGCTGGTATTTCTGACCAGTTTTTAACTGCTCTTTCAGGACATGTGTTTGCCCATCCCCACTGGAGCAGACAGGGTTTTGGTTTTTTTTTTAATGTAATATTTTACCTGGTCATTTGAACTATTTTCTACTTAGACCAAAATATCACAAAGAGTTAGTGGGGGGAAAAAAACCACAAAACCAAATCCCTCTTTTCATCTTTCACTTTCACCCCTTCATTTAAATGTCAAATATAGGAATACCATTGGCAAATTATTTTCTTAAGCCTTCAATGTCCTACTCCTTGAAGCTACATGAAATAGCTTATTTATTTGGTTATTTCTTATTTGCTTGTTTACAACACAAGTCACAGGTACTACTTTATATATGTGTGTATAGTTTTTGCAGTTAGATTGAAACAGCATGGCTGTGTGTAGCAGGTTAAGTATCATATGGTGAAGTGTAAAGCAGGATGTGTCATTGAAATGCCAGTTAATCTGTTTTTCCCAGACCTATAACGTGTTTGAGAATATAATGCTCTTTTGTTAAAGTAATTCCCTGTAAGAATTTAAAAAGGATATAAGATTTTTGTCTCTATGTAGAATGTTCAGCTGGCATCTTGCCATGTTATTAAATACGGATTAGAAATAGCACTGAGGTATTTAAACATAATTCTTGTAACAGGATAAATAGCTAATAGCATTTGGTTTGCTGCTTGTGTGCTTGTGACCTGGTAATGTTCCCATTAACACAAACACAGACGGCATGAACTCTGTAGGCAGAATTCACAGCAGAAGGAAATTTGTGTTTTGAGCTAGTTGGTTTAAGATTAAAACCAGTGATCTGTAACTGGGTGGCATTTCCCAGCTCTGATTTTCACCTGTGTTCAGTTGAAAGGCTCTGGGTTTTCTTAGGCTACTGGCAGGTTTTTGAAAATAGTCTTGAATCTTAAAATTAAAAACTGGATAAGGATTAAGGAGAGTGATCTTTTTGAGGGCTGTGTGTTTTTTTAATTAGCTGGCATATTTCTGTTGTGGTTAAAGTGGAGGATGGCATTCCCTCTCCTGACTTCAGGGGGAGTGGAGCTGGGGCAACGTCTTCAGTCATTCCTGTTTGCTTCTGCTTAAATCCTTCTTTTCAATAAACCTCTGGGGTGTTTGTTTGTTTGTTTGTTTGTTTTTACAAGCAATGGAGATTTTGTCATCTCTCCCATTAAAATAAAAGGACTGCTGTTCTGGCAGAGTGGCAATGATTACTTACATTGCTTTGAAAAGTCTCACTGTATGTGAGGAATATGCATATAATTCATGATCATGGTGTACTAAAATAAATAACGATGACTGAAAGTAATGCTATTTTGAGTGAGATACAAAGCAAGTATAATTCATGTAATCTGACAGTTAACGTCTGTAGGAGAATGACATTTCTAATTTGGGCGAGATTAATTTAAACTACTGAATTATATCTGAAGATTTTCAGTCTTTGCTTGTCACAAGCATATTTTCCTATTTATTTTTACATTTCATTATTTTTGTCTTGCCTGTGTTCTCCTTGCTGTGTACAGTTCCTGAAAGCTTGCTGTCACCATTATCTAAGCAAGCCTTATAAAAGAAACGATAAATAAGTAATAATGCATTGATAATTATAATGGGTTAAAGCACTACTTATTGAAATACTTTTCCAAGCTCTTTTAGGAAAAAAGTAGACAATCACAAAGGGTTACTGTATTCATGTATTGTTGCTGGGGGCTAGGCATTTAAAAAACATTAGAAAGGACGTTTACTTTGCCTTAAAGCATTTAGTATTTGGCTGAGAAAAGGCTGTGTGTGACTGCTGCACTAGGGACCCAGAGATGGAAACCTAGGAAAATGCTGAATTTTGCGTAGATCTCTACTAGGTCTTGCTGGACCCCACCCTTTGGTGCCCAGCTGAGCAAGATGTGGCACAGGAGGCACCTCAGTCCCCTTCCCAAGTGAGCATCCCTGAGTGGCAGGAGCACGAGACCTCCCCTCAAAGCCAAAGCAGCTCCAGGGAAACCTCTTTCTGATGCCCCCCAAATGCTGATGTTGTCACAGAAGCATCCAATTTCCCTTTCCCCTTCCTTGTGGTACAGTGAGAGAGGATCTGCTTGTACAAGGAGCCTCCTTCAGACAGTTTTGCTTGGGATAGCCAGGCCTTATTACTCTATTTATTAATTATTTAAGCACATTATTGTTGATCTCATGAAGCAGTGGGTTCCTCATTGCTGACTGCTTTTGCATTATTGCCACATAGTTACTGTGCTTTAGATGGCAGGTAGCTAGAGGTAAGCATCCTCTGTGTTTAATTAGTTGCCTTCCTATCATGAAAGCACCAATGGTTTTGCTCTGAAACTAGGCTCAGCACTGTCCCACATTTTGCTGAATACTGTAGCTACTATAGTGGCCTTGTTTGCCGACCAGATATAGGTAGCTGTAAGACATCTGAGAAAATAAACCCATAATTGGCATTTTTCCTTGGAAATTTCCTTTAATTTTAGGATTTTTTTTTTAAGAGCACCTGCTGACTGCCTTTAACTGCCCTATAGAGAGACACAGATGTAGTTGAAAATTCCTGTGACAGCGTGAAGGACCTGGCCCAAGGCTATTGACAGCAGCATGTGTACAATCATAGAATTGGTTTACTTTTGTAAGAGTGCATACATACATAAATTTAATCTGTAATCCCTTTAAGGTAAATAAAAGTGAATATTAGTAAAACCGCAGCCCCCCTAAATGTTTACAAGACATTGCATGTTTTAGTTTTCACTTGCACTCTCTCGTATTTGCTTTACAGAATTATCATTTAATGGTTAATTTATTTAGAATCTATGTCAGAACTGGAAGGGCAGGGTGCAGGCAGATCCACTGCTCAATAGAAGTACTGGACAGACTGATATCAAAAATAAAAACAAATGGACATTTCATCTAAGTGAGTTTGGGGCTTTTGTTTCTCTTTATTTATAAAGTATCTGGACAAAGGTGGAAAGTTTACTGCCACAAAGTTGCTTCTTAATGAAGCACAATTTCTTCCTATGCATCAAAAGCATTTAATTATTTACTAAGTAATTAAGTTAATTTCAGCAATAATTACTTACCCAGCAGACCATGAGTAAGTAAATAATGCAGCGAAAGTTAGAATAAAGAAGTCTTTCTCTGCTCTGAAGTGGCTAGTGGCATGTAGGGGAGAGAGAGCTGAAACCAGAGGAAATTACAGCTTCAAACTCCTTTTTTTTTTTTTCTGTCATCTAGAGAGGATTAGAATTTCCACATGTATATATCCGCTTTAAGCTGTGACCACTGCTTAATACATAAAAACAGGGTTGAGGGAAATATCCTATAAAGGAACTCACAACACACTGTTAATCCCTCAACATGAACCAAGGATCAAGATCATTCAAGGAACCATTTCTAGCAAGGAGCCTTACTTAACATATGAATTATGAAATCTAATTACATAATCATCATAAGTTAATGCAAACACTGCATGAAAGAATGTATAGCGTAATTTCAGAAAGCTAACAGAATGAGAAAAGCCTTAAGAATGAAACTGTTGGATGCTATGAAATGGTAATTGGTGGCCAGTCTGGGAGACACAAATCTTTGCAAAGCTTCAGATGTGAAAATGTGAGGTAGCAAGAGTTCTGCTGTTTCTGCAGGTAGGAGAACTCACATTCAGTGTCAGAAGAGCCCAGCTCCAGGACAGAGCCCATCTTTCATTATCAGTAATAATAGCTAGATTACTAATAATGAGATGACCACTCATGTACAGCTGCATTGTTAAAAGCACAGTAGACAGGTAGATCTAAATGATCGTCCTGTTTGTAGGTAGGCTCAACCTTTAGCCTACTACTTATAATCTGTGGTCACACAAAAAACAGTTTAGTGCTGTTCTGTGGTCAGTTGAAGGCATGCAGGTTAATTCCTTTTACTGCCTTGCACCTACACTTGTTTCCTTTCCTTCTTTTTCCCTGGGCACCTCTTTTTAGCTGAGATTTGGCTAAAAGCCTTAAACTACACAGTGTTTTATAAGAAGACTTCCAAAAATCCTGTGGAATTCCCACATCCCTGCTAATGGTCTACATATAAGTTTTCTGGGTTTTTTTTAAGTTAGGAGCAGTCTTTTCTTTCTGTATTTGCACAATACTTAATTTACAGTGCCTAAATCCTACTATAAAACTCTGTCTCCATGAGGTCAAAAGGAAAGCTGGTCTAAGAAATTCTCCTGCCTGAGGATCCCATCCACACCTTTTCCATAGGTCTGTATTTGCATCAGTTTGGCAGCTGCGCTGTGATAGAGGTCCACATCCTGACAGCAGTTTAAGGCAGGATTCTTACTAAGACATCATCTTTGTAGCTTGTTTTGTGGATAGGAATTAACATCTGATGGGAGCAAACAACTGCTGATGGTTTCAGCATTTGATCTGTCTCTTTGTCAAGAGGATTGACTGCATGCATGCTGTGCTGCAGCAGTGACCAGCCCCAAGGGTCCAAAGCAGCCTCCTGATGTCTGGTCCAGGCACTCAGAAACTTGACCGGTCTAAAAGTTACCACTCCTTATCACCAAGGTTTTAGTGTCTGGTAATCTTCCATGTATGCTCATCTTTGAATCAACAACCCACCCCTTGATTGTATTGCTTTTACAGGTAGGGGACTTTCTCCCTGTCCATTGCTGCTGTTCTCCTAGATGGCATTCTGCTACCACATATGCCTGTACCTTGTTGTGATGATTATCCACACTCAGGCTAGATGGTGGCCGAGATACCTCCTGAGCCTTCCTGTACTCTGTTAGGCCTGAGCTGCTTGGATGTCCTCACTGTCTGATAAGATGCTGTTGCTGCAGCCATCCTGGGTTGCATCTGGATCCTGTAGCTGTCTCAAGGCTTGTGTCCCATTGCAGCTCAGACTGTTGCCTTTTGCCAATGCTGTGTGAGGCTTCTGGCTGAGGAGAGTTTTTGTTCAGTTTCCATCCCTTGGATCCTTGCATCACTCCTTGTATTCTGTAAGTTGGGCAGTTGTACCTGCCCAGTGGATGAATACTGGCCCATAGTAGCATGTGTCCATCCTTTGTTGTAGGCATGCATCAAACAAACAGCGTCAGCAATTAGATTTGTAGGGATTTACTCAAGCCACTTTAAAATGCCATTTTGTGCTAGCTGCTCTCCTGTTCTTCCTCTGAAGAGGATAACCTCTGGCACATGAACTTTCTTAATTGCTAACAGCGCTGTACCCTGTCTGATGTCTGGCTGGAGCTCACTGTCAGAGATACTATACCCATCACATATTTTCTTTTCACAGCAATCTTTCAATTCTTTTAGAACGTGAGCTCTGCTTGGGATAGCTGCTGCTGTTTACTTTCCCTTCCATCATTGCCCTGGAGTTTGCTACAGGTGTTATTTTCACTTGGGCACATTCAGTGGCATGGAATACAAAAGCGTAGCACTTGCCGTCATCTTGCCCTTGGAGTGATGTCTGTGTCACGTGCAAAGAAACAATAGGAAACATGGAACCTTCCAGTGGAGAATAAGCCCAAGTGCCTTCTGAGAGGGATCAAATCTTGAGACAAAATGGCTTTTTTTTCCTTTAGTTGTGTCACATGCACATGCGTATTGATGCATCTGCTATTCCTGCTGGAAATCTGGTACAAACCTTGTGCTGTGGTGGTTAGGAACCCTTCTAATTGTCAGATAGAAACATTCATGGCTGGTTTATACCCATTTGTTTTTGTTTCAGCATCATGCCCAACTATCGGGGCAAAAAATCATACTTGCTCTGAGTAATTATATCTCCTCTCAGTCTTGGCTTTCCAAACTTAAACAAGAACAGATTTTCCTGCCCTCTGTTGTAAAGTACATTCCTTATTTTCATTATCATCTTTGTAGTGCTTGACTGAGTTTGATTTCAATCTTTCGTGAAGGTGAAAGACCAGATTTTTGCAGAGACCCATTCAGGACCACGTACAGTGTCTTGTGCTGTGGCTTGAATGCTGCCCTGCCTCCATGGAAGCTCCAGCTTTGATGTAAGCTAAGGCAACATCACCTTCTCCTTACAGCTCCTTCAGGCAGTTGGGTCAGGCACATTGAGAATAATGCACTCCAGTCTTTTTTATTTATTTTTTTTTTTTCAGGAGTCATCTCTAGCTGATAAGTAGTCTCCAAAGGTGGGATTCACCTCACTTAAGTTAAATTAAATGCCTAAACTCTATAGGGATGTTTAGTGCTCAGAGAAAGCAGCACTACCAGAGGTCACATGGGTAGGTGTGTGAGACAGGCAAAATGATGCATCCTTAAGGAGTGTGTGTGTACTAACTAGAGACTTGTTTTTTCTGACTGACACTATGTGAGGTTGCTGCCGGCTTCAGTGTGTAACATAACAGTTTGTGACCATTTTAGCTGCTTTTCCATTATCCCAGCACTCAGGGTTATCATTCTGTGGCATATTCAGTCAATTCCAAAAAGCTGTGGTGGAGCTGTCACTGTTCCTGCCTCCTGGGTTGCAGGGTCCATCTGCAGATCTAGCTGTTATCATTAGATAATTCTCCAACACCTTTCCAATGAAACCTTGCTGAAAATTCCAATGGAATGTTCTGCTGAAATGCCAGAGGAGATCTCCAAGGCTCCCCCCTGGAAAAGTGAGCATTTTCATTGTTGTAAGGGGGAGGAAGAGAATAGGAAAGCCAACGTGCCTCATGATTTGAACTCCTTCCAGTTACTCTGGTGCTCTAGCAGACGTGGTTCCTCTTCCAGGTTTCCTTCCTGCAGTGCTGCCTGCACCTATCTTCAGGTTTTGCACATCTTGCTAAACTGGGCACCTACCTTTTTAACATGCTCTCTTCCAAAAGCACCTCAATTTGCAGACTGGATCATTGAAATGTAAAGTCAACTGATGCTCTTTGTCATTTCTCCTCCCACTCTGTTAAGGCCTGCAGATTATTACCTGCTTTTAGTTTTCAGGTGAGGAGTGGTGATGTGGCCACAAGAAGTCCAAAAACAATTAAGAGAGATGTTAGGGCCTTGGGGCAATTGGTTAAGGGATCAGGAGCACGAATCATGTTCTCCATCCCTCCAGCTGCAGGGATTGATGAGGGAGTTAACAGGAGGAGTCAGTAGATCAATTCCTGGCTCCAAGCCTGGTGTTATGGGCAGGGCTTTGGGTTCTTTGATCATGGGTTGGTATACACAACACCAGGCCTGCTGGCAACAGATGGGATCCACCTGTCTCAGAGGGGGAAAAGGATCCCGGGGCAAGAATTATCAGGGCTCATTGAAAGAGCATTAAACTAGATTGGAAGAGGGGAGGGACTATGACTGAGCCTGCTAGGGATAAGGCTGGGGGAAGTATGCCAGTGTTTGCAGAATGGGGTGCTATTGAGGACCTTTGCTCTACTGTGTCAGTGGAGGTGGAGATGCATGAGGCAGCAAAGATGCAAGGGGTTTTTGATGTGTTACAAGCTATGGAAACACCTAAGAATGGTCAGGTAGGAATTAGGGCTTCCACCCACAAAAAAGTGTTGGGAAAATTAGCCCAGCTGAAGTGCATCTACACTAGTGCATGTAGCATAGACAACAAACAGCAACTAGAAGCTATGGTGCATCAGGAAAACTATGATATAGTAGCTATCACTGAAACATGGTGGGATGTCTTGCATGACCAGAGTGTTTCAATCAATGGCTACAAGCTCTTCAGAAGGGGTAGACAAGGAAAGAGAAGTGATGGGGTGGCCTTTATGTTCGGGACTGTTAAGACTGTTTAGAACTTAATTCTAATGATGACACAGTTCAGTGTCTATGACTCAGAACCAGGGGGAAAGCCAACAAGGCTGATATTGTGGTAGGAGTCTGTTATAGAACATCCAATCAAGACAGAGTGGCAGATGAAAGATTCTGTAAGCAGCTGGGACAAGTTTCAGCTTCATCTGCCCTTGTACTTGTGGGGAACTTCAACTTCCCAGATACCTGCTGGAAATACACTACAGCAGAGAGGGAACAGTCCTAGAGGTTCCTAGAGTGTGTTGAAGATAACTTCCTGACACAGCTGGCAAGTGAACCTACCGGTGCAGGTGCCCTGCTGGACTGGTGGGGGATGTGACTGTTGGAGGCCGTCTAGGGCACAGCGATTGTGAAATGATTAAGTTCACCATTCTTAGAGGAGTAAGGAGGAGGGGCAGCAGAACTGCCATGTTGGACTTCCAGATGGCAGACTTTGACTTGTTTAGGAGACTGCTTGACAGAGTCTCTTGGGAGACCATCATGAAGGGCATACGAGTCCGGGAAGGTTGGGCACTCTTCAAGAGTGAAGTCCTAAAAACACAGGAGCAGGCTGTCCCCATAAGCGGTAAGACACGCCGGCATCAAAGAAGACTGGCCTGGCTAAATAGGGAACTTTGGCTGCAACTTAGGGGAGAAAGGAGAATTTATTGCCTTTGGAAGAAGGGTCAGGCCACATGCGATGACTACAAAGATGTAGTGAGGCTATGCAGGGAGAAAATTATAAAGTCCAAAGCCCAGCTAGAAATTAATCTGGCTTTGGCTGTAAAAGACAAAAAGAAATGTTTCTGTAAATATATTAGCAGTAGAAGAAGGGACATGGAGAGTCTCCATCCTCTGTGAGATGCAGGAGGAAACATGGTAACTGGGGATGAGGAGAAAGCTGAGGTGCTTAATGCTGCCTTTGCCTCAGTCTTTAGTAATAGGACCAGTTGTAACTTGGGAATCCAGTCCCCTAAGCTAGAAGACAGAGACTGGGAGCAGGATTATCCCCCTGCAATTCAGGAAGAGATGGTCCGTGATCTGCTACACCACTTAGATGTACATAAGTCTATGGGACCAGATGGAATTCACCTGAGTTGTGAGAGAGCTGACAGAGGCTCACCAAGCCATTTTCCATCATTTGTCATCAGTCATGGCTGACCAGGGAGGTCCCAGCAGACTGGAAATCAGGCAGTGTAACACCTATCTATAAGAAGGGCTGGAAGGAAAATCTGGGAAACTACAGGCCTGTCAGTTTGACTTCAGTGCTGGGGGAGCTGATGGAGCAGATCATCCTGAGTGCCATCACACAGTACATGTAGCACAGATGATCCATCCCTGTCAGCATGTGTTTATGAAGGGTAGGTCCTCCTGACAAACCTAATCTCCTTCTACAACATGGTCACCCGCTTAGTGGATAAGAGAAAGGCTGTGGTTGTCATCTATCTGGACTTTAGTAAAGCCTTTGACACCATCTCCCAAGCTCAAGGCTTGGATGGGCATACGCTTCACAGGATAAAAAACTGACTGGATGGCCAGACTGAAAGAGTGGTGGTGAATGGAGTTAAATCCAGTTGGTGTCTGGTCATGAGTTGTGTCCCTCAGGGTTCAGTGCTGAGGCCATTTCCATTTCATATCTTTATCAATTTTTATCTTTACCCAGATGAGAGGATCGAGTGCACCCTTGTGTAAGTTTGCAGACAATACCAAGCTGAGTGGAAGTGTTGATCTGTTCAAGGGTAGGGAGGCTCTGCAGAGGGATCTGGACAGACTAGATCGATGGGCCAAGGACAATGGGATGAATTTCAATAAGGCCAAATGCTGGGTTCTGCACTTTGGCTACAACAACCGCAGGCAGTGCTACAGGCTTGGGGAGGAGTGGCTGGAAAGCTGCTCAGCAGAGACGGACCTGGGGCTGTTGATTGACAGCTGTCTGAACATGAGCCAGCAGTGTGCCCAGGTGGCCAAGAAGGCCGATGGCATCCTGGCCTGCATCAGGAATGGTGTGATCAGTAGGGCCAGGGAGGTGATTCTTCACCTGTATTCGGCACTGCTGAGTCCAGATCTCGAGTGCTGTGTTCAGTTTTGAGCCCCTCGCTACAGGGACACTGAGGCACTAGAGCATGTCCAAAGAAGGGCAACACAACTTGTGAAGGGCCTAGGGCACATGTCTTATGAGGAGCAGCTGAGAGAGCTGGTTTAGCTTGAAGAAAAGGAGACTGAAGGGAAACCTTCTCACTCCCTATGGTTTCCTTTCAGGAAGTCGTAGAGGGGTCGGGGTCTGTCAGTTGTCCCGAGGAACAAGTGATAGGACAGGAGGAAATGGCCTAAGGGAAGTTTAGATTAGATATGAGGAAGGATTTCTTGACCTAACAGGTTATCAGGCACTGGACCAGCTTGTCCAGGGAAGTGGTTGAGTCCTCATCCCTGGAGGTGTTTAAGAGTTGCATAGATGTAGTGCTGAGGGATTGGACTAGATGACCTTAAAGGTCTTTTCCAGTCTGGGAAATTCTGTGATTCCCCTGCTGAGAGCACAGGACATGTAACAAAAGTCTGCTTTATTCTGCCAACAAAATTAAATCCACTTGAGCCAACATAACTAGATACATTTCAGGTTGTCATTCAGGAGGATATTTAGCAGATAGAAAACTTCAAGGACTCGTCCTTCAAGTTGCAGTTGGTGAGTCAGGTTGCTTTTTTAAAAGTTAGACACACCTAGACTGATTGTGACTTGGAGGAGAGGTAGGAGAAAGGAAAGAAAGTAGAAGACATCCACAGGCCCCAGGGTTCATTTTTTCATCTGACTGTCCAGATTTCTAACTATGCGTGGTCGTGGGGATCTTTTCAGTCTTGCACCGAATTATCTCACTACTGAGACTACTTGAAGCACCCAAACACATGCTCAAGGAGGAGTGTATAGAGTGAGAACTTGTCTCTGATGTAGCTGAAGGCTGCAGCTGTGCTAGTCTTTGTAGCTCTGACTTGGCTCTTATGTAGGGGGTGCTGGGTGGAGAAGGGGATCATTCCTGCTCGGGTGGAAGAGGGCTATGCTTCCTACAGGGGTGGAGTTCAACATGGACACTCTTCTGAATGAAGACTCAGCTACTCAACTACTAGACGCTGTTTGAAATGGAAGGAGAAGACTCAGGGTTTATCCCCAGTATTTGAGTCAGCAGGGGCACACTGCCAGCTCCAGCAAGAAAAAGAAGCTTTACAAGTGACATTGTAGGAGAGGATGGTGAAAGTCCAACCACCCCTTCATTCTTTAGAGAAAACATTGTAGTATACTTGCACCCTCCTTCCCCTGCACACTTTTTTGTCTTAGCACCTTAAAAAGACAAAAAAAAGCTATTTTTAGCAGAATGCATGCAGTTAACATTTACTGTTGCTTCCATAACCTGAAAGCTGAATTAGGGTTTAGGAAAAAAGTTTGTTATTGGACTTGCATATTCAAAGTTGTAATCCTTTAAGTATGTTTGGTGTTCTCTGAACCCTATAATACTGGTCAAAATAAAAGATAGCTGTTATTAATATTGCTAAATATAAAATAGGATACATTTATTTTTTCAACAAAAATCCTTATGGCACACTTTCAAGATAAAGGTGCTTATTTTGCTCTTTAAAAGAAAGAGAAGGGGAAATATATATATATATTTTTTTTTTTTTTTTACCTGAGGGAGTGTCCAGTTGCTGTTTAACACAGATTTCTCACTGAACTTCACTATCATGGATGTCACACACAGCAAGAGTCTACCCTGGCAAGTACCAAAAGCACAATTTTTATTCAGGAATCTCAACTACCAGCCATATTTTTAAATATGAATATTTCTGCTATTTGGCCAAGAGGTTAAACAGCAGCTGACTGGAAACATCTGGGTTAAGTGTTGGATATTAGCAGATAGACAGAGCTACAGGACTGTTTAATAGTGTTAGAATAGTAAGTGGCAAAATTTTTACTATGTCCATTAAAATGTATTTTAAATTACAAATGATTTCTCTTAAAACTTAGCTTGGAAGTACAATTGCAGCATCTCAAGTACTCTCAGGAGTGCCATTATCAAAAAGAAAGGCATCTTTCTGAAGAGGTGGCTCTGAGGCAGAACCTCTCATGGTGAGATGTGCTAACTAACATGTGAGGCTACCGCTGCTCAGCGCTCCAAAAGCAGAAGTCAAGATTTTCATTTCAAGCCCAGTAGGTGGCATCAAAAGAGTTCTCTAAAATACAGCATTTGGGTGTTCATGCCCTAGCCCTAGGCCACAAAATGAAAGTGCTTAGAGAAAATTCCAGATAATCTGTCTCTTCCTTGCAAGGAGTTTTGAGTGTGATTTGATCCAAGTGATGTGCTTGTGGTGTTTCTGTGCGTAGCACAGAATAGCATATGTTAAGTGCATTATAGTTGCCTTCAGTGAACCAAAATGACTTGTAACTGAATTTTTAGTGCATTCATAACAGGAGTAATACTGCCAATTTGTTTTTTTTTTTTCCATGTTGAGATACTGTAGGAATCTGCATGAATACTGTAGCAGACATCAAGAATGTAAAACACATTTGGTATCCTCAAGGAATAGTTTGGGTTTTTTAAAAATTAAAATGATATATCTGTCATAGCATCCTAAGAGAACATGGTTATGTCTAGAAAACAGACATTTTCCAGTATAGCTGCAGTTGAACCCATGTGTTTCTCCAACCCTATTGCCAAGGCTGAAGGAGGTCTTTGTGCTAGTGGGAGTATGGGAGTAAAGCCCTGCTGCTTCCCTCTGTCTTTCTGCCCGTGATCTAAGGGGGAAAAAAAAAGCCCAACAAAAAACTCTTAAAAATATAAATGGCTTGGGCCATTTATTTATGGTCCACCTGAGGGCTGTGGGATTTCCTCTCAGGGGTAAGGAGGAGAGGGGAGGCATTAGGAGCTCCTCTCCTCTTTCCCCTTGGCCATCATGCAGCCACGTTCAATGGCTGCTCCCAGCAGTGCAATGGAAGAAGAGATGTCTACCACAGGGGCTTTTCTTGCATTGGTGCTATGCGTGCAGAGCCAATGGTAGCTACTCATAGCAGCTACTGCCATCAGGCTGGTGTTGCAGGGCTTAGTTCAGGGCAGGAGTTGGTGCTAGGAGTGCAGTGGAATCAGTTAATCCATGCCAGTGTAGAACAAATGAGTCTCTAGAAGGAATTAAAGAAAAATAGCTGTTGGTCTGCAAAGTTGCATCCAACCTCCAAGTTGCTTCCCACAGGCAGCCCAAGCTTGAGAATTCCCTGTAGTCTTTCGCAGAACAGGCAGGGGCAGATTCATGATGCTGGTCCCAGTTGGATGGTTTGTTGTATCCTAGCAGGCAGTGGTTCTGCTTCATGCTGGATAATCCTACCTCTTAGCCAGTATAAATATGGGAAAGGAGGCAACTTAGGTCCCTCGTGTTAGAGAAAGAAAATGGAATTGGAGTTCAGCTTTTGGAAAAAAAAAAAAAAGTTGTGCTCCTTGTTCTCCTTTTTATTGTAGCTTCAAAGGGATTATGTAATTATATGAAAACAAATAAAAAAGTCTTTTCTGCTCCTTCTGAACTGTTTCTTCTGTGCTCAACCTTCAAAAGGAAACAAAAAGTCCAGGAAAAACAAAATCCACCCATCATGATTTTGAAGGCACAGAACATTTGAGGTCAGTAGAAGAACCTTCAAAAACCTGTTTCCTGAAATGTTTGGGCAGAAACAGTTACAAAACAAATTCTTACAACAGCTCCAGGGGCAGAGCAACTCTAGCTCAGGCAGGGCCCAAATTACTGGCTCAAGAATGACATACAGTGTGCGACTCCTGGGTAACGTCACTATTAATTAATTACCTTCTTGCTATGGATGAGGATGTGGAAGCAAGTGACCTCTTCAAGGCCACTCGGAAAAGAAGAGCTGCTGAATCAAGCTGGCAACAGCAGCTCCAGAAACTGAATATAGTTCTTTTGGGTCTGTCTTTAGTATCTTATGCATAAGGTCCTTCTGCCTAGTGCAGACCACCTAAGACATGGTGGTGCTCCTATCCATGAGCTTAAGCAGTAGTGGAAAAAGGGGTGTGGAGAGCTCTTCCCTTTCTTAGCATCTTTGAGTGAGACCCAGACGGACAACAACAAAAGAGACTAAAGAGTGTGGAACAGTAAAAAATGAATGAAAACAGGGGAGGTAGGCTAATAATGCCATTAAGTGATGGCACATGATTATGGAGAGCTGTTATAAGTTGATACTGGCAGAATATACGATCGCTGCCTAGGGCTCTGAGGGCTCTGAATGAAAGTTTCTATGTATTGCCTGACATTTTTCTCCTCTGAAGCAATGGCTGTCTTAATTACTTGATTAACAAACTCATTAAATCTCAGTGTTACTAGAAAAAGCATATTGACCTCCTGACCAATCACAGTTAAAACCTAAATGCCACTTTTTCAGGGCACTGGTTAGCCATCTCTTTAAGCAGCAAAAGAACATAAAAACCAGCTTCTGCTTTGGGGATTTCACTTCACCCACAAGATCTGGATGTTAAGAGAATGTCACAACACTTGCAGGTGGAGACCAACTTGCAGCATTACCTACAATTATAGCAGCATTTACCTGGTTATTAAGATTATAACCAGCCTGGAAACACAATCTTCCATTGAATCAACAGCAAGAGACTCAGCTGACTTCACCGGAGTTAAGATTTCACCCTGCATCATCGCTAAGAACAACACTGAGGAATTGTAATTAAATTCTGCATTTATACCAAGCACAGCTCAACGTTACACATCCCTGAGACGTGTTGTGGAGAAAAATGCAGGGAGTTTTGGTCCCAGGCTTCAATGCCCCTAGCTGTGCTATCTTCCTTGGTGTATTAATATGGGACAGGAGGGTCTTTTCTGGTTCTCTTACTGCTTCATTGTGTCCCTGCAAGGCAAGATGTTGACACACAGTCTCACTTCTGTAAAAAGACCACCCTTGCTTTGTTGGAAGTACATTATTGTAAGATGATGGCATACTTCAGCTATTGTATTGTTGCTCGATACACAGCTATAAAGCTATTTCAAGTGTCCCAGCTCATGATTTTTGAGTGGCTGGTGTCATCATGACAGACCCTTGGTTTGGAAACTTGAACAAGCACCTTTGGCATGTGTCACTGATGTTTTTATGTCCAATAGGAACTGTAGCTCCCCAGATTAGATGAGCCGAGTTAGGAGGACAGAGTTGTTGCCTGTAAGCTAAAAATGCAAGCTGACCTATCTGAAGGCATTTTAGGTAGCTGTATTCACCCTGTTTTCTGCAGCAGGCTATAATATCCATGTCCTGGGGTTTCAGCAGAGGATATAGGAAACTGCAGTTCGTATCTTTGAGAAGCCAGGTCAAACTGTATCAAGGTCTGAATCAGATTTGGTGCTCTAGGTCTTGCAGTCACTTCAGACTGCAGGTCACTGTTACAGTAGGGAAAGGTTTAATCACTGCTTGTGCTATTTTGTGGGCTACTGTGTCTCCAGATTTGTAGAACCAAAGGAAATCTGGAGGTATCCACCACCAGACTGTAGAGATTTGTCCTTCCTTCACCTCTTGCCCAGAGCTCAAGCACCTGGGGACTAACTGGCCTTCAGCTTCCTAAAGCTTGCTGTTGTTCACCAGCTTCCCATTTGTCCCTACCTGAATGGCTGCTGCCTCCTTTACCACAGGACCTCAGCAGTCAACTCTTCTGGCTACCTCCTGAACATCTGTCTGTTGTTCTCAGTCCAGACACAGCAACCCTAGAGGACACAGCCCTGTCTTAGATGCTGGGATGTACTACACAGCCTGGATAGCCTGAGCTTTTAGAATAGATCTGAAATTATTTTCTTCTGCAAAAACCAAGTGCTTACCATAACCACTGGAGACAGCAAAGTTGGGCAAACGGTGTAGCATTTCACTAGAGACCACCCATGGTACCTGCATTGCATAGAACACAGACAAGATAGCAGTGCTCTATTAATGTCCCTTGAAGGCAGCACAGTACGTGAAGGTCAGGTGCCTTTTGAACTTCATTGGTGTGTGTTTAACGCCATCTAACCCACAGAATATAGCCCATAGACCATAACACCAACTAGCCCATAGAAGTACTCAAAAATACCAAATAAACAATCAATCACCTCAGTTGTTACAGTTGGCAGAGCATTGCTGTAATCAGGGATGCTTAATTGCCCATTTTATTCAATTCCTCAGTGTCCACATAATTTATTTTTATTTTTGGTTTGTGAAGGGTTGCTAGCAGGCTGAGAGCCATGGAGGTAAAAGTCTGAGAGGTTTGCTGTTTGCTGTTTTATCCATTGCAAAATAGAAAAGCAGTAGTGCTGTAGGAAATTTGCTGCCCAAGCAGGTATGGACATTAAAAAGCTGGCACTTAAAACAAGACACAGATTGCTTCTGTAACATCGCCAGGGCTGTCAGTCCCTCCCCTTGCTGTTACCTATACGTCATTCCAGTTAAGGACAAACTGGGACTCGGTGCCTGCTTTGTGCCTGTGTTTGTCATGGTAACATGTCTGTCCTGACCTGGACCTCTAACTCTACCATTGGACATTTCCCCAGAAGAGCATCTGACTCGTCGAAACGTACTGTCACCAAGGTGACAGGGGGACAAAATGAAGCAACAACCATGTTTCCTTAGATCCAGCAGTAAAAGAAAGAGGGAGCCAGAATTTCAGTACTTAATGGACAGCAGAAGATAGTAATTGATCAGGAAAAGTTCATCCTGCTGTCATTCTTGATCACATAGCTCTTCTTGACCATAGAACTATCTGGAATGTTCTCTAAATGGTACATGAGCCCTGCTGAGATAACTTATTTTTTCCTGTCAAAGAACTGTTTTTCTGGACACTTGTTCTTTCTTAGCCCAGACCGTAGCAATCTGTTGCTGTAGGACTCTTTCTTCACTGACTTCGCTTAGTGGTTGAAATTTCTCTATAATATAAGACACCAAAGGTTGGCAGCTGGATGAGCTGCTGTCCCCTGAGTGTCCTACTGAAGGAGTTTCCCTGGGAGCCCATCTCAGGTGAACAGCAGCTGTTGGCAGCACAGCTGGTGTGAGAGCAGTGGTCTGGGAAGCGGTTGTAGCAGCACCTCTGCTGCCAGAGGGTGAGGGGCAGCTGGAAAGGAGCCAGTGGGAGCCAACTCATCGTCAGACGTACCTGCCTGCCTCCTCCAGACATGGCACATCCAAAATGATGTCCCCTGGCTGCTACTTCTCCTCTCAGTGCAGCCTGTCAGAGGGTGGGAGTGCCCATTGCTAGCACCAAGCGGTCACAATATCCTGCAGCTCCTTTTCTTCCTTTGCGGGTGGGTAAACTTGACATTGGAGGCAGGATGAGACAACATGGTGGTGTCACGGGTTTAGCTCTCTTTTAAGCAAACGCTAGCAGCATTCATAGTCTCATTTTTTAAAAATACACAGTAGTTTTCTCTCTTCTTGTTGCTGTAAACTGTACAGTACTGGAAAGCAGTGTGCTGAGTAGGAGGAAAAATACAATAGTAGCTTTTGACCAGCTTGCATTTTTGCCACCTACGAAACAAGACTTTTCTAACACAGCAGTCCAGCTGTTTTAACATTTCTAAGTTTTCATCCCCTGGCAGTGCTTAAGGCAATAAGCTATTCTGGTTTTCACTACCAAGAAAGCCAGTGGTTGTCGTAGTACCAGAAGCAGAGAGTTATCAGAGGAGAATCCTTCGGGTTGTCAGGGAGGATAAGACAATTTATCAAGCTGCAGGAGTGTCTCTCCTCGTGCATCCCTCGAGCTCCATGGCAGAAACCTGTCTGCTCCAGATGAGGTGCTCGTTTCCAGACATAGAGCTCTTTGTGAAGGTGAGCATTGTAAAGCAATCCAACAGCAATGTTTGTTTAGGGAGAGCTTTTTACTCTATTTGAGATGCATTTGATAGTGAGGAAGGTGAAAGAGCAAGCAGAACTGGTTTCATTAATGTGCGTTGTTTGGGTATAAGGTCTGCAAACCTTAATGAACTAACCTATTAACTAAGTAAATGATACACCTAGTTTTTTTACTTCTGCACCCTTACATTTAATCTAAGTTTTAAAACCGCGCCTTAGGACAGTCATATAAAGGGCTTAAAAATTAGACCTGTGATCTCTTCCAACAACATCACGTGAAGCCTAACTTAACCAACAGAAACTGTGCAAGACTTTGCCTCGTTTTAAGAAATCCTCTTAACAAAATGCAATACAAAGTACATGAGAACAACGCTTCTGCAGCCACACGTATGGTGAGTTGCACCTCTTGTGCTTTATACTGACACAATGACTCATTTAGCCAAAAAGGAAAGACCATCATTACAAGGGCACGCTGCAAGAGAGGTTATATGACTTGGATATGGCCACATTTCAGTCTTAAAAGTGGGAGCCTGGAATCTATAAAGAGGAGGGATTATCCAGGGGGGCAGAGCACTTGTCCTTCATTAGTCCTCATTTCAGCAAAACACAGAGACAAGTGGGTTCAGCTGGAGCAAGGCTACTGCTGAACTTCCCTCCTTCTCTGGGGCTTCTGCACTTGTTCAGTTTGAAATTCTTAACTATTTGATTTATTCCATTTATTCTCTCAAGTGCTTTAGATGTTACATCTCAGTTATGCTGGTAAATGTCTATTTGTTTCCTGTGATCATAAACTGATTTAACGTGTTTTAATCTTTCAGTGATTTAGGTAGATCTATGGTCACATAGACAAATGAGGTGGACCTTATTTCTTTTGGAAGGCTTGCTGTGATTTCACTTCTGTTTTCCAACTTATGGCAATATTCATTATATATTTAAATGAAAAACTTTATCTCCAAGATGACAGGATTCTTCATCATATCTATCTGCGTGTTTGGAGAAGGATAAAAAGAAACTTTGCACAAAAATATGTAGTAGTAGAGATGGGTAACATGTTATATGGACTCATAGCAGATCTGGGTTTTCTGCTTTCCTACTGCATCTGCTATCAAAATTTGCTATCATCACGGATGTATGTATACCTTTTTTTTTTTCCCTTAATTGTAGGCTGGCAGTGATGGGGAAAGTATTGGAAATTGCCCGTTCTCTCAGCGTCTGTTTATGATTCTGTGGCTAAAAGGTGTCATATTTAATGTCACAACCGTGGATTTGAAAAGGTGAGATTGTAACCAGAGTTCTCCTTTTCAGAACAATTTTTCCAAAATGGTGACTTTAAAGGGTGACTCTCTTCTGATAGATTTGAAATGCGTGCTGTGGCTTGGCATTATCTTAACTGTCTGGATGCCTGATTCCTCTTTAGGGTTCCCTAGTATGAAGTGGACTAAGTCTAAAGCAGTTGAGATTTTAATCTGCTTTTCAGTAGGCCTCTGTAACATAACACAGAAATGTTGGTGGGTTTTTTTAAGCATTTCAGAGCACATTCAGCAAATTTTCACATGACCAGTGTGAGGTAGTTGACAAGTTTTGTTTTGTTAGAAAGATGCAGGGCAGCCTGCTATTTTGAAGGTAAAACAGTTCATTGCAATGAAGTGTAGAAACTGCAAATGTAGTTCCTCTTGTGATTAACCCCACCTCTCTCCTCCCATTAGAAAGCCTGCTGACCTGCAGAACCTTGCCCCAGGAACAAACCCACCCTTCATGACATTTGATGGTGAAGTGAAAACTGATGTCAATAAGATCGAGGAGTTCTTGGAAGAAAAACTTGCACCGCCCCGGTACTGTGTTCCTGGCCACTTCTCTTGCTTTTAGCCCCTCACTTTCTGTGTGTCAGACCCTCAAGGAGCTGCATGTGTTATAATTGCATGTGGGAGGCTTGGGGGTGGGGGCTGGTCTGGCTACTGTGCTGAAGCTTGCAGGGAGGGGTAACTGATTGGCGTGAAACGGTGCTGAAGCCTCACACTGTGCAGGGGGAGTGTCCAGGGTGGCCCCAAGATGCCAGCTGCGCTCCTCCCACTGCCCTCGCCTTTGGCCCAAGTTCACCGCTGTGCCACCACAGTCATGCCCAAGGCACGACATCCACCCCACTGCAGCAAGCATGTGCAGAAACCTGTGTGCCGCTGCAGAAACCTGACTTCTTTTCCTCCACTAGTGTTTGATGGAGGTTTTCCTCTTTGTACTATACAAATAGTTGCACCTACTGGGAGCAGGTGGTTGGAAGAAAAGGGCAGTGAAAACCCCTCACATGGCAGATGTGCTGGGGCTTGTTTTGAGTGGCCTGATGGGCCCATCTTGGTGCACAGCAGTGGCTGAGTTTTGGATTTTTCCTTCCCCACTCCAGCAGCTCTTCCCACCTTGCCCCAAATTCCACTGTCCCACCATCAGCAGCATCATGTCCCCCCACCCACACACCTTTGCTCCCCTAGGACAGCACCCCCCTCCGCAGTGCTCTCTTCTCAAGCAGCCAAACCTGACCTAAACTAGGTGAGCAGCTGCTCCCCTCCTTGTCTCCTGTCCTGTCTGCCTCTGTCAACAACAGCTGCTGGGCTGGCCGCTCTGAGCTTGCTCACACATGGGCCAGGTGAGGAGGCTGGGAGGAGTAGCAGTAGGGACTTTCCCTCTGCTCTTCCTCATGGCAGGAGCCACGCTCCATGCACCTTCACCTCCAGTGGAGGAGGCCTGGGAGAGGCACCGGGCTGTTTGGGCAGTGTTTGCAGCGTGAAAAGTCATTTCCCATCTCCCTCAGAAAAAGGAGGTCATCCACATGGTTTAACCATGCCTTAAATTTGCACTTGCTAAGTGATTTTAGTTCAGGATGGATGGACATATTGTGACGCTGTAGTTTAAATAATGTATATTAAATAATAAGTGGAGATGAAAATAAAGGCTAGTCATGTAACTTTGTTTTGTTTATTTTAACTCTCCAGGTATCCCAAACTTGCACCAAACCACCCTGAGTCTAACTCTGCAGGAAATGATGTATTTGCAAAATTCTCTGCGTTCATAAAGAACCCCAGAAAAGATGCTAATGAAAGTATGTGCTGCAGTCCTTCAGTCATTTACAGCTGAGGCTAAACAGTCATTTTCCAGAGCATAAAGGCTGTGGAAATCTGCACCTATTCACTCTTATTTGAAGATTCCCAAAGACAGTTTATTCAGATATCACGGTCAGCATGAATGGACCAACTTCATCTCATTTCTTCAGCCCTCAAACCCACTAACACTGTACCTTCCCCACAGCTCTGCTTAAAGCACAGCCCACTTGAACTGAGACTTCACCTTTCTATTCCATTTCTGTAAATAATGAGAACTCTAGCCCCATGGCACATCTCTCTAGAGCAGGACTCTCACTACCACCGTGCATTTACTCATATCTGGCCTCCATCTCTCAGTCCTGCTCCCTTCGCTCTTCCCTTCTCCCCTCTTCACAGCGGCACATGGGCACCCCTAGCCCATGAAAACCCCAGCCAACCTTAGCCGGCCCCTGCTGTCCTGACCACACTCCTGTGCACTCAGCTGAAAGCAACAGGACTCATGGGCTGGTTTCCCATATACCCCAAAGCAGAATCCCGTTGGCTTGCTGCCGTTGCTCCCAGCCTTGCTGTCCTCCTGTGGACAGGCATTTGCCCCGTGGCTCCCAAAGCGAGAGTCGGTGGGAGGGTGGAGCCACTCTGCAAAAGCACACTCTGCAGAGGTGTTTGAGGAGCCATTTCTGGAAACACAGCCCCAGACTGTTTTTTCTCAGAACCCCCTTTAGCTACTTAGAGCTCTTATCCCAGAATTAAGTTTTAAGCTTAGGATAAAGGAATTGCAGAGCTTGGTATGGCTGAGTGTCTGCAAGCTGGGTTGGTGCCAGGAGACAGGATGCAGGAGTTGCCTTTCTGCTTGGTGTCAGAGAGACCTTGGTACGGGCCTGAATGACCTTTTTATTGTCTTAACCTAGATTTGGAAAAATCTTTGCTTAAAGCTCTGAGGAAGCTGGACAACTATTTAAATAGCCCCTTGCCTGATGAAATTGATGCTTACAGCACTGAGGAGATCACTGTTTCCAGCCGGAAATTCCTGGATGGAGATGAGCTCACCTTAGCAGATTGCAACCTCCTACCAAAGCTCCATATAATCAAGGTTTGCCTTTGCTTTTTAGCTTCCTGAAGAGAAGGGGAGCAGAGAAGCTCAAGTCCTTTTCTAAAAGGCAGAGGAATCCTTTATCTATTCTAAGGCCACACAGCAGCTGTGTAAGGACACTGAATGCTAACGCAAAGGGCCATTTCATTAGAGCACAGCTAGGCAGATCCTCAGCCTGATGACTCTGGAGCTAGACTGCCTGGTTTCATACCCGGGCTGTGACTGCACTCACTAAGCCACTCAGAAGTATGGAATAAGTGCTATATTCAGTGCTGTAGAGAGGTGTTTTTGTTTGTATTTTGTATGCAAAGTGCAAATGACCATGGACCAGTAAGGTTAAATTATTTTCTCCATGCTGATTCAAGAAGTCTGCAAAAGCTAAAATTCGAACCTTTAATCCGAAACCTTTAATCCAATACTTGGTTTGCTGAGTATCACCAATAGTACCAACAATGCTGACAGGGCAGCTACCACTTCCAGCAAAGGTTCCCAGCCTCTTCTTACAGGGCTGTGGAGCATCCACACACACCTAACAGTCCTGATGACCCAGTTGTGTGGGTGTTGTCACAGCTTATCCCTGAGCTACTCCGGAGCCAACCAGGCTCTGACAGAGAAATGGCCACACTGGAAATTCATGAGTTTTCAAACAAACAAGGTCACTTTAGAAAGTTTCCTTTTAGACTGCTATTTTGTCATAGGGACAGTGGATTGAACTGCTTTCTGACACCTCCCCGAGTGAAAACTTTCCCCAGAGATGTTCTCGTTGAACCCATTCCAGAGAACAGCAAGGGAACGAGCCCTTTCCCACACCCATGCAAAGCTCAGGCACAGCAAAGCTCAAGAGGTGGCAAAGGTCAGCAGAGACAATACAGGGAGAATCACTTTATGTCAGGTGAATGTCTGAGGGATGCTGAAGGATGAACAGTCCCATCATCCTTACTGGCCAACAGGGAGAGATTTGGTATTGGCCAGTAAGTCGTTTTCCCTAGCCATTTGAAATTTAGTACTTTAATTCAAGTATTTCCTTTCTGTTTCAATGAAAGTAACCAAGTGTGGGCCACTTTATTAGTGTCAGTTTATTCTGTTAATTCTGGTTTATGCTAGCTCCTGAAGCTGTATCTATTCCAGGTGTGGTTTATTGGTCCACATAGATCTAGCAGAGTATTTTTACCAAATGAATCCTTTTAAGTAAGTTAGCTTGTTAGCTAGCTTTCTTCATCCCATGTCTTGTCTTTTTTTTTTGTGTGTGTCTTTCCTTGTCCTTACCCCCTACATTGCATATGATAGACTTACACATTGAAAAATTAAAAATGTGGATAAAGAGTACATCTGGGGTTTTTTACAGATTATGTGAGTAATGATATTTTTTTTCTTTCTTTTAATCAAAGGTTGTTGCAAAAAAATACAGAAATTTTGATTTCCCACCTGAAATGACAGGGATTTCGAGATACTTGAACAATGCGTATGCAAGAGATGAATTTACAAACACTTGTCCTGCTGATCAAGAAATTGAGTATGCGTATTTGGATGTTGCAAAGAGAATGAAATAAACAGAAGATGCCTCCGTTCTTTCTTGCTTCCGAGATTTAGACGGAAAAAGAGCCAAGATGGAAAAAACAAAAGCCAGCATACATTTTGCAGTGTAATTTTAAGTTCTGCTTTTGGCCAATCCTTCTCTTATAATGATTGTATAGCATTATTTGCTCATTCTTAAATTATGTACGTGTATGTTTGTGTGTCTGTGCAGATGTTTGCACACATGAATGTCTCTTGTGCATTGCGAGTTAAAGGCATCAGTCAATATTAATGCATTTGTTGAGGTTAGGGAAACAGCGTAGGTCACACAATTGTAGCTATACTACAGACTACTGACTTAAGTTAAATTGTTAAATCTTGGGAAGAAATAGCCCTGTTTCTAACACAAATTTAACCTGTGATTATTGCTGCCTCTGATTTCTGTTTCACAGTTGTTGCCAAACTTCACGGTTACCAGGAGGGTTTCTGTTTGCTCCTCTGCAAGCCTCACAGGGCCGCAAGCCTGCAACTGGTGCCCATGCAGCACCCTGGTTAACCCAGGAGAGAGGCCAGCCTGTAGGTGGGACCACACCTTACATCCCAGAAGCCCTTTTCTCTGTGCTAGAGACCTGCAGGGCAGGTCAACAAAGAACAACTCCTCTTCACATTGTGTGAGTTTTCTTTGGTGTTATAAATAAATAAATAAATAATCCTGCCTTCTCCTCTCTCAGGGCTGCATAACCCATCGAACTTCCCTCATGGTGCTCCCAAATTGAGGAACACAGCCTGTCACTGGCCTATGGACTATCTGATAATAGATACTTGACAAGGGAGGAGGGAGAGACTTGGTTGCCACTGTAGATAGAAGAAATGGGAAAACATCTCTCCTCGGCTACTGATGTAGGATTTTTCTGTCATCCTTCCATGACTCTCATTTGGTTTTGGAAAGCAAAGAGGAGGTGAGGGTCTAAGAAAGAAACAGTGCTTCTGTACTTCCTTTTCCTGGTTGCGCTCCATCATACTGGCTTTCCCAGGGCAGCTGTTAGGCTTTCATTGCTGAAAGCTTTACCAATGATCAGACAGGTATCTATCAGTAACAACATAGACCCTGCCTTAGGTGAGGGATGGTTTAGTTGAACCCCTCCAGCCTTGCCTGTGTTCAAGGCAGTCAGTACTGGTGAGGAACACCAGGAATAAGGAAGCACGCTATTAGAGATGTGTGGACTGTGAAAAGTGATGTCCACATCTGCTTTCTGCTGAGCAGGCCCTCAGCAAGCGCGTAGGAGTAGAGAGTGCAATGCTTTAATCATGGGGTCACCTGGAAGTCTCCTCTGATGAATTTTACCTGTGTGTACAAAATAGATGTGAAAATGGCTAAAAATAGCCTTTACAGCACCTATATCCACAAAAAGACTCTTACAGACTAGTCATTCATCCTTGCCCATGTCAAACATACCCTTGCTTTCTAACAAAGCATTAGTTAAGGGTAATAGTGTCAGGTGTATTGTGTCTGCATTGTCTTCATCTTACAAACTACACAGTTCTGATGCAAATGTGCTATCATCACAATTATTTGTTAGCAATGTGCAGTTTTAGTTTGTCTTTAGAGAAAACATACACAATAACATTTCCCCTCCCACCCTCAACTGTGAACTCTCATATTGGGGTAGATAGCTGAGCAGTTACTCATCCCACATTACTAACTGCTAGTTTGTGTTTTCAAATACATACATATATATATATAATATATATAAAAAATGAAATCTGTATACTCTTTTCATATGCCTTACAAATTTAAATAGAAAATATACAAATTCTTAAGGAATTTGAAGAGTGTTCTGTCTTTATTTCCTTGGTAATTTCCTGGTAAGATGCACTGCAGCAGCAGCCTAAATTTAAGGAATACAAGGCAAAATTTAACCCAACTTTCATTTGTTTTGGAGGAATCACATATATTGAAGACCTGCAGTGAGATCTTGGGAGCAATGCATACTGGCTGTACCCATTACTGATGAATAAAAAAACCGAAGGGCCAGCATGTAATACTTGACCACCAAGCCACCTAGCACAGCCTGTCCCACATCCATGCTGGTTTGGGGCTGGATGCGTTTGTAACCCTTTTATCTTGGGAAGATCCACTTGGGATTGTCCAAAAGACCAGGGACTGCCCATGCTATTCGGCAGCTCTTGAAGCAATTCAAATGCATGAGACTGCTCCTGGCCCTCTCTTACTTCTTACCATATGGCTGTTTATCATCAATAAGTAACAGAGACTGGGATATTCTCTGTAGCAATGTGTTCTTCACATCCATATGGCTCTTTTATGCCTCCTGGAAATGTGGTGGCCACACTGGTTGTGGGGAACAGTACCTATATCCAAATCATACCTGGATGTTGATGAGATCTATACTCTTTGGCACAGGTCAGAGTATTTGTAACAGCAGTCTTGAGGTTGGTGAAGATGAATGGAAATTTGCATGTGAGAGTGGTAGAAGTAACAGAAAAACAAGGGGTTAAAAAAAAAAAAAAAAAGGTTAATTGCTACAGGGCATTGTAGAAGTAACTTCATTGAAAGGACCTGGCAGCAAGAAGGCAAAGAACTGAAGCCTTAAGCTAGGGTAAAGAAGTGAGGAGGAACAGGAGGGGTGCCTAAGACATCCTGATAAAGAAAACAACAGAACAATGGGAAGCAGGAATTTTGCCTTTGACTTAAAGACCCTGAGAGATCCCTAGGGGTATAAAAAGCACATCCAGAAAACAGTTTGTTGTCACCAACACAGAATGCAAGAGCTGTGCCAAGACCTGACAGCCAGTGGCACTGGCCTGCCACATCACACACAGACTGGGTGCAGATGACCCATGGGATGCTGAAAGTGGGTAAAATACATGCCATTTAGAATAAATACCACCCTTTTATTCCATAAGGTCCCACACTGGCTTTCTTTCCCTGGATCCATGATAACAATCACCCTGTGGTTTGTCCCTGCCTGCTTTCCAAACCCAAGCTCAAAACCTGTGTCTGTGTCCAGGGTTGGCTGCAGCTCATGAGCTGGTGTGCCAGGGTTCAGTGGCAGCCCACCACCATTCAAACTTACTGACTAAAAAGCACAAGAGCCGTACCTGCCTGAAATGATATGCTGCTCTGTGTTACGCCCATGTTTACAATTTATAGACACCACAGAACTTCTTTTTGCCTCCGGATCATTCATTTAGCCTCCCTCGCCCTGTCCTCTTTCTCTAAAGCTTCATCAGAATCACATGCCTGCACTTCCAGTACTGTCAGGTGAATGGGGAAAAAAGATTCAAACACTCAGCGAACGCTCAAACAGAAGTGGGTTTTTTCTCCTTAAAATCTGACATTGCTTGGAAGGCTATTTGATTAAATGCTTGTGGCCATTGATAGTTTTGAAACCTAATGGTTTGTTGTTTCCTTCCTTTCTCTTACTCATGCAAAAGAATTCATGGCTCTAGCCCTCCACGATGGATTGTTAGGCGCACCTGAATCTACCTAAACCAGCACGTTACAGTTGGTGTTCGCATATTTCTGGCAACATAGGGAGCAGATGTGAGGAGAGAAGTCATAGAAATGACCCAGATTATTAGAAAACTGTCACTTATCCTGAGATGGGGTGAGCTAAAGATGCTGCACAATCCCACAGTTAATGAACCCCTATCTTCTAAAAATGTTGAGCATCTGAGTTTGGCCCTTTGTCAAACATTATTTTAAGAAAATACCTTTGTCCACATTTGAGGTATTCTATTTTTAAAAGACCATTGAAAGATGTTTTTTAAAAACAACTTACTGGAGAACAAATTAGAGATAAAGGGAGAGAGAAAGCAAGTTCTGGTGTTAACAGTATCACCAGTGCTCTGAGTGGCCTTGACATGCAGTAAGATGTAATATCTAGATAGATTTATAGTGCTTGATCCCATGTCAGGACAGAGATTCCATTATTTAAAGGCATATTTGTGGAGACAGAGCTACTGATTTCAAAATGCTTATTAGCACAACTAGATGTTTGTGGTGCTGCTTGTATGAAAAATGTTTTTCTTATAATTTGAAACATAATTTTTACACGTCCCTTTTAAGCACCTATTATATACAAAGCAAATATGGTCAGACAGTTACTTTATGAGTTACTCTTCAACCTCTTGTGTGGAAAACTCCTCAAGGTTTGAATGTTTCCTTCTCAGCTTCAGTATCTTAGTCTTCAGCACGACCTGTCAACTTGAAGCACTATTTGTGCTCAATGCAATATTTCCAAAAGCAAGCTGAAATAAAATCAAATGCAGGGCAACTGACTAACATATTTCCCCCAACGTATTTTTTTAAATAGCTTCAAAGCAATGAAAAAATAAACCTCATGAAAGCAAGTAGTACTCCTCATCCATATCAACATCCTATTGGTTTGAGCATAAGCAAATATCTACATTTCACAAGCCCCTTAAAAATGGATGAAGTTCAGTGTAAAGGCCTTTTTTTTTTACAAAGGTATTAGGAAGGTTATTTCTAAGCTGTCAAGAACCAGCAATCAACCGCTGAGGTGAGGCATGACCCTGAAAATTCAAGTCAACAGAAACTATACACAGCATGGTAGAGCCTTAACTAGGTTAGCAAACATTGTGCTCAACCAGCCACTCCAAGTGCTGCTATCACCCCATCATGGCCATCTACCCAGATGCCCCCGCCCAGACCCTTAAAAGCTACTTAAAAGTTCTTAGTGTTTCTGTGGACATTCACTATGACTTTACATGACCATGCATGCTGATGCCCTACACACTGAGTTTCCTGGTGAGATATCCTGAACACTTGACAGGGCTGGGACAGACAAGGTTTGCCTCATGTTTCACTGCTACGTTCTCCCCGAAGCTGCCTTAACTGGCATTGTATTCCTGAACTACTCTTAGTTGTCTCCTGACAAGGACCCAAATGCAGGCCCTGCTCATGCACAGTGGAGTAAAGCAAGCTGGTTGCTAATGCATGGCTCAGTTTTCCTTCACTAGCAAACTGCAAAGAAGTGAAAGAGCAAGGTTTTTTTCCAGGTCATGGTCTAAACAGGACTCCTGCTAATTAAGATGCTTTTATTGATAAGTAGAATGCAAATAGGAAAAAAACCTCTTCTGAAAATGAACTAAGGGAAACATGGGTCTTGTTTCAACATTTGAAAATTGATCAACTTTTGATTAAATCAAACCAATGAAGTGAAATAAAAATAAATGTTCCTTTTCAAAAACAGAGAGCAATTGTTTTTCTTGGGTTTCTTCCTTCTATCATTCCCTTCCCTTGTATTTTTTTTTTTTTTTCAGTGATGAAAGGGCAAAAATAAGAGAAGTGCTGGGGAAGAAAAGAGACCTTGTTTTTCAATTCAAAAAAAGGGTTTACTTAAAAAGAAAACAAAGACCTAAACTAAACCTGTATCTTCTTTTCTTGAAAAAGTTTTGAAAAGTTGCTTTCATGCAAGTTCTCATCCTTCATTTTGAAAACATTGGGATCAGCACCAAGCTACTAAATGTTTCACTGCTCTCAAGTGATCTGCCAGGAAGACAAGGGGTCTCTAGAGGTGAAAACTCTGCTGGTCCTTTACCTAATCGCACAACAAATCTTCCAGCTCATGCCATTGTAGGATACTGAAATAGTTGTACACGGGTTCAGGTAATGAAGCCATACTCTCAGGAGAGGTTACAAGGATTTGGACCACACACAGATGCAAGGAGGACGCTGCATGTCAAATCCCTCAACACAATGTGCAGGTTCTGTGTGCCTCATGTCTAACTGCTCTGTAGCAGTTTGAGTGTCCCGAGCCTCTCTGTGCCTAAGGATGCCTGAGCGAACAGGCTGCAAGGTGATCTGTTCATACAGTTTGTGATGTGGATGGGAAGTCCTACCATTGCATCAGTACAAACCTTCCTGAAGGTTGCTTATCTGCTCTTATCAGTAAAATCTCCTCTGATGGAGCTCACATCACTGTGGATGTAATTTGAACAAAACTGAAGGCCTCTCCCATCTCATTGTAGATAAAGCTTGTGCCTTGGGAAATGTGGTGGCAAAGGCACACCCAGATAGCCACATCAATTAACTGATAAAACAGGCAGTCTGCTGAGGTGCTGCAGAGGTGAGAGCAGCTGTAGCAACTAACCACGTTTCTGCATCTTCATGAAGACAATTAATCACCTTGGCCCTACAGGCTTGTGCAACAGCACTCTAACCCATTTCAGCTGTCAAAAGTGCCTAAGTTACTCTGATTTTCTTCCCCAAGGTGATGCTCTGTCCAGGTTAGAGTATCCTGCTTCACAGTGGAGCAGGGGTATCCACAATAGTCTGTTTTTATCATGTAGACACACCCCTAATACCACAGCAAGGCGGTTCTCCCTGAGTTAAGAGTTGTTTCTAGATAAATGTGGGAAGGCACTGGAATGCTTTAGTCTCCATCCTCCTTTTTGTTAATCAAAGAGTGGTTTTCTTGCCCCTGGCGTAAGCAACTTAGAGCGTCTACCTAGGGCATGCAGAGGAGCTGCTCACTCAGGTCTGATGCCAGCTGGGGCTGAGTGCACACCTTGAGCTAGAAGCTGTCCCAGGGCACACAGAAATATAGACCAGAGGGGATGCAAGTTCAGTTAGACCTATAGTGTTATGAGGGAGTGAAGTGAACGGCTCATGTTGTGCTTGAACCTCACTGTAAGAGGGGCAAGATTCAGGAGACTCCACCCAAGGGCATCTTTGGGCAGGACTGAGGAGGACTCAGTGTGCAGAAAGAGGCATCAGAATGTAACAAGCTCCAAAACATTATGCTGTCCACTTTAATTTACACAATTGTTTTTTGCTTGCCTTTTTAAATCTTCCAGTTCATCAAATGTGTTACACAATGTTGAAGTGCTGTTGAAGTGAAGTACATCTACCAGCATCAGTCTTCTCGTCTGCAAAAATCGTGAATTAGGCCTTTGGAGGAATGAACTGGCTTAAAAAGTGTGACAGACCAAAGAAGTAAGTGTTCCCTCTTCCGTTTTACCTGCTTTTCTGTACCAGCAGAAGGATAATAGTTAATTACAAATCATAAAAAAGAAAAATGTGAGTTGGGATTCTCACTCCCACTCAGGGCTATGAACTGCTAGTTAGGTACTAAATTTTTGACTTATGTATCTACTGGGAATATAAATCCAGAGCACAGGAACTAGAAGGGACAAGAAGAAAAGAGAGAAGTAGAAAAGGAGAAGATGAATGAATAAAAAATTTAAAAGAGCTAAACTGAGACAAGAGAGGGAAGTTCTTTCTGAGTGATAGGCAGTATTTGTACTGCATATAGCTGGTATAAACAATGTTTCATGAGTGCCTTTAAGGTTTTGTGCTCCTTCACTGAGTCAGAATGCAAACTCCATCTATCCATCTGCCTCTCTTAGGGAATATGCCTATAAGTGTTCAGGAACAATACTTTACTTCATAAAAAATTACATGACCAAAACAGGAGTGAAAGAAGTTGTAAATGGAGCATCCTTCTTTTCCCCTGAATTTAAGATCTTGCCATTAAGTTATATTATAAAATCTAACAGAGGATCAGTCAAAATCATTCATCTGGATTAAAAACAACATCTCATTTGTATAGTTGACATTTTAAAAGGTTTGAAAGCCAGTTAAAAATGAGATGCCTTTTAAAAAATAATCCCAAAAGATTTCATGCTAAAAAATGTTGAAACAATTTTTAGTCACCTTCCTATCTCACCCCTACTGCTGTAGCATTTGAATGCCTCAGAAGTATGCTCAGACCCACAACACCCTTGTCACAAAAGGAAAGTTGTTATTCTTATTTCATACCCACAGAACTGAAGGAGGCACGAAGGATATGTTTCTGGTCCAGAGACATGAGGCAAACTGTGAAGTGAGGTCTCTCACACTCCAACTCCAACCATCAGAGAGCTTTCCTGAGAGACTTTGTTAAGTACATGGGGAGCTGAGTATTTGGTCTTTTTGGCTATGTAAGGTCAGATCTGATTCAAGCCGATAATGGCTAAAATGTCTACTCTCTAGTTACTGTTCAATGGTTTTCACAGCCCAGATAGATTCCTCCTGGCTGTGGGCCTCTTCAACACTTGGCAAGATTAGCATGAGTTTGGATGCTAGAGACTGAAATGATATCTCACCTGTGGATATATGTTAGGGAAACATGTTTCAGCAAGAAAGATATGGTTTACACTAGACATTATTTTAGTCAGACACTTCTAGCACCTTCTACAACACTAGCCATGGTACCAAACTGACCCAGTAACTAACTAGATGAGGTACAGCATCACTCTTCAAGTTCCACCTCTCTTAATTTTCCAGGACATCGACAGTGAAGGTTTCCAGATGTTTTTCCTACGTAAATGAAATTATTTCCAGGAGGTCCTTGCTCAGTTCAGATGGAGGATCATATTGACCTTCATTTACACCTACCTGTCCAAAACAGTACAAATGTAGGACAACATCAGTGAAGCAGCCACTAGAAACAGAGAACACTGGCAATCCAAGAAACAGAAAACACAGCATTGGTTACTTGACTTGACTTGACTTGACTTGAATAATGATGAGAGTTATATGGGTATTAGACAACAACTAGAAAAATAAATACAAGGAAACACACAGTTGCCAGTTCTCACTGTTTCAACTTTCTTTCCATACACCTTGGCACAAGCTGAAGTGCAAAAAGGGAACAGTTAGAAGCTGTCCTGGAAGATGATGATTCTGCTTCTCAAACAAGTGCTCAAACGACTGGCTACTGCTATACATGAGCACTAAGAGTCCCCATGTTTTTTAACCAGCAGGAACACCAGTTCTGTGAGTGTTTAACTAGAGAGAAGGTGTTACAGCTTGAGACTCGGCTCTCACTTGCCTGAGACACCAGCACAGAAGGCTTATTTTCAGTCTGAGGCATTTATTCTGTATTTAATTTATTGCTTGTAAAGGTAGCTCCTTGCTCAGTTAAGTTTCCAAGCATGTAACTTTTTGCAGGCATTACAAAGGGTCTGAGCCCTAACTGAGAAGCCATAGGCAACAGGGTAGCCAGGAGAAAGGCACCAAAGTGTATAAATATATTTGAGGCTCTTGGTCAATGCCTCTGCTTGTGGCCAGTGGTCCTGAGAAGAGCAATATCAGGTGTGCACTAAGTGAATGCGTTCCTAGTCCTGCTCTGCACAGAGAAGCAGGCCACTGAAATCTGAGTTAGCCAGCGCAGTGGATGAACACTGCCTTGCCACTTTCAGACAGAATCAGCAAGATGAGCAGCCAATGAAAGACTGAAGAAAACCAAAACAGACATACAGAGGCAAACTTAGGTTTAGAGCCTTAAACCCCATTTTAAGAGATGTCACAATCGCATAGACACAATGTTACGCACAAAGGCAAAAAAGACAATGCCTCTGAATGACAAATGGAGGGCAAAAATAACGTCTGATAGACTAAATGTCTACAAGGCCAGTGTAAGCAGTCACAAAACATATCTACTTGTTGCTGGGTGGGTGGAGAGAGCTCGGACTTGAAAACATCAGTGGACCATGCTATACACATGTGCCTAGCAAAATGATGAGATTTCTAGAGCCAACACACGCTTGATACGTTTGAGATTTCAAATTCCAAAGGCACTGAGAAAGAAGAATATTCGGTCTCAGTGCCACACAGCACCTGCTGAGTTACTTTCACACAGCAGTTTCAGGTTCTGCTTCCTGTTTTGGCATGCTCCAGGCTTTACAGAAACTGTACAGTTTCAAACAAGATGCTTGCTTTCTACCCCAAAGTTAGTTTAATGAGAACATATTAGCCAAATCCTCAAAGAATCTTTGAGGAGATGAAATTTCCTGTTTAGAAAACAGTTATAATTTTCCCTTTCCCTGAAGATAATTCAAAGGGGACTAAAACTCCAAACAGGAAGCAAATAAAAGTATATAACCAAAATTTTCAAATGGCAGTGGAGCGTATTCACTATTTACTTACCAGTACATCCCGTGGGTATAAACAGTCTGCACAATGAGTACACGATGGTCAACTTTCACAAACAATATTACTTAAAATACAGCTTTTGAAACAACGTAGATGCACCTGTCAGAAAACTGCCCACAGTATTCTCCAAAGCAACTGCTAAAGTGGAGGGCAATTTACTGAAATCAGAGCCTGGTGGGGGCTTAACTGTAGTATTCTATGCTGAAGCAGCTGCTTTGCTACTGTAAAACCTCACCCATTTTTCTCACTTATGAAAAAGCTGCCTTTCAAGATGCACATGGCTGTCGTTTTTGAGTCTCCAGGAAAGCAGTTCCGTGCTCTGCTGGCATCTTTGAAGTTGTCTCGGTACAGAAGTACCTGTGTCAGATGACCTGGATCACACAAGCATAAACCCTGATTGATTCAGGCAGAACTGCACTCATAGTAAATACCTCTTCTGGAAGACCCTACTGGGCACTGTGGCAGCCGTGACAGTGACAAGGATCACCTCAGTCTAATTTGGCTGGCTGCAGAGCAGACAGGCTTTTTAGATTCCTACAGACAAGACAAAAAATTCAGACAAAATTCTCCTGTGCTGAGACATCTACCAGATTTGATTTGAGAAAGCTACAAGTCTCTCTCTTTTTTTGGTTTGGATTTAGATGGGTGGTTGTGTTGGGCAGAACCCTGTGTTGTTTATGGACTACTAAAATATAATGCTGGTTCTTATAGCAGGATGTCCATGCCATGATTTGGAGCAGCATTCAGTGCTCACAGGCTTACGGTCTTCTTTTAAACATGTCCAGTTAATAACAACTTTAATGTCAGCTGAGTACATAAATCCTGTTGTTTCCATCTGCACACTTTCAGCTCTCATTAAGTTAAAATAGATTCCCTGTTACTTTGTGGAAAAGTTTTCCAAGAGGACTATGTACAACTACTGAACCTACACTAACTCTATGACTCAAGTAAAATCCTTGTTTAACCAGGCAGATGGTAAATCTGACACACTAGAATACAGTGAGGAAACTCTCATTTATAGCACGATACTATGGTCTACATGAATCTGGTTATATAACATTCACCTTCTGAAGCTGGAACATGACCTGCAAGTGTTAGTAAAAGAAATTATTTAGCCTCTTCTAAGATTTAAAAGCAAAAGATCAGTGATCCAAATAAAAGTCAATGCAAATTCTGTGGCTTGTGGGTTTGTTTCTTGTCTAAAGCCCTCCAACTCTTGAGTGTGTTTTTGCTTTCAGATGCACTGAAACATGATCTCTGCCCTGCAGATATGATCATTATCTCTTCAATATTTGACTCATGATGTGTCATCACTGCTGAATGACATGACAAGTTGTACTACAAGTAAAACATACAGAGCCAATGTATGAGGTGCCCTTAAAATCCTAAAAAACCCCATCTGCAATGACATACTGCTCGCAGTAAGGTTTTTCACAGCTTGCCCACCTCTCCACTTCTGGGTGTGGTCATAGAGAAATATCTCAAATACTCTGAAAACTTGCATGCCTATAGACTTTTTAGTGGAGACAATTTTCTCATTTCACCCCTCCTTCCAAAAGAACTTCCCATAATACACAGACAGATATATAGGTATTTCTTCCTTAGGAAAACACATGTAAAAACAAGAGTCAAGAAAATAAGGAAGAATCTTACTCCATTCAAAAAGGTACATGGCACTTTTTTTCTGCCTGGCTCCTACTCAGAAAAATGCATGGACAGAATGAGCTATATACAACACCTTGTCTCTACCAAAACCAGTAGCGGATTTGCAAATTTCCAGTCACATTACTTTTTGTCAGTTGCCTTTGGTTACACTCATTTTAGGGTCATCTATGGGAATGTCACCTTTTTTGCACTTCATCAAACAATGACAAAAATTTCAGGATCCTTTCTTGTTTATCTGCTAGAGGGATCTCCAATGACATCTGTCTCTGAGCTTGGTTGGTGGGGAAAAAAAAAAAAAGAAGCATTAACAACCTTCTTCAATGTCATGTGTAAAACTTTATCTACAGTTTTGCTGGATTCACACATAATTTTTCTTCTTAGATCTGTTTACCTTAAAAGGTAGCCTTGCACTTATAGAAAATGAAGATCTCTAGTACAGTTCATCTCAGTGATAAAGTTTCTTGTGAAGTACACAAGTTTAATACACAAAATAAAAATTATTTCTTAAAGAATAATTTGAAGTTAAATATAATTAGATCATTATACTATTAAAGTATAATAAATAATTACATTATGTAGTTTAAAAGAAAACTATTAAAAAATCTTCTCTTCATTCTTTTCAATTGTATCTGTCAACTCCTTCATCCGAACAGCACACTTAACAATTACACCCATGATGTCAGGCAGTGATAGGGCTAGAGGGAATGGATTAAAACTAGAGATAGGTCGATTCAGGTTAGACATTAGGAAGAATTTCTTCCCCGTGAGGGTGGTGAGACACTGGAACGGGTTGCCCAGAGAGGTGGTGGAAGCCCCATCTGTGGAAGTTTTTAAGCCCAGGCTGGCTGGGGCTCTGAGCAACCTGCTCTAGTGGGAGGTGTCCCTGCCCATGGCAGGGGGGTTGGAACTGGATGAGCTTTAACGTCCCTTCCAACCCTGGCAATTCTATGATTCTATGATATGAGACTGGTGTCCTACTAAGGCATACCACACAAGACAACACTGGGATCCTGCGCTAAAGCAGACCTTACCTTTTGGGTGCTGGGGTTTTGCAGGCATGACTGGAGAAGCAGCTGCTAGAAAGCCATTTGATATAACTGTAGTGATAAGAATATTAGCCAACTTGTTGGCTGCCATTGTGGTCAAACAGGATCTTCTGTGTGCCGAAGCCTCTACTACAAAGCTTGCCGAAACTCCTTCATGAGCAGTTTCTCTCCGGTTGAACAAACCATCCCATCTCCTTCCTTATAAATCTATGGCTTTTCTTCATTACTGGGAGAACAAATTCCACATCCAATTTCACCTTAGTGATCTGCATTTTGACATTTGGTGACATGCCTTTTCCTGTTTTCTGTGGTTTGCTTTGTGCCATTCTAATAATAGAGTCACCAATGTCAGAATCCTTTTCTCTTTCTGAGCAAGTACCTCAGCTGAGTGCTATCACTGCTTGAACAGGAGAACCTCAAACGGGTATGCAAATCTGTTTGAGAGCAGTCACTGCTAACAGCAGTGACACCAACTGTCAGCACAACAAACAGTGATGGAAGTGAATAAATAGCAAAGCCTTCAAACTCAGTCATGTGCTCCTGGGGACTAAATCAAACTGTGAGATAGGAATGAAGGGTGCAGGGCTAAATCACTCAACTGCTGGCAGCCAAAGATGGAGTGGGAGTGATATACCACTGGTAAAAGCACTTGCCTCAGTTTGCAGGGAATGATAGCTAAGAGTTTTCCTCCTGTATGTCAGAGGCATTTGGTGCCAGGAAATGTATACAAGGGTCATTCTGTGTAGCAGAATGCTGGCTGAACTTCACAGTACACCCTGGGTCCTACTTTCTCAACATCCAGGCAGTGTAATATGGGGAAAATGAGTCCCAGAACCACACTGGAGAGAGAGTGAAGCAGCTTGGAATGAGCACTACCATTTGGCTGGGCAAAAGGCTGCCTTTTGGTTATTGCAGAGGGCTGCACCTTCCACTGCAACGGTGTTTATGTAGCTAACTCTGTATGTCCACTTACTGGGTTCTCCCACTGACTAATAGGAATTCTCTGCTTCACAAACTGCAGCTTTCCCACAGGGAAAGAGCTGCTGAGGCTCAAGGAAAGAAGCCTGGAATCCAAGCAAGGTTCTCCAAGCACAGTGAGAGGACTGAAAGCAATGCTGGAAACAAAGAGCAGCTCTCCTCTCCCATACCTTTGCTGCAGAGTTGTTCATTTTTTTTTCCAGCACATGTACAATATGTTGCAAGTGGAATGCTGGAGGAGAGTATTTGTCTTCTTACTGAAGGAGAAAATACTAAGCCATACTGAAAGGATGCACTTGACCACTCCTCCCTGAGGAGGATAGCTTCATTCTGTGAAGAATTCCCCCAGCCCAACACCTCCTCAACCAAATTTCATTCACACTGACAATGTGGTTTAGGCTCAGCCAGCAGCTAAGCACCATGTGGCTTGCGGCTGCTCTTAGGTGAGCTAATGTTTCAGCATGACATTGCCTCCTCTTTGTTGGCAGTTTCTTTAAACCAGAGCTTGGGCAAGCAGTCAGAGTTGACTATGAAGAGATTTTTGCTGTGCTTTTGGCTAAGGAAACCACAAGAAAGAGACTAGTGAATTGCTTTGACAGGATCCCACATAGCCTGGATAAAAAAGAAGCTGAAGGTGCTGTTTGAGGCCTTAGGCAGGAAAAGGCCGGATAAACTTCATTTACTTGTATAGCCCTTCTGTTAGGACTTGACTGGCAACAAGGGCTGTGTTAAAATCCTAGGGGTCACTTCTAAACTCAGATGCCCATCTAGAAGCTTGGGAAAATTAAAACTAAACTTTCTGGTGCTCAGCAAGCTAATTTTCTTCATTTGCAAGCATGACTCAGTTGACTTAAGAAACAACATTTTATTAATGGGAGAAAAAGAATGGTAGATAAACAGCATAGCCATAGACAATATTTAACTCCTGCTGTATTACTATCTGAAAGCCATCTTTTAGGGGAAAGTTTGTTAGCTCAGCACTCAGTTGCTTCCTTACTTCCTTCAGTAAGATCCTGCTTCCAGCTTGGGCTGGTCAAATCTTGCTGAGCAGCAAGGTCTGATTCAGGCTATGGGCTCCCGTACCATTCCCTCTCACCAGGCCTCACTGTCCAAGCTGGTGTTGGAGACAATTTCTCTTTTTCCATCTTTTCAGTAAGACTGCATGCAACTCAAGATTATCCCTGTCCTTGTGCATTCAGGAAACCCTTCACCCTATTCTCGTCTCTCACTTTGGAGAAGACTTCTGAATGGATTCTGCCCTAGTTTACTCTTTAAAGACAACTTTTAATCCCAGCCTTTTCCTTTTGCCTCTCTGCCATTTTGGTTTTGGTTTGTTGATTGATTTTTTTGAGGCTATAACTTTTGCATTCCAGTTCTGGAAGCTATTGCCCCGGTGAGGGTGACCAACTCACCCCAGGGACAATTAAGTGTTGCTCCTTGGCCCAGACTTCTATCCCTCATTACAATTACAAACATTCCTCTGCTTAATTATGCTCCCCTTTTTACCAGAAATGCCTCCCAAACACAATAAAATAATATGTGGAACGTAAACATGTCTCAGGCCTGCCCATTGGTTCCTTTCATTCATCTTGCCTCTTCTTTGTCAGAAGTCAATGGAGTATTCTATTTTTTTGCATTTCCTTGGAGTGGTGAGACGACTGTTCTCTCTTTTAGACTTTACTAAAGCAAGGCTGACAACTTTCAGAAGGAAAAAAATATCCTGACAACACATTTGCAAACAGGACTGCATAGCCAGGGGCCCTTTCCACTGATGGACAGATAGCTCAGGTCAGCATCATGTCCATGTAGCAACTTCAGCACTTCTGGAACCTTCTGGAGAAGCTGCCCAGGCCTGCATCTTGTGTGGCTCTGGCCAGCAGTAAATGTTGCTCCTAGTTATTATGCAGCTCTCTGAACTCACAGCACTTAAAATTATGTTTCATGTATATCTAACTCCCAGGACAGCAATGAAAATAAACACACTAGTGATTGCGAGATACCTACTTTACTATATGTTGAAGACAGGCATATCTAAAAGGAATTTCAGTAGTAGGTATGTAAATCTTTGCTTGTTATTTTTGATTCCACCATAAAAAACAATATAGCCTATTGTGAAAACACATGGACTTGAGAAAATGCACTTGGTTTATACTTTACTGTACAGCTTCTTTTTCAAGGCCTGGACCAAGCCTAAGAACACACCACCTACTTTCATGCACCCACAATTAGTCAGACTAAGCCTATATTTGGAACTAGTTAGTGTTAAAATTTAAGCATGGCATGAAAGACAGCATCCCAGCTTAATACCGCCAAAGGAAATGCAGTCTACCTTATGGTATTGGCTGGAAGGGTATCGGCATGCTGCTTTGGAGGATTAGGTCTGTACCAGGGTTTCAGACACAGGCATAAGGGGTTCAGTAAGAACCCTCACTTTTTTTTTTTTCCTGTAGACACCCTGCCACGTCACCCAAATGGAAGTATTAGGTCCTGTCTTTCCTTCATGCAATATTTATCAGAAACACACTGCTGGCTAGCTCTGGGCATACTCCTTCAAACCAAATGGCAAAGCAAGGCTCTTGGGGAATTGTGTGGGAAGATCTCAGCGTGCTTGTTTTACTTAGGCTGCTCTGAGTATAACAAGCTAACCTCATGGGTCTTCCCGCTGCACTGCATAAACGTTAGCACATAATTTGGGATACGTAAGTCTTAACTCCATTTCACACTCCAATCTGCCAAACCGTGCTGTATTAAGATCACGATCTGCTTTCATTAAAAAGTTACAATTCTCACCGTGTAGCTCTATTACCTTCTTCAGGATTTCATTACTCTTATTTTAGATTGAATTTTAACCCCTGGGAGAGGAAATGCTTGATGGGTCTGGAGAGAAGCAGGCTCACGAGAAGAACCTGATCCACAGCAGTAGCAGCTTCCCTCCCTCAGTACTGTTACTCTGCCTCAGAAAGCTCAAGTTACACACAGTTGAACTTCCACCTCTGGTGAGCTGTTGCCCTCTCTGCAGGAGCAATCAACAGCAGAGCCCATTAGCACTAATTGTGGTGCATTTTCTGCAAAAAATCCCTCATATCCATAGCAGGGAAGATAACTGGTCTTGGGCACAAATGCCTCTTATTGACATGTTGTCTGCTGGACTTTTTAAACAATTAGTTGTGATTTTTCGTATTCAGGGCATCTGTCAGGAAGCAGCAAAGGCGAGATAAACCCCAAGGACTGTGGAGCCACGACAAAAGGGTGACCCCAGTGCAGGCAGTGGCCTCACTGACAGGCACCCTCCAGGAGGGTCTGAAGGCAGCAAGCAAAGCCAGGGGATGGTAGTAGTGTCTACTGACAAGCCTTCAACACAGCAAGGGAGTGAGCCAGAGCTGGGATCAAGGGAAGGCCAGCAGCAGGGCTAGAGATGAGCACACCTACATGCACAGCTGAGGCAGGACTGGGAGCCCAGGCCAGTACTGAAATGGGGCTCCTGGCAAGGGTGGGCCCAGGCCCAGGGGAGGCTGGCCAGGGACATTCAAGTCTGTTAGTGCCTGACAGTATGAGAATCAGAATTTCTGATTTTGACCAGCAAACTAATCTGCTCTTCTTTTGGGAATGCTCATCACTGAGACTCTGCCTTTGATCAGCCTCTTTCTTAGAGCTACAACCCAAGCTCTGTGTCTGAACTTGTAAAATGTGATATGGGATGTGTTCAGATCTAGGCCAAAGTTCTACCAAAAAGGCTGCTTGCCAGGTTGTTTGTAAAAACGACCTGACATTTACAGGTCCTTCTTTTGCCAAGAGGAATATTCCAGTGATACCTTGGATACCTGCTATAGTCACAGTCAAGTGGAAACTCATTTACTTTTGAAGGGAAACAAAACATGTAAATGATACAATATCAGTAAAGCAGAGAAACACGTCTGAACAATCTGGTTTGTTATCTGGTACCTTCTTAAGACTTTTGGATCAGTTTGGATTCTACTGAAAAAAGCCATAAATCTCAGGGATGGCTCATCAGATGTGACTGGAAACATGCTGGCAGAGGGCTCAAGCTGTCTCACAGATCGCAGGATAACAAAGTATCTGGCACTCCAAAAATTTGGATGTGAAAGAATGGAAGACAAGCAATGAGTACTAATATTCTGGATATCGTTGAAGGAGTACAAATCAGCCTGCCTCAGGAGTTGAAGTCTTTCTATCAGCCATCCAGGGCTCCTGATGCATTGCTGAGATTACAGCCATAACAGAATACAGAAGACAACCCAGCCTGTTAGCTTTGAACCTCACATTACAGTCAACTTTCAACATTTTCCAAGCTTCCAGGTCTCTGAGCAGCAACGGGAAGTTCTCCTGAGCTATCTCCCATCTGGATGCATGGTTTTCAGGACTTCTTGAAATTTATTCCCCATTAGCATTTACGGATTTGTCTGGGTGTCTGATCAGCACATTCGCAACTAGCCCATCTGCCTGAAAAGGTCAGGATTTCTCTGTGAACGGTCCATAATTACAAGACGCAAGACCAGAGATACAATACCGTTTACCTTTCTGCCATTGAATTCAGTCAGTTAGAAAAGTCTCTTACAGAGAAATTAAGTTAATAATTCTTTTTATCCCTTCAGATTTAGAGATCTGAAATTGTCAGAAGCTTTAAAATAATCCATCTCATCTCAGCTGTATGCCTGAATCTTTTCTTTCCCAGATTTCGCAGTCCCTACTCCTTGCAAAGTCAAGTTTCAGGCTGCTTCAGCCCATCCTTTCCTTGAGCTATACTGCTTCAGACCCCCCCACACGGTGCCAGAGTGGGTGGTAAGACTTCTTTCCTGAAGAAGGGAGGAAAGGATCTGTGGCTGAAACTTGGCAAGAAACAACAGATCGATGTATTCCATTCATTTTCACAGGAGATCCATAGCTACATACACCCTTAGCATGGCTTTGAAAATCTCATCCAGCAGCAGTGAACACAGTAGGTGAAAATGTCTTGCAGACATGGTCAGTGGGGTTTTAAAATTTCCCTTCTGTCAGGAGAAAAAGCGTGTTACCTTTCCTACAGCTACCACTAACGTATATCCATTCCTCCTGGGAGCGCCTGGTTGCAGCCTGACTCAGCTGAAGAGCTTACCTAGGCTCCTCTGCTGTGAGACCCAGCGCACAGCTGAAGCCTTTCGCCTACCTTCCTGCCTTTGGTGTTCCCTTCTGGCCCAGCACAGAGTTACTACTTCATGTAATGACCTTTCCAATTTAAACCCGACAAGCCAGCACCATGGGAACCAAGAAACTATCTATGTGCTAATCTCACAGACGCCAAATTCTGCAAACCTTTCCCTCTGCCTTTATCGATGTAACAGCGTATCAAACAGCTTTCAGACTCCCGGCAAACAGCAGAGCCCTGTTGTGGGAGGGTTCAGCCTTCAGGTACTGTTAGGTTTAATGCCTGACCACGACTTATATTTAGTTCCAGTTTCTTGTTGCTCGGAGGGGCTGTCACGGTGCAGCTCCCCGTGGAGGGTGGTAACCCTCCGAAACGGCAGCCTAAGAATCAATCTAACCCTGATCCCGGGGCCTTCCAGCCCCGCTGGCGACAAAGCCCTTCCCGGCTGCGCAGAGGGAGCAGAAGGCGGGTGGCGTTGGCAGCGAGTGGTTTTGGAGAAACCCTGCTGCCTCCCCGGGCTTGCCCTCTGCTCTCTCTCCGCCGCGGCGCTGGCCCGCCCCGGCTGCCTGGCCGCGCACTGGGACTGCTCCACCGTCCCTTCTCGGCACTAGCTGCCCGGGCTGGCCCGCCGGCAGCTGCTCCTCCTGCCGCTCTCCCGGCTGCAGCGAGGCGCGGAGGCCCTCTAGCGGCACGCCCGCCGCCTAAAGAGGGGAGCGGAGGGGAGCGGAGGGCTCGGCTCCCTCAACCCGCGGCCGCGGCCGGGCGGGGGCGGCCGGGAGCCGTCGGGGACCGTGAGGGCGGTGGGGCCGCCACCTCGGCGCCTGCAGCGGGGCCGGGCTAGGCCTATCTATGCCGAGCCTTTCGGGAACCGAGGCCTTGCTGTGGAAGGACAACTCAAGCTCGGGCTCGGACCAGCCTTTTTTTTTTCTTTCGTGAGAGCTTCTCGGAACTGAACAAGCAGCAGCTATGCCGTCCCTGCTGGGGATCGAGGCCTGAGGACCGCAGCAGGGTAAATAAACGCACGTGTGTAACTAACCAGAGGCGGTATTAGCTGTGAGTGACCTGCTGCTTTCAAACAAGCTTCCCTTCCTGTCCCTGCCCCAAAAGGCAGGCATCACGGACTCATAGCTTCTAAAGCTTGAGGGACCCATTACAGTTCTCTGACAGGAATATGCTTAGCACAGGCCATCCGTACAGTTTGTGTTTTAGCATTTCATCAAGAGGCCAAATGGGTGTGGTAACAGCCTAGATTTTTATGTTCCCGGGGCCCGTGTCCATGATAGTCACAGCCTCCACCTCATTCCCCTGTTAAGTCCCTCTATTCAGCAACAGGGAAAAATAATTCCTTCTTCCATCCACCCCGGCTCAGCCATTCTCCAGGAAGACCTGAGTCAGATGTTTGGTACCTAAACCAAATACCTGAGGAAGGTGGGGAAGAAGGAGACAATTGCTGGAGGGAGACACACAGTTACTAAACCAGCCTAATGTAAACAAGATCTAAAGCAAGAGTTCAAAGTTATTAAAAATAGGGGAAAATGCCAAAGAAGGAAATTCTTCTCTGTTCAGTCACCCAACTCCAGAGCCAATGAAACCTGCTTCACCATCCCCAAAAGATGATTTATGAGCATGTTTTTAAACTACAGACAACAATAACAACAACTTGCTCACCGTAGACCTTTTCATCAATGGAGCTCAAAGTGCTTCTCAAAGAAGGTCAGTGTCACTACCCATTTGCAGGTTAGGCACAGCAAGGAAGGGATTTTGCTACAGTCAGGTGAAGAACTTGAGGACAGATCCTTAGTCGAATACAGTCCGTGCTAAGATATGTCCCTCAGCAAATGTAAGTCTAAATTTACTAACAGCACCTGAGATGGGGCACATCTTCCTAGAGCAGCAGGGGCTCACCCTCTCAGGTGTCTGTATGCCCCATGGGCTCATCTGAAACAGAGACACATCTGATGAGACCACACAGGGGTGGATACGAAGCAGAAGTGAGGGAAGAGCACAGTTGAGCTGGACAAATGGAGGCAGAGATGTTCCAAAGGACAGAAAGGGGGGGAAAAATACAGGAGTATCTGCATTGGGTATAGTGTTGTAACAACTGACAAGGAGATAAGCAACTTGTGTGAGCCATGTTAGTTTCTAATGGTGGGTTATTACCAGCACCTGAGCGTACCGAATCATGCATCTCCACAGTGTGTGTAAGCAGTGGTATAAACAAGAAAAGAAACACTTGAGGAATTTAATTCTGAGAGATGCTGAGCAATCACTGTGAGGAGGTAAGGTTATTCTCCTCCTTGCTGCATCTGTCTCCATTAGTATCACAGAGAAGAATCTGGTTCTCAGGTGGTTTAGCTCTAACATACGTTTGTTTTATCAAGGATAGGAAAAACCATCAGCAGTTTTCCTTTTATTTGGTTATTTACAGCTTCCTACACTGGAAGGAGAAGCTACTCTTTGGGGACTGTACCTGCACCTCTTTAACAGACAATGAAAAACCTCACTCTCTTTAACAGAACTTGTTTTTTCCTGTTAGAACTGTTTTTTCTCTTTCTTAGTTGCAAAATCCAGGTGGGAGGGATAACAGACAAGAAACGTAATTTTGCTCATTTAAAGATTTGCAATAAATCTGACCTCCCACTTGCCTCACTCCTCCCCCACAAGACAGACTAAACAGACTGAACTCACTCATCCCTCACGTAGCTGTTACTGAAGCCACCAAGCTTCTTGTGGGAGGCTAATCTTAATATGCCTGTAGGTATTGTTGCAAACAGGTCACAGAAATATCCCTCATGGAAGTAATTGAAGGGCTTCCTCTCTTCCACCCGCTGTTGTCTCAGTATACTGTTGTATCAAAAGCCTTGAAAAGTGACAGAATTCACTGCCCCCAGGTAGGGGACTCAGCAATGAGCGACTCCTTTTTCATCTTCAGTGGAACTGAATGGACACTTTGGCTGAATGGACATTTGGAAACTTCTCAACCATACCATGTAATTGTATGTATGCTATGGCAAGCTGTGGATGAATCGTGTGCCTCAAGACTTTAAAGTCTGATAAGCAGACATTGGAGAGAAAGAATAATCACCTCCCATGAGAGAGGCAGCAATGGACACATGGTAACTGATTGCCCCAAAGACAATTGCTTGAAATATATACGGAGAACAAACATGCTTTGCAAGGTGACTACATACTTGTAGTCTTACCTTCCAAATCATGCCTCATGATTTCCCTATTTTTTCTTCCTTTCATACCTTCCCCATCTCCTGCTTGCTTTCATTCCCTCCCCATCTCCTGCTTGCTGGCTATGGGCTGATGCAACCTTTTTTGAGGAAAGAGTGCAAGCAAACCTAAGTGAGAAGAAGCCACCTCTTTAAGCGTGCGGAAGAACACTGGCAGGTAGTTTTCTGGAGACAGCAGCTGACGTCAAATAGCAATACAGCTATAGGCTACTCACTGAAACAGAGCAGCCTGACAGTCTTAAAAGTCTCTCATGCTCTTATGTTTGTTGTTAAAAGGTGCCTCTGCTTTGCTGACTTTGCTCCTGGTTGATTAACTTCACCCTCTGGGAAACTAAGAAAAGTACAACCCCAAAATTGTGTGTCCTAAGGAGAATTAAGGTACATGTAAGACTTTAGAAAGCACACTGAGAAAGGACACAAATATTTTCCAACAGGTGATATGTCTAAAGACCCAGGGAGGTTAGGAAATATACAGGGCATTACCAGGTGATTTTACTAATCAAGTCAGCCTAAAGGCATCACATCTGGAATGGCAGAACTACAAGGCAAAAATACCTGCCCCTTTAACACTTTAGGTCTGCAAGGTCACCCAAATGAACCCCTGGGATCACAGCCACAGTCCTGAAAAGTATCCAGAATGCCTGTGTGGGAAGAGTTTGGCCATTCATACCCGTGTCTGGTCAGAAATATTTCTGATAAACTGTGGTGCAATATGCTGACTCACCCCAACCATGTCACCACTGCTGCCAATCAGCAGCATTGCCCGCGTCTCATAGAGTGGTGTCTGGAAGGCTCAGGATTCCCAGCTAAGCTGGCAGGCTGCAACCTTTGGCAACCGAGATAATTTTGGTTTCAGCATTTTCCAAAGGATACTACTGAACGTTACTTCAGGATCACAAGGACAGATGTTTGTCGTGTGCAAAAAGTTTTGGAAGTGTGACTTTCTGTTCCAAAATAGAACAACTGTTCTTCCTCGCATCCATACCAGAATCATAATGCCCATGGGATGGACATGCTGGCATTTGACTGGTTGTGATCATACGTCCCTCAAAGTTACATGTGTTGGACTGACATCACCAGGCTTCTGGTTCTGCGGGAGGCTGGAGAAATATCAGAGATGTGTGTGTTAGAGGAGGGAGCAGAAAAGAAGAAGAAAGGGAGGACAGTTGCTTTCCCCTTCCATAAATTTAGTTACATTTTACCCAGTGAAACAGGAAACATTCCCTGTTGTAATAATATGGCCTTGTTTCAGAGCAACTCTTTATCACAGACATTTAAGAGAGGAAGGGTGAAGTTTGCCACAGGGGCTTCACACAGGGATTTTATTATTTCATTGAAAATTAGCTGACTTTCAGGCAGTTTCAAAGGTCTTCCATGCTTGTGATGCTCACCCAATGCACAGACATAGAGCAGTTTAACCACAGAGCTCCTTTGAAGAAGGCCATACAGAAAAGCAGAGCAGCTGTTGGTACCAGAGGACACTGGAATATCTGGGATGGGCTCTGTGGCATGGGGTTCAGTACCTCTCAGGCATGCACCTGCTGAGCTGCTAGCACTGGGAAACCTGCACCTTCCCCCATACCCGTGGTATCCCTGCAGACAGCAACCAGAGCTGCCTTCTGAACTGGGAGGTCTCGGTCCCAGGGGGTTCTGGTGCGAGAAAACAGGGCAAATGAGACTAAGCAGCCAGCAGGTGTAACCTTGGTAGCTGCATGAAGCACGCTCAGGTATCAGAGACCTCCTGGGGAACTGTAACTGCAGGCTGCCCTGAATACGGGCTCTCTTCTCTGCTTGCAGGCTGTCAAGTGCAGCAGCAAATAGTAAGATTGCAGTCTAAGCTTCCCCAGAAAAGCCACAGATGTTCCCATGTTTGGGGCATTTGAAAGTAAAACAGCCGGAGGCACTTTTTACGTGCTACAGGAAACAATTCTGCATCAGCAGAGAACAGGTTCTCTCTCTTTTTACATCCTTCCTACCCTTAGGAACCAGTGTTTTATAAAGCCTACAAATCAGACCTAACCCCCTCCCTGCTCTGAAAGCAGGCTATGTTTTAAATCTGTGTATTAGATTTTCTTTCTAAATTGTTTTATCCTCCTCTCACAAACCCAAACAATTCCCAGACAGTGACTCGTGCTGACTAATCCAGTCTGGGAGACTTCTAGGTGTCCCTGTAACTTAAAACCAGAAAACAAGCTTCCTAATTCAGTAGCTAGACATTCCAATGAAGACCTGTAGGTTCTGAGCTTTTATTTTCCTTCTCCTCAGGGTTAAACATGCTTTTATCTACACTGTGCCTCCCTCCCCCAGCAGGCAAGAGTTGAGATGAGCTGTAATTCGGACATTCCTTCCCTGGGATCCTGCCTGAGTTAGACGTTCTGCTCCACGGAGCATCCCAGTAGCATATTACTGTGAAGGAAACAGTGAAAAAAGGTGCTGTCTTCCAGGGAGAAGAAGGGTGTGGCTGAAGTAATAGTTGAGACATGTTCCCAAATCATCTTACAGACCTATAAGAAGCCCAGTGTTGTAAAAAGATCCAGGGCCATGGATAAATTGTATTTTTGGCCTATTTACAGTACTGGACTGAGTCATATTTTAGTCATGTCTGGAAACCACAGTGCCATTACAAGGTCTTCCACTATCATAGCAATTGCAGTGGTGATAGGCTTCTAGGCTATGAATGCTGTGAACAAGGTCTGTCTCAGAGCAGATAATACAGAGTTTATTGTCCATTCTGTCACCACAGATGCTGCACCAGTAGCCAACATTTCTGTGCCTGCTCAGAAAAAGGCATATCACTTCTGGACACGGTACACTGCACCACTAATCCTGGCCTGTTGTCTTGGGAAACAAGCCACTTACAAGAGGGAAAAAGCCACATACACCAAAGGTAACACACCTGTGTTTTCTTTCCAGGACATCTGTATTGAGTTCTATGGTGCCTTGCGGGCTGATAGTATTTAATAAGCAGCTTTTGCTCTGGAGCCTGGTTTATGGCTTTTTCCTCATTGCACAAGTCAAACAAAACAGTGTGGGAGAACACCCATGACAATGGCCTTTATAATTAAGTGTCTTTAAAAGCTGACAGTCAGGGTGTGAGGTGCAACAAGAAGTCAACAGCCTTTTGCGTTCACCCTTGCCAGCCCCTCCTCTCACAAACAGCAGCCTCCAGCCTCGGACATCATCACCTTCTTTGCCCTTTCCTCTTTCTCCCCCTCAAGCAGCCAGAGCAGGAGGACTGAGCTGGCCTTTCTCAGCTGCCAAAACTGGTATGGTGTGGTCACATCTAGTGCCCAGGGATCCTAAAGGGCTGTCCTGAGTGTGCACTGCCTGCTCTTGAGCTCTCTGCTCCCTGTTTTGCCAGCTCCCCTGGGCAAGGAGGAAGACAGAAGGGCAGGTGAAGACAGATGCCCGTGATTCCTCCCTTCACACTGCAGAGAGTGTGTGCCACCAATCTGGAATGGCACAACCACTGTGAAAGCTGGGGGGCTTGGGGCTAGGAGGGACTCATCTTAGTCCAGCTAGTCTGCACAAATGCCCGAGCTGCTGGTGCCGAGTAAGACAGACATGGCCTTTCTCACAAGGACAGGCAGCCTCAGCAGCAGTGGGATATGTTAATCTGGTTAAAATGGCCATGGCAGTCTGATTATCTTACCTTCCTACACAAAATGAGAATGCTACTGGTATGTACCCTACATAGTTTTCAAAAACTAGCAACAAGTATTTCTGTTGAGATGCCCTTGGGTGTATTATTTTTGTTTTGTCTGTCACTATTTGTAGCTTCCTGTTGTGTTAAAGTAAGAAACAAAATAAATATGTGCTCTACTTCATCATCCACCTTTAGAGAAATACTCTTGGGTTTCATAGGGTATGGAGAAGAATCTGCAGGGTAGACCTGTGCAAAAATGTAAGGACAGGATTGTATAGGATGACATGGGATTGTGTCATTAAGAAATGTCAGACGGTCATACTGAGCAAGGTAACCAGTAACCGTGTCAGAGGTGTGTGTTAGCATTTCTAACCTCTAAAGAGGTACATGGAGTTGAGTAACTGTTTTCACGTAGTGTCTTAGCCCTTTTTTTAAAAAGATAATATGAATTTTCATTTGAGAGATGGAGTGCTACCTGACAAGTTCTAAGAAAAAAAAATAGCTTTAATATTTTGCTTCACAGCTTGTTTTTCACTTCCCTGAGAGTAGCAGATGAAAGATAATCTTTGTATATATGCATTATTGTGTAGAAAGATACCGCTGAAATCTTCTTTAATATAATCCAATATGTTGTGTAGGGCCAATATTAGAAGACTATATATATATATCTACATATGCATAGATACAGAGGCTTTCAGATGGAACTTTCAATATTGACTTTTTTTTTTTCTCCCTCGTTTTGAAAGCTTGGTTCCCCCATATTAATGTTTCATTAACACTACTGTTTCATTATTAATTTAAAGAGAAAAAACAATGTATCTCATAAGTAGTATGATCTGAACTATCTGTTTTGGTGCTCCTGAAGTCAGGTTCATCAATATCAAAAAAAGATCCAATCCAAGAAACACAAGATTAAAGGAGAAAAACAGGAGCTGTAGATGACCTTGAAATATTGGAATTTAATCACAAAACCAGAAATATAATACAATTAATAGACTTCTGTCTCTGCAAAGTCTCATTCTGTCCTATTTTGATGGTCCTGTTGGATTGTAGGCCTTTTGCCATGTCATTCTACCACAGGAAAATGCCTTTTGTAGTCAAAACCCAAAGAAATCAGTAAAAAAAAAAAAAAAAAAGAAGCATGGAAACGTATTTGTGACGTTGTGAGTTATACACAGTCAATAACCTTTTTCTGATGGTTACTTTTTCTTCCAGAGTGCTGTTTTCTCCCTGATGAAAGACCGCACCAAGCCAATGTGCATACTTGTCAAACAGTTTATTTGTCATTCACACTAATTATGATACTGAATTTACAGAGGAAACTGTGGTACAAAGAAAGAAAGAAAGAAAGAAAGAAAGAAAGAAAGAAGGAAGATCTTCATTAGAACTAACGCAGCAGTCCAGCTGCTCTGTGTGCTAGTTGTAATGAATTCTCCTGTGGTGCTGGACACGGCCGTCCCTATGTACAGCAAGAGTCTACTGTGACGTGGTATCTAGAGACTTCCTGTAGTGGGGGAAAAATCTATTCTATTATCTTTTCCTATCTGGTTCCAAAAATCAGCAGTCCCACCCCCCTCTCCTGCCCCTGCCCCCTTAAATAAAAATCCCCTGCAATCAAAAACGAAAAAGCAAACTTCCAGAACTTGGTAGTTTCCCCTTCTGGAAATGTTCAGCATTACGGTGCCAAGGGAAAATGTGACTGCTGCAGGATGCTGCAGCATCTATTTTGTAAACATAGCCAGTAAATGCTGAACAAATACGCTCTGATGCCATTCTGATAGGGGCTTGTGTCCCGCTGTGTCCTCCCCTCAGACTTGCCATACGGCCACCTCAGACTGAAAGTTTAGTTTTTGTTTTAAAGAAAGATGCAACTGTCAAACCCAGAATACCACAAATAACCCACAGATTTTTGCACATTCATTTCTCCCCTACCACAAAAAAGTGAAGAATGTTGAATAGAGACCATGCTATAACTGTTTACAAAAGTGAATAAAATGTAGTTAATCTTGAAGCCTAAAATAACTAATTTGGAAAGAAATAAGTCTCACTACAGTATTTAAGCAAACACAAAGGTAAGTTCATTAAAAACACGGAAAAATGAAAAAAATGCAGAGTAATTACAAGCACTAAATATTTTTCTATGAAGCTTTTGAAATCTATTTACATACATAAATACAAGTAACTCTGTTGATGCAACCCTTTTAGGACAAGGAGAAAAATGCCAAGTGATCGCTACTGACCAAGCAAGGTTAACAAAAATAAAATACGAAAATGTTACGATGCAGGAAAACAAGCAAGTGTTTTGCTCAAATAGAAAAATGATCCACTTCTCCTGATTCTTCAAATACACCAATGGAAAAGGTCACCCAGAAAGCAGTAATGAATGTTTCAAGAGTGCAGACAATTCGGAACACTCTGACAAAGACTGTGGGCCATTTGGAGGAAAGTTTTTTTTTTTTTTCTCTTTTCCAGCAGATAATTTGGCATAATTCTACAAATCAAGTCCTTCGTAGCAGGGATGCACTCTGCATCCCCCTCCCCCTCCCCCTAAAACTTCTGTACATTGCCTGAAAGCATATCAGGAACTCTTGAAGTAAGCATAAATGTTGTTTGAGAGCAAAGTAATGGGCCTTAGAGCAAATAAGAGCCGGGCCCTACATGTACTTCAAAGTTGTTTGATATGGCTTCATGTGGGCAACAAGTTGTGTCTTGTGAAAGGAACACACAAGCTGATAGTAAGGACTGCCACTAACTGCACTGCAGTAGGGGAAGGTATCTAAGGCACTCTGCTGACTCAAGCTTAGGAACAGAAGCACAACAGCTTTTTGGATTCCATTCAGCTACTGGGATGACAAAACTATATAAATATATTATATAATATATATAAAAAAATATATACTTATATACTATAATTTGGAGACCTGTGAATGGGGGATATGTTTTATCCAAATGTCCTTTTTCTGCCTGCTAAGTGCTCTTAAGATACAAAACAAAGGCCATGAGAGTATTTTTACAGCCTTGAAGATCTTTGCTGTCCTTAGTGGGACAGGGGATGGCTACAAAAATATAGATTTGAGCAAACTGTGGTTTCTCATAAGTACTTGTGTGAATACACGGAAACACACAGTGATTAAACAGACTAATTCTGGGTGATAATGAACATAGCTTTTCCTCTGTAGAGGGGATGCTGCTTTGTGCTGTACTTGATGTACACAGAGAGGTTAGACTCTAAAGTTTAGTGGCTGGCAATTATCACAAGCAAGACACTGGGAAATCCCAGGGTTTTGTTTTGTGTCAGTAAAGACACAAGGTAAGTGTGGTGACCGGTTCTGCAGTTTCTCATCCTGTTCACGCCATGGAGAGCAAAATTAAACTTCACCTTTAGGGCAAGTGTAAAGGAACTAGATGTGTAGACAGAAGAAATGTTCAAGGTAGGGTCTAACCTCCGGGCTAAGAGATGCCAGTTCCCTGTTCTTGTGAATCCCTGATCTTTCCGTTTCAAAAGTGGGTAGTACAATATTACGGGCTAAAAGGGGCAAAGGGCTTTAGCAGAAAGCAGGCTGTGGTGACAGGCAGGCCTGGGAGCACTAGTAACCACATCAAGTTCACTTCTGCCACTGGTCTGAAGTCACCCGGCCACAGCAGCCGTGCCCTCTGCAGTGAGGCTTCTGGCTCCTCTGAGGTCCTCCCCTCTCCCTCACTTCTGGGTTCACAGAGTACTATGCACTTGGGTGGTCCAGTCACAAGGCTGAGAGTAAATGATGATTTTAATTGCATAGTGGCAGAGAATGTGTAAGATGGCTTCTGCAACAGAGCTACTGTTTCGTGATGAAGGACTTCTTTATAGGCTACTGAAGAGGTGAGATTCCAACCATGGAAATGTCACAACAGGTAGGGTCTCTATATTTCTGTATTAAGCAAAGTCTCCATAGTTCCAAAATGTATTTTTAACTGTTCTGATAAAATTTTTATATTTTCTGCCATTTTTGTTCAGAGCAAACTCTAGAAAATGATAAAGAATATTACACTAAGTGAAAAGCACAAGGCCGTTCATGTATTTTAACAGAAAGAGTTTGAACTTTTGCTGAGATCTCTTGAAACACTCCCTATTTTCTGCACAAAAATGACCTTATTGACAATGTAAATTCTTCAATTTGTAACTTTTCAATACCAAAGTGCTACTGCATCTGAGTTAAACAAAGAAGCAAAATCAAATAAAAGGAAAAAAAAAAAGAAAAAAAGAAAACTTGAAAAACAAATGGTTTTAAATAAGTCCAGCTGTTTTGCTGCCTGCAGCCAAGGATCTTTTTAATTTGAATCTTTTAAATTTTTTTTTAAAACATCAAACACTGATCTGAAGTCCTGCTTTCAAATACTCTCTGAGTTGACCTGCAATTGTTTCACTTATTTAAGAGGTACATTAAATAATAATCAGCTAATTTGGAATGCACACATGTCAACATCAGCAGTTTGTAATTAATGAGTAGTACAACAACTGCATTCAGACCAAACCCTCAAATAAAATAGTGCCATAAACTTTACAGTGACATCTGATATGTTTGTGCTGTAACGATGGGCAACGATGACGACTCTGTATTAAACATATTGTTAGTATAAGCCTTGCATATTTGCTACAGGACAGATTATTGTATGCACCAGTTTTAAATAGCCATCCTCTTCCCTAAGAAAGTGGTGACAAAAGAACCCTTAAGGCCGCTTCTTTGCTAGCCTGCTTTCCAGATGAGCTTGATGACACTGTTCAGTTTGAGCTAATTTGTGATGCTTTAACTGATCTATTTTCCAGCGCACTGGAACGTGGCTTTTGTACTGTGCTGAAATCTTGGCTTTGCTGAGCTGGGAGCACATCTTACACCGATTCCATCGGAGCCAGGACTTCATCCTTGCCATGCTAACTGAATGTTGGCTTTCATTTTCGAAAGACTAGGAGGCCTCCACTAATTCTGTTAGGAAGCCCAGGCAAGCTCGGGAGCAGAATGGGGCCATACAGGGATGTATTTAGCTGGTGAATATTCAGTGTGCCTTATGAAATATGTACATCCTGATTATTGATCCTGAGGGTCACCACTGGTGATGAAGGAAAAGTGAGGAAGGAGCAGGGAGAGATGACTCCACTGAGTGGGAAGGCACAGATATTCACAGGGATTTTGGTGCCTAAATCATTTCAGTGGGAGTTAGGCAACTAAATGCCTTTGAGGATCTGAGCCCATTTAGCTGAGTAAAATGAGAGTGAGATAACTGTAAACAATATTTCTATGTAATTAGGAGGTCACTTTACCCATCATTATTCCAGCCTTTTTCAATGCGATAAATTTGACTTTGGCTGCTAC
>JANVCC010000017.1:9882154-9902521 GCA_025345505.1 Todiramphus chloris collaris | reverse complement strand
AAAAAAAAAAAAAAAAAAAAAAAAAAAAAAAAAAAAAAAAAAAAAAGAAAGAATGAAGTCCAACATATAAAACCTCTCATTCACAGCATTGCTAAAACAGAAGCGTTCACAGTTTCCCTCTGGGAATCTTCCTATACTTCCTTACAGTTAATATGTCCATAAGATGAAGTAAACTCACTAAGATTTTTTTTTTTTAGGTTTTAAGTCTTAAAAATAGAAGTTAACCAAAACTCTCTTTAGGGCTGTAGAGACCTTCAAGCCCAGGCATGTTAGAAAGCCATAGGCCTGGAAACGGACCGGGTACTTTTCTACCCACCCTTGCTACCTCTGGACCACCAGCTGAGGTGTCCTCCTTTCCAGAAGCTCAGCCCACCCCCCCTGCAAAGGATGCTTTGCTGGAGCGACGTCGCTTCGCCAGGGGCTGGCTACTGCACGCCACCACTCCTGGGAGCGCTGACTTCTGGAGGGTTTGCTTCTGAAAGTGATGTATGGACATGGCAGGGCCCATAAGCAAGACAGGTGGTTATGGGATACCTACAGGCACTGGGAAATGGAAAGCATGTTAGTCCTGACCCATAACTACTTAAAATTCATTCAGTATGGTCGCCACACCGCTTCCTCTAGCCTCGCTGTGGTCGCCATGTTAGTGGGGGAGTTGCTGTGGCTCCCTTCTGCCTCGACCACGTCGCTTTGGTTGGGGAGGTTGGGATTGAGGAGCGTCGATCCCGTGGAGGCGTTGGTGCAGGGTGGGTGGATGCGCGGTGGGGACCGGTCTCCCCCTGAGATCATGGAGAACTGATAGGAGCCGGCAGAGGTTCCGTAGTAGAGGTGGTAGGAGGGAGAGGTGGTCTGGAACGGGCTGCCCTGGGCCTGTGACGAGCCGGGGTAAGGAGGTGGGAGGTAAGTGTGGTATCTCGTGGCTGTGGACATGGCAGACATACCAATTCCTATCCCTGAACTGACAGGTGTTGGCGTGTAGGTGAACGCTCCCGGGTAGTGCATCCGAGGATCGGAGATGGAGGGGAGTGCTGAGAAAGAGCGGTCAATTCCCACCCGGGGGTCGCTGAACGCAGTCAAGTCAGAAGCACCTGGGTGTCGAGGAAAGGAGAAAGAGAACCGTTGAGCTGGCAGAATGGAGGTTCACCTGTTCAAGCAATAACCAACATCCAAACTCTGGTCTACGGTTAACCAAAGCTGACAGAACAAAGCCATCCCTCACCTGCTCCCTAATGCAGTCATTATAATGCTTGTAGACCTGGATGTTTTGGATTAATTTCAGTAAAGCAGCAATTAAAGAGGAGTGCCAAGCTCTCAACCTGTTTTGTAGGTGTATGTGTTCACTCTTAGAGACCTTAAAGCACATGCGATTATTTACACTTCCAAAGTGTCCTTATTCTCAACAGATGGGTGAGGAAAAAGGACACAGATCTCAAGCTCCTTGACCAGCATCACCAGACTCACCAGTGACACTGGCGGCCCCAAAATATAAATTGTCCAGCTTCTGCATAGACTCTCCTTGCACATAGTTTTATCTACTGACTCAAATGGGAAGCTCCACGAAGCAGAGATTGTCCTCTGGGGACATGAATGTGCACAGGTGGGGTTTACACACACACACAGGCTCAGCCCAGCTCTCAGCATTTAGAAGCACGGTTCCCCATTGACTTTCAACACTACCAAAGACAAGATAAATCAGGTTCACTTAAGGGTCCTCATGTAATGTTTACATAATTGTTACTAACTTGTGAAAATCTTGGCTGTAATGAGTGTCTAAAAAAAGGAAAACAATAGTACCACCTTTTTAAAGCAGAATAATATATTTGGGGGTTGGTCCTTTTTCTTCCTTTCATGTGTGCTAGAAGCCTTTCTCGTCCTGCTAAGTGAAATGTTTTACAGGACAGTTAAATTCTGCTTCGCTTTGTCTGACATCAGTGGAAGTATGCCCGGTCCCATCGTCTCCTTCCCTGGTGTGCAAGGATTAAACAAGCAGAGCAGATAATGGCCTCTTTAGGAAGGATCTTCATCGTGACTGAGATTAATGGAAGGTGTCAGTTCCTAGAGTTGGCAGCTATGCATGATTAGAATAACAACAATAATAATTAAGAAAAAAATCTTTCCAGAAGACAGCTCCTTCTGTCAGACAAGGCGTGGAGTCTGCAGCAGAGGAGCCATGTGCTGAAGGAAATACTCATGAGAAGAAGCGGAGAGAAAACAAAGCTCTTGGCTTTGACCAGATTTAAAGCTAGAGCAGGCACACTGCAGTGCCAAGTTCTGAAAGCTCATCAATGACACAGCCAACACACTTTGATGAGCTTCTATAAATTTCTTAGAAAAGCTCTATATGCTTCCTTATTAAATTTGCCTTCCTTTTTTTTTTTTTTTCTGGAAGATAACACATTTCTCTGAACACATTTCCTTGCCCTAGATCCCAGCACCTTTAGATTTAACATGGGAAGATACAGTATGGCATGGAATGGCAGGAGCTTCAGACTAGTTAATGTTGAAGGTGGCATCTGACAACCTGCCAGATTTTAAATGGTACTTCCACACCTCATTCCTGAGAAAGAAATCAAGCCTCTTGAAACTGCCTGGACACATCACTTATTAGATGAGGGGGTATTCTGCCCAGTTTGGCAAAAAGCAGAGCAATGAGACTTAATATCAAGGTGTTTCAAGTATGTCCCGTATCTTTGAGATTTATTTTGAGACACTGCCTTTAGATGTCAGAGCCTAAAAAACTCAGCAAATTTGCTCTATGTTCTGACAAGGAGAAATTTCTTAAGATAGGCAGCAAGTGTGGGGACATTAATGGGATTGGGGAAAAAATACTGGGAAAGATTTTTCTTGCAGTACTGAGTGACATTTAGTACAGAAGTAACATTTCGGAAGCATTATAAAAAACACTTGAGATGTGTAGAGATGAGCCCCCATGTACAGAACTGAGACGGGAAAGAAAGAATGCTGACACGCGAATGAAGATCTTCTAAGGTTCCTTCACGAGTTATGAAGAAACTATGCCTGCCCCGAGCTGAATCACTTTGAGCACTGGCCCAAAAAGCATTGAGAAGCCCTAGTGCTGGTGCTCCACCTCCATGCTGACCATGTGCCACAAAAGAAACACAGCGTGCAGTTACTCCATGTGTCTTCTGCTCAACTGTGCATTCCTGGGGACAGCCACCATGACAGCCTTCGGTGCTGATACTGAGCACAGCACAGTGAGGGCCCTGGCACACCATGGCAACATTTGGGTACCACGGCAATACAAAAAAATACCGCTTTTCACTACTTTGTGCATTCACTCATTTGAGTGAAATGTCAATCGCCACACTGGTAAAGGTCATATGTGATTAACATCTCCGGCATCAGGCACCCCTGTATAGGGTCTGAAAATCAGAATAGCTGGTGAATACTGATTTCAAAAAATTCTGTCAAGAAAAAAATACTTTTCTAGGTAAAAATCTTGATGAAATAATTTGCTTTGCTTGATTTTTTTTATGGTTGCTATGAAGATCATTTTTCATCCTTGTCGATTTTTTCCGTATCTGCATTTTGACAGTGAAAAGGAGTGCAAAGGGAGGGAAACACAAGGGAGAAAGTAAAAAGGACTCTTTCCATTGTAAAAGAAGAGTGTGTCAATGAGGAATGCAAGTTTTAATAAACTTCTTCTAAGAAATCTCCTTGTTCTTTCCTGATGAAATGCTTCCTGTATTTTCAGCTATCTCTAAGATGTAATTAGCAGCCAGACCTAACAATCAATTTACTTTTTGTGGGTATCATCCCTGCGACTCTTTCAAAGCAGGCTCTATATGACAACAATAACACAGGCTGAAGCATATTCAAGTGATTCTCTCTGATCTTAGAGGAAGCTCTGAGTATTCAAATGAGAGCAATATGTGCGGCCAAAGAAGGTATTTTTGAAAAAGCCATGTGCAAATTTGAATTATATAGCTCTCATTCATTTTAAGAAAATCCCTGCTAGTGAACACACACATATTGATTCAATATGTGCAGGTTAGAGACAGCAGATGGTCAGCCGAGTATGGTGGAAACCACCGGGGTAGCTTTCACTTCCATGCTGTATTTTTATGTTGGCTTGTAAAGCTCTACGGTACAATTTGACAAAGATGTAACAAGACAATGCAGTACAACACTTGAAATGCCAAACCCCACCATGCTACAGTTGGTGTGTCCACCCATAGACTGCTGTGCTCTGGTCTGAATTTAGAGGGAGTGAAGGAAACAGAACTGAAATATCTGTGGCATTCATTTCTTGGCAAATATTGTATCTCTTCAGCACTCCAAACTATTTTTATGCTTCCATGCATCTTCAAAGTGCTGCTTTCTCCTTTTTTTCTTTTTTTTTTTTTTCTGACATTGGGCCCCAAATCCTATTTCTTTACTCTTTGCACAAATCCCAGTAAAGCTTGCTACAGAGGGCCCACAATAGCCATCACAGCAATGGAGAAAGGCTGCGGCAGCACCCCGGGACATTGCAACTGGTTTGCACTGGAGTCAGCCTTGAGGCTTTGGTGAGGCCCGATGCAGGGGGACTCATTTTTGGGTACTTACTTGACAGCCGGCTTGAAAGCTCTGCGGTGAGGGATGTCATGCCGCTAGCTCTGCCGGGTGATATTGGTGTGGCGGGGTGCACGGAGGGGGTGGCAATGGAGCCCAGGTACTGGTAGGACTGGTCGTAGGACCATGGTGGAGATGGCTGCACTTGCCTTGTGTCTGCAATAAAAAAGAGACCTATAGGCTGTTTTGAATGATAAAACTTAGTAATCAAACATGTGAACTAAGCCACATGGTGGAAATAGAAAATTAAATGCCAAGATAATTACATTTCAGTTCCTTAATCCCTTTTGTCAAGAGACCTTCAGATGAATTGCTTTCTAAAATATTATTTGTGCATCTGTGAGTTTTGAACAGCTGATTTTTTTTCTTGTGAAGCTTTTTGATATTTCACATTGCGTGTGGGCAGGGAAGAGCAGTTAGGGAAAAGCAGATTAAGCTTTCCAAGGTGAAAGACTGTTCATTGCTAAGACGCATTAGTATTTTAGGCTACGTGTCCACAGCCTTTTTAACCAAAAAGGCATGTCTTGCATGACACCAAGGAGACAAAAATACCGAACTGTGAATGTTTCTGTGCAAATGTGTAAGCAGAGAGAGAAAAACAAGATGGAAATGTATGTGTGTGTTTCTATGTGTGTGAGACAGAGATGGAGAGTGAATTTACTGTCCTCCAGAAGGCAGGCTCTGAAGTGGATGAATAGGACTGGGGAAATTTGACCTCCTCAATCGTTTGAAAATATCAGGCTAAAGGAAACAAACAGGTATTTTGTACATATGTTTTGTATACGCTAAAATACAGAAATGAAATTCAGACTGGTTGGTACCTCTAGTAGCAGTGGCTGGACTTCAGAAAGCCTTACACAAACTACGGCACTGCTCAGCTGAAAATGCAGACACCCTACAAGTACAGGCTTTCTGTAGAAACTGCTGCTTCTTGGAAGCAAAATCTCAAAATGCACAGATACATAAGACACCTACAGAAGACTGCTAACCTATTATTTTCTAGCCACACGACTAGTTTGGCTGACCTTTGAAATCAAAGGTGCACAGTTGGGAGTTTGTCCAAACCAGTTGCACCAATGCAGAAAGAACCCTTTTCTGATTATTTCATCTTTGCATATGAAACTGGCATTTTTTACTGTCTAGAAATGTCTAATTAAAGTGAGAAAGATGCCTCCCCCCCTTAACCCCCCCAGATTTTTTTTTAATACTTTTTACTATTTTAGTAAAATCTTTTCTATTTTCTTCAGTTCCAAAAGCATTCTTCTGCAGCTTTATCTAGACAGTTGTCTTTTCGAAAAAAAAAAAAAAGCAAATGTTGGATGAACTACATTCAGATAAAACTGATATCAGCATGGAAGGGAAGTTTCCCAACTCTGAGATTAAGGACTTTGATCTTCCACGAGAAAGCCCATCTGGAAATTATTATTTTGTTGTGGCTTATGGAGATGAGTTTTACATTTTGTTTGTTTCATTTGTTTAGAAAGGAAGATTTATACAAAACTCCTCCGAGGTTTTAAAAAATAACTGGTGAAGTTACTTTCAGAATAAACTCATAAAGATATTTCTGCTGAGTAACACATTCAAATTCAGATACTATTAATATTTACCTTTTTTTTTTTTAGACAGACTTCCTTAAAAAAAAATTCAGTTGACTCATGCCATTTTAACATAACATCCAATTGCATTAAAAAGAATTCAGTAGAAACAAACAAAAAGACACAGGCACAAAGTCTGTCTTATTCTGAATTACAGCTTCACCTCATTGTTAATGTATGGTCAGTGTTTGTTAAAGATGACAGAGAGACAGATGAGGGAATTCAGTCTCCAGGGGTAGCATTAGGATAAGTACCACAAAGCATCAACAGAGTAAGCATTCTAATGGTATGACACTGTGTGTTTCAGTTCTGAAACAGGGTTAATTAAATCATTACTCCCTTATTTCAGCACATAATCCCATTGATTTCGGTTCAGCAATGCGGCTGAGTAGTAGAATCCTGATTTGTGTGGTGAAGGGATACCAGCCCAGGGATGGAAACTCCCTTGGCTAGTCCTTCTGCTGGGGAAGCTCTCACTGTGCTCGTGCTCTGCCAAGGCTAATGCCACAGCTGAGACAGCCTCCCCTCTGTCACCTCTCTCTCATGGCTCTGTTCAACACTGCCACTGCAGAAGCCACTGAACCCCTTTGGCTGGAAATGTTTTATCACCTGCTTTCAAGTGCTAGGTCCTTAGGTCTCAGCACTTCAAAGAGGGAAAAAAAACTTGTTTTCAGAGCAATCTGGGTACGTGTGAAGCCTGTGTTGCCATACATCCATGTTCTTCAGGCTGAAAGAAGAGAATGCACTGTTTGTTTTCTCCTGTTTCTAGCTGTCATTGTGTGGTGGGGTGGCTCTGTCTGCCACTTTGCTTCCGTTTCTCAAATTGCTGGCTTTTCAGGACAAGAAGCATGGTTTTGTCCTGAGGCTTGCCCAGCACACATGGGATCCTCGTCCACAAAACACCCCCCAAGTGCAATGAACGCATGAACAATAGTAAGAAGATGCATAAAAAGCCGCAGCAGCTGCCACAGTGGCAGAAGAAGAAGCAAGACCTTGTCACAGGTTTACTAAACACTGACAAGACTACACTGAAATACGTTTTCTTTCTTTTAGTGCTACTAGAATTAGCTTTGCGCTGTGTCCCAGCTACAAACTGGATAATGCACCAAGTACATGTCTAGTATCATCTAGAAAGAGCCTACCAAGGTATCTGACCTCACTCATCCATCTGCTGTTATTAGTGGCCTCTGGAGCACTTGAAATAGTGACAGACAGCCCAGGAGACCCCCATTATTAATCTCCTTATCCCATTAAATCTTTCTTAAGTGGAAGTTTAAACTACCAATCAATTTTCTGTCTTGGTACCTGTATTCCCAGTCCCTGGATTTGTTATTAAAGTTTGGCTTTTTGACATCGGACTGGTTAACAAGTTGCGATCTATTCAGTGATGTTAATATAGAGCATTAATATAGTGCATTATATATTATATATACACATATTAAAGTGGGTTGTGCAGCCTAACCCCAGGCATCACCTTTGCAGTTTTTTAATAACAACTGAAGAAAAATATCACTGTAATAGCATTTTTATGGCAGCATTTCAGTATCAAGAGTCAGACTCAGCTCCCAGCAAAGGCAAGGTTTGCGTTTCCAGCAGCTTCAGTAGGATCTGGATGAGAGGCCTCAAATAGCATTTTATTTTTGTGATATCTGCTTTTCTTCAGCTTTCAGGTTACCCAAAATTAAACTGGAATCAGTTCAAATTTCCCACGAGACTAGGCTACACAAAAAGGCAACAAACTTTTTACAAATGCATCTCATTTCTGCTTTCGAAATAAAGAGGTGCACATCTCAGGAGTTAGTAGATTGGCACGGGGAGCTGAATGTGTGGCTTTGTGTGGCTGTAGTTAATTTGGTGAAAATATGCTGCAAATAATGTGCTAAATAAGTCTGAGTTGCTTCCCAACTCAGAATATCTGTAAAGATATCCTCAGGGAGACCCACTTCAACAAAGAGAAATATTGGGGCTTTGAGTCTACACAGTTTTAAAGCCAAACAGGATTCCAAAATCATTTAAAAGCAAATCAAAATAGCATGAAACCAAGGAAGCTGGTGGACTGTGCCCAGTCCTCCTGGTATTTCTCCCATTAGCAAGTACTTTCCATTTCTGCATTTTATGGTGTGAGAAAATGTATTTAAAACATGAAAACAGTTATTAATTGCAATAAAACACTCCAGGGCGAGAATTATGGTGCAATAATTCACACCTTGCTCTGTAGTCACGAGCTCTCAGCCTCCAGCCTCATGCCTAACAACCTATTAAGCAGAAAAGTATTGAACCATCTTTTCATGCCTCGTCATGTTTTATTGCCCCGAAAAGGTTGCGTTCGGCTTGTTTTAAAAAGTTGTAATTAAACCGTAACAAGTGTTGCATAATGGTTAATAATTTAATGAAACAAGCTTTGCTTAGAGACTCGGAGAAATAAAAAGAGAAGAGAAGAGAAGAGAAGAGAAGAGAAGAGAAGAGAAGAGAAGAGAAGAGAAGAGAAGAGAAGAAAAGGAAAGAAAAGGAAAGAAAAGAAAAGAAATAAAATAAAATAAAATAAAAGCCGGTCTCCCCTTTTCATGCTGCTCCCTCTGGTCCTGGTATTTAGCATTTTCCCAACCATTTTCGCCGTGGAAAATGAAAAGCCTAACCCGAAGGAGGCGGCTGGCGGCCGGTCTGCCCTTGTGCCGAGGGCTGCCATAGGCAGCGGTGTGTCAGTAGGTGGCACCGGAGACCTTGCAGAAGGCGGCGGCTCCGCGCTCCGGGGCGTCCCGAACCCCGCCGGCGGCTGCCGGGCTCCCAGTGCCGGGCGGAGGGAGAGCACGGCTGCCCAGGCTGCCTTCGCGACTCGCTGGAACATAACCGGCTGGAGCGTGAGTTTTCCCGGATCCGGCACAGCCCCTCGTACGATCTTTGTTAACACCGGTTAGTCATTCCCACCCAGGACGCCGCCAGTGCTGTCTAACTGCTCGGCACAGTCACTGCACAGAAGCAGCATCTCTCTTAGGAGAAGCTCTGGGCTCAGGGGGTACCCGAGAGCACGGATGCACAGGAGAGGTGTATACGCCCAGACCCGAAGACACCCTTGCTCAGCAGAACCATCATGGTTAAGCAGGGCAAACAAACACCTGCAAGGCGATGGAGTCATCCTAGTGTGACACAGGGCATGTTTTGGCTTCCGAAGTTGTTATTGATAGTCCAGTACAAAAAAAAGAGCTCCCTTTGTGCTCAGAGCACAAGACGATGGGTCAAGACCTCAGTCAAAAACCACAGTGTATCTCCTGAGCTTGCACTTAACTTCCTTTTGTCCGTAAAACTGATCCTGAGCACACAAGACAGAGAAAGCCCTGGGACATAATAAACATGAAGTCCTGGGATGCTATTGCTATGTGATTCTTTTTCAGAGGGGGTACGTGCTCTAAAAGGTAAAACAACACCCCTCTGTCCCTCCAGAAGGAAACGTTGTGATGCTGTCAGGCACTCGGAAGGTATAAATCAGCACGTTTCAGTGGAACTCAGGTAATTCATAGTAACAGTATCCATAGTACCAGGTCAGGCTGTTGTTTAAGATGATGGCAAAAATGTCTATCACCCCATCATTTATATATAAACTAATACAACAATCCATACCAAGCTGTCTCAACGAAAGCCCCTACAAGATTTTATGTTCTGATCAGAAAGGAATTCTTTTAAGCCATACTAAAGACTTTGTGTTTCTAATTCAAATCAGGTAACAGGTCCCACTGCACCTACGAGCCAAAAGGAAAATCGCTTATGTGGATGTGCGTGGCGTGCGCTGGGCTGGATCCCAATGCACCTCTGAATCAGTTTTATGCCCTTGGAGCACAGAGAGAGACGGTTCTCTGTGTGTCACTGCAGGTCAGACATTGCTGCCTGCTCCCAGCCAAGAGGCGCTGCGTGGCCAAATCTCAGTATGATACAGCATGTTCCTGGAAGCCTTCGAAAGGAGCAGCAGGATGTGAGTCAGTACGCCGTGGCGAGAGGCGGGATGGCGGCGGAGGCCGGGAGGGAGCAGGTATGCCTTTGACTCAGCCAGGCTGCCTGTCTTCCCACCTTCCCTTTCCTGCAGAGCTGCACTTGCACATGGATTTGCCTGTGCCTTTCTCTCTCCTCCCTCACCCCTCCACCTCAGAAATGACACCTGCCTGTTTGAAAGCATAATTACCTGGGCAAGCTACCTTCTAGAAGTGAATTTGTTTTTTCAGGGGAGACAAAAGAGTCAGCCCCGAGTACTGAGTAGCTAATTATCCACTATATATGTCAGTGAAAATCCTCCCATCCTCCGCATAGTGAGATGAATTGCGAAATAACCATGGCCGTGGCCAGACTTTTTTTTCTCAAGTTGCAAAAATTTCTGTCAGTCGTACGCAACAAACCCCGAAAGTCGCATAGCATCGAGCTTTGCAATTCCTCCACCATCCTGGCAAGCACTTTAAAGGCAGCAACTGGCAGAAGACGTGGGGTGAATGAAAGCTGGGATTAGTTTACTGGTGTCAAACTCAGAGGCAGACACGGAGACAGTCATATCCTTAACTGCTTTAAAAGGCTTTTCTGAGTCTGGGATTTCTCTGTCCGTCTGTCCCCCCTCCCCGCCCTGGTCTGGTTTGCTAATCTTTCCAAAAGGAAACAGTTTTTATAGTGTGACTTGCTCTTCTTTTTCAGTGTAAGGCAGGAACAGTCTTGATGAGACTTGTTCATTCAGAGAGGTGTCTTGCTTAATAGAGGAAATGGACTGAGCACAGAAATACTCTGTTGTAGTTTTTGCTCAGGAGAAAGATACCGCCTGCCTAAAAAATTTGATTCAGTCTTTCCTCCTTCCCCCCTTTGCCAACATCTCTTAAATGCCTGTCTCTACCTCTTCTTCCCACTTGCTTTCTTGCACTACCTCTTAGCCCCAGTAGCTTCAGGTGAAGGTGTGAGAGGCACAAGGGACCATGATATGGTCCTGCATGGATCTGACCTTGTCCCTCTCTGAGAGTCTCATGTGAAATGACTCCATCTCTTTCCCTCCCTCGAGACCCATCAAATCCTCAGCCTAATGCAGCACCATGAAAAGGTGTGTCATCTCCCAGCAGCTGAAAGAATTAGTCAGTAGCTTAAATAAGGGGGACTTTCCAGAGGACAAGTTCATCACCGGCAGTGGCAGCAGCCGCACAAGGCTGGTATTCTCATACCTCTCAGCGCTGGAACATGAGGAGCTGGAAAATTACAGAGCAAACTGTAAAATTCCACCAGCAGCTACTTCACCCTGCAGGGTGGTTTCCCTTCGTGTGCCAGGCTGTGGAAACCGCTGTCACACCACAGAGCCACCTCCCAGCACAACAGCTGGGAGACCTGCAGGTTTCACAGAGGTGGGTACAAGCTCTGGTTTGTCCACAGGGAAAGTTCTTCAAAGCCTTCTAATTTCCAGTGGAAATTTATAGGAGATGAGCATTCACGCCTCTCTGTGGCCTTGAAAAGCCCCTTCTAGATTGCTAACAGGTGACAGGACTTATTCTGGTTGAGAACAACAGTGACAGATATGTTGCATGTCTGGAAATTTTTAAGTTGAGGGGCTGGGGGGCAGAAGAGCCACTCAAATCCTCAGCTCTTCTCTGGAAGAGAGATCTTTGGCAGCGACCTCCCGCCTCAATGTTTGCTTTCATTTTATTTCAATATTACTGTGGTTTTGTGGAGTGTTGCAAAGGCTAGAGAAGTTCTAGAGGCATTTGAGCCTCTAAAAAACCTCCCGTGGGATAGCAGAATGAGAGTTTCTCCACACTGAGGCATCAGATGCTTAAGAATAAAGAAGAAAAATACCAGGTTCAAGCAGAAACCTTTCAAAAAAATGGTTTCTGTGGATGTTTGTTCTAGGTGAAGTGTTTAGAGTTGATGCAGAACTTCCCAAAGCATACTAGGTGCTGCACAGACATAAAGTATCAGCCCCTGAGAAGGATGGAATGTGTAGTAAAGACCATGGAAAATCTCAAAGAGTGGTGTGATTAGGTGCTGGGGTGCCTAGCACCATTTTCACTCTTCATTCAGTACTTTGCATTCAGTTTCTGTGCATCATCTGGCCCTGACTCATCTTCTGTGTTAACTCGTTTCCTTTCAGCACTGTGGTAGAAAAAGTCTTTGAGGACAAAAATGATGCAAGTCTGCCAGTGTGTTTGAGGGTATCAGTCCTCCAGCGATGAATGTAGTAAAGGACTAGTTTTTCTTGAGAAATAGATGGATTGGCAGGGAAGAGAAAAAAATGAAAAGACTGCATCCTAATGGTTTGTTTCAATTTCCTTCACTCTCCATGTCCGTGTCAAGAAAGTTAGTGCTCCAATGGTAGTAAGATACCTGGAGATGATACCCAAGGCAGCAGGAGAAAGCACTTCTAGCTGTGCATACCTCGGGGATTGAAGGAGGAGAAGCACGTATTCCTTCGAGGTTAAAGCTGCCCGAATGAGTTGCCTAGACTCGCAGAACCATATATGCGCAATGCGCCATAAAAAAACAAGTAGCATTTTAGTAATGGCCATTGACTGTGGGATGATTGTCCCCTGAGAAACCTCTCAAGTCTCATTGTTAACATGGTGCCAGAATCAGGAAGTGCAGACAACTCCAAATACCAAACAGTGAAAACCGATTTCACAATCAACATGTGTGCTGCCCTAGCAGGTTAGTACATAAGCTGCTCAAATGAAATATAAACCATCTCATCTCCTGAGTAAGCACACTCCTTCTGGGCTGGCGTCACTGCTGCTTTGAAGAACGTGATGGCATTATGGGCAAACTGCAAAGTCGCTGGGTGCCAGTGACATGCAGAAGTTGGAAAGCTGAGTGTTGCATGTTTAGGGATGCATTGTTCTTTGTCTTTGGAGGTAAGAGTCACCCTGGAGGGCTGCAGCTATTTGTTCAAGAGGGAGACTCCATTCCACCACCCGTCCTCCTCTTCCCTCCCTCTCTGCATCAATACTGAACCAAAGTAAAATAATTCAACCTTGACCTTCCACTCTTTTGGCTCCCCTGGAGGAGATACGCCTCCAGACTTGATGCCGCTGAAGTGTTCTCCCCTATCTCTAAGTGTCCTGCTAAAGCACAAAATGAAACGGTGAGGAAATCAGGGACAGATACCACATGGATGTCAGCGGCGAGCAGACTTCACCCTTCATCCCACTGTGCCCAGTGTGGGAGGTGGCACAATGCAGAAAGGCCCGTGGCTGGGGTGGAAGGATGCCAGCACCAGCATGTAACATGTGTGTATGCACATGTGTACGCACACGTGCCCTTGTCTACTGGCTGCATGGCACTGCGGTTTCCTCTAGCTTTAGAGGTGCTACGGAGGGAGCAAGTTGTGTGCTGCTGCTGGGAGGGTGTGTGATCTGCCGTGACCCACACAGGGACTAAGGACTGGGACCTACTGGGGGAGTTTCTGCTCCCTCGTCCATCTTGGTAAATCTGCACCTAGAAATCACATATCTCTGAGTCTGTATAGGAATTGCATGAGGACTCTAACAGCTTCCCCTGACCTGCTGCCACAGTCCATATGACAAATTCTGCTGGACAAGAGAGCACTTCTGTTCTTGTCCCACTTGTTCAGAGCCTCCCCAGCTTCTCTGTTTTGCTGCTCTAGGTCCCAGCTACTGCTCTCCTCTTCGCCTTTCCCTGAACCACACTAGTATGTGATTGTCTAATTAATTCCTTGATCCTCACACTGCCCCCTGAGGAAGGGTAATATTGCAGTTCTCATTTTAGCAGACGGAGAACTGATGCATGCAGAAGGCAAGGCTCCAGTACAGCAGAGCACTTAGGGCACAGAGCTCGGTACTTGGCTGAGTCAGAGCCCATGCGAATTACCTGATGTCACCCCGGCAGGGAAAGTTCACCTGTAAAAACAGCTTGAGGGAGAAGTATACACTTTGTGCTCATTAGCTCACATCCTGAAAGCAGTCTACTTGAAGTGTAGGGATCAGGTGGGGTACGATGCTCACTGAGAAGCAGGTCAATTAGCCCGTCTAGCTACCTTGCTGCTGGTGAGAGAAGCTGCTTTCAGCCTGCCTTGGGCAGGTATATTATGCCCTGGAAATGCAGACACAGAACTAAGGTGCTAATTGTGTACAAAGCGTAATCCTATCTCCTAGTATCCTGGCTCTTGAGAAGGATTCACCCCACCTGAAATATCTACAATGTAGGTGTCTACCTCTGAGCTACCTGTCTAGACTCTAGACTTTATTGCCAACACGATAAAACAGACATTTGTGGGGTGCAAGTCATTTCATCCTAAGGAAGACATCTAAGCCAAGCCAGGCGGGTGAATCACACCTGATGAACAGCTGTTTCTCTCTCCAGTCTCAAAGATACCAGATGACTGTGTCAGATGGAGACATACAAAACGCAGATGTCTAAAGTTAGGTGAAATGAATTCCAGCCTGGTTAGACCTCCAAAGTTTCTCTTTCCTGGTCTGGAGCAAGACCAAAGGAAGAGGAGAGATACCTCCTGGGCCAGGATCTGGAGGTCACATTGAGTCATTATTTGGAGACACAGGATTACCTGCACCTTCCTCTCCAGGGCAATAGTGTCCATGCTGTGGGGGAGGGGATTGCTGATACTCTGGTGCCCAGCTTCAGAGCCATTGCCTGAGCAGGACTCTGTCTTAGGGTGTTCAAGAAGACAGCAGTGAGTTCATGTCACAGTGAAACATTTCCTAGTTCTCTGTCTACATTTCAAGACAATGAAATACGAGGCAGAAAGTTCCTTGGATGGATTATTCCCACTCGAATACCAATGCTGGAAAAAAAAAAAAAAAGAAGAAGCACACAGAGTTGAATGAGGAAGTCTCTGCACCCTACTGGGAGACACGGTGATAAAGGATGACTACAGTGTCACCTCAGCTATCTCACAGGTCACTCCTGATAACGTGAACTAATTACTCCATATTAAAGTTCTTTAGCCTACAGATAAACATAAAGTCCTCATCAATCTCTACTTTTACACTTTCACTGCTCTCTTGTCTTTTTCAACATGAAAGTAGTGGAAGAAAAAACTTACTCTCTGGAGCTTACAGTCATTTTATCCACCACAAAACACTGACCTTGATGTGAACTAATTAGGATTGCAATAGATTATTAATACGAGTCGGTAAGGTGGATTTTTGTCAGTATAAAAGAGGCCTTTGAAGATAACAGCCATTTACACTTTCATGATCTCATCCCAAGTGCTCAGAAGAAAGCCTATAAACTAATAAAGTAGAATTCATCCAGGGGCACTCTGCACACACAGTGGAGTATCACCCTCCAAACCCTTATTCAGGATAGCAAATGAAATCTGCTTGGATTCTTTTAAATTCCAACACAAATCAGGATTAAAACAACTTTTGGTAATAAGCAGATCTCTGATGATCTAAAGACACACTGGTTCATTTTATTGACTTAGAGAAAGTCAATGACATATCAAATGCAACCTTCATACTTTAACAGCTGAGGTCACCTTGAGAAAAGTGATACTGAGCTCAGTGGTATGAAACCTCTCTCCAGAGTGCAGCTTTGATTTACAAGGTGAAGTAAGGTCTTCCTCATGTGAACATACATTCGTAAAAAGTCAGTTTGACTTAGAACGATGCATGAATATTTTAAAAAAGGAGGTAACTAAGAATCTGTTGCTCATTATACAAACTAAACCAGACTTGTTGAAAACTCTATTAAATGATCTGCTCCTCTAAACTGTCAAGCTGGTTTTGAGGAGGTCTGCAAATCCGAAATGGAAAATGAGTCAAGCCCAGAAGTATGTGCTGAAAGCCTCAACTCATTGGGTTGTCAGGGGCATTCAGTCCAGAAATACATTTAAAATACCGTTTAAGAAATGCTTTGCTTCCTTTACGAAATCCCTTGGCACATGCTGTGTAGCCAAGGAATGCACTGTACTGTGGCCATCAACGATTCCACCTGACCCATGGCCCTGGTGGGTGGTAGCAGGACATCTTCCTTAACTCCCCCCTGAATCAGACAGGCTGGGAGAGTACAGCCAGAGGCAGAAGGATTAAAAGAAAGGAAAAACTCATCTCCTTGTTCAACCCTTTGCTACAGTTGCAGGAGTGCTCCACAGGGAGCAGGAGTACTCAGAACATGCACTGGATCCAGCTCAGCTTGTGTGTTCACTCTGCTGGCCATAGTTAAATGTTATATTGATTGATTTCAGATCAAGCTAGAGCTAAACCTGAAGGGCAAAAGATACAGGCAGCATGAGCTTTGAAGTTAAAAGGGCTTCTGTATTTAGTGCTACTAAAGATTCCAAGTAGAAGCTCAGCGAATCAACACACACACACAGAATCTGTTGCAGGGCTGAAGCCCCTTGGCAGTCCTTCCAAAACAAGGAACCGACAGTGGGGCCCCTGAGTAAGCAGGCTCAGGGCTTTGGACATGCAGGACTCGGCCAGCAGTGCCCTGGATCCACACCCTCCACCAGGGCCGTCAGGTAGGGGTCTGCCCCAAAAAGGCAGAATATGGCCGTGCCACCCATCAGGGCAGCAACGCCTGGAGGAGACCTGGAGGGAGCTTGCCGATGCCTCAACTTCCTTACACACCTCCCTACCCCTTCTCCTGGAGCTCTTCCTGTGGCCAACCAGGCTGCTTGGAAATGTGCACCGTAGACCCAAATTTAGTGTACCTACATCCCAATCATAATTTCTGGTTTGTGTGTAGGTAGGTGCTACCAGAATGGGTGGAGTAAGGAATGACAGTGTTGAAGGAAAACTGTAATCCAGTATAGAAAAGAAGTGTCAACACATGTCAAATATTGCAAAATGTCCCAGTGTGGAAGAAATAAAGTAATTCCCAGTATTATCCAATAAACAGCTGTTGTGTTGCCAGATTGAAGATTTCATTCTGGAATAGGAAATGTGTGATGTTTTATAAAAACAACAGTTTTGTTTTGTTTTCTGTATTAAACACCATAAAAAAATTCACCTTTAATATACTAAACATTTCTGAACGGCTTGAATTGTCTTCCATGCTATAACCTCTTTTCAGATTGCACCCTGTGACTAGCATGTCTGCTCAGAAGTAAAATTATTCTTCTCTGTTAGCAGTTATGAACCTACGAAACACTGACACATCAAAAACTTTTTAGAAACTTAGTTAAACACAGCTAAACTCCACTGAATGTGCTGAACTGAGCAGTTTTAGGCAACGGTGGCATGGAGGGTAAGCTCACAAGTCATCATTATAAGCAAAAGGAACTTTTTCCCATGTAAGGCACTACCTCAAAGCTAAACTTGATTGTGATATGTGAGCAAATACTAAGTAATTATTTAAGTGAGAGTCAGAATAAGACCAAGCAAGTCATTTACACTTAATGTAAAAATCCAATGTGATGGCAAGATACAAGGTCACTGTAGGTTATAGATTGCTGGTTTGGTCAGGGAAAAGCCAATCAAACAAAAACAACTTCAGAAATTGCCTTAACTGAAATATTTTCTTATGTCTACATTTTCACAATTTAAAAAACTGGCAACATTTTGAAAAAATTCCTTTAAATTAAACCAGAAATTATATATTTGCTGTTGTTGTTTTGCATGTGTTGGTATTTTAGGACCTCTAGAGAAACAAAACAAAACCTCCCTTCATTTATTTGCGCAGCTCTTTAATCTGTTTAAATTAACATGCTGTATTACTCATTTTTTCCCCAACGTGATCCTAAAATGATCGCTTAGCTGCACTCACATTAGTATCTCCTGCCAGTGAATTAAATATGAAATGGTTTATTCCCCCATCCTCCAGCAGCTCTTCCCCCATCCTCACATGCTCATTTAGCCAGTCTGAACTTACAGATAAGCTGACGATGAGACACTAGGAGTCAAAACCAGACAATTACCTAGGCAAATGTTTGAAGGATTTGGGCCCTGCGGCAAAAATGCTGTTTACTGAAGACTGAAAGCACCATTTTTACTTAGTACAAGCCAGTGTGTCTGAACTCAGCAGTTCTGGATAGTGGCCACCAGTGGACTCAGAGCAAGGTTTACAGGTGCAAGATAACATCACGCTCCCGTCTGCATTTCATCACCGCAGGGCCTTTTTCTGTATTCTTAAACAAAGGCATGCAAGTACCAACAGAAGTATACTTTACCATCTGCCTTTATATTCACTTCTTACATAGTTAATCATTTATTTAGATGCTGAAGACCACCCTGACAAGGTGCAAGGGCACATCCTTGGCCGGGCTACTTAGCAGAACAAGTCCAGCTTACATTGGCCGAGGAACTGTCTTTTGGTCTAATTCTGTACCTTTCAAAACTCTCTGGAGGGTTCAAAACTCACAAGGAAGGTTGCAGTGTCTCACGCTTTCCTTTTTTCCTTTCCACTTTCCTCCCCAAAAGGTGTTTTGGGGCAAAGAACAGAGTCTGAAGTAAGAGTCAAGATGAGGAGGAACAAGAACATAACACTGTTGCGTTTCACACCACTTCTCCCACACAGCCCTCCATTTACCCACTCCCATCTGCACAGTCCTGGCAATGCAACCAGTGATGACACTGGCAAAAAAGGAGGAGATCAGGCTAGAAAGCGCAGAAAAAGGACATTGGGAAAGCTGTTGAATTGCACAATGAAACTGGACAGGTGGACCCAGTCGCTAACACTACCACAGAAGTTCTGATGACTCAGGAGGCTCCATTAGCCTTTGCTGATACATAGCAAACAGGTATGTGGGAAGGCCACTCTGCATTTTCAGGCTGTTTCAGTAGTAGGGAGAAAACTCTTGCTCCGAGCCGATGCTCAGCCACATACCTCCTGCCTGATTTGTTGAAAAATTGCCATTAATATAGTAAATGGGAAAAAACCTGCATGGGACAGATCTGCAGCCCCTGTCTCCCTCTGACACTCTTATCTCAGGGGGAAGAAGGGTGCAACAGAAAGGGCAGGAAAAGACTCTAAAGCATTATAGTTTCCAGAGGATGTACATTTAAGACATCTGTGCAACAGAACTGGATGAGTGGATGAAGGGAGATCATCAGGGCAAAGACAGATGATCAAGACAAAGATCAGACTCCTGCCTTCAACTCAGGAGTGAATGATGGCTGGAGACAGGCTGATTCTCCACCCAGGCTGAGCTGCTTCACTGCCAGGGAGCAGAGGATCTCAGCCATGCTGGCATCTGAGTCCAGCACCTTTCACAACCTCTGAGATCTCCAGAAATGTCCCAAAATGCTAGGTAAATGGAACAGGTGTTAGGGACACTGATAAAAAGCTATTCATAGCACTAACTCTGCTGGAGGTTTCCAGTAAAAGTGTGACAAACTAGGTGCCTATGTCCCATGCTTAATCCACCAGGCATGGTTTTACAGAGCAAGTTGCTGGAGACCAAGCCGTAGTCCCATTTAACTGCCACGATTAAGCTATACTTTCCGTAAGTACTCCACTGGCTTTGTTTTGTAAATATATTTTCCCATAAAGAAATGAGGGTCATGCTGCATCTAAGCATGGAGAACATGTCTTGTGAGGATACAGCATTTCCTCAGTCCTCCCTTTATTTTTTTTTCCTTCTTCTTCAAATGTGAAAAATAAGTTGTATGACAGCCTTTGGTGGAGATGTGTGCAACAAGGCCTTCATTGTCTCAGACAGGTGTGAGATTGGAATTGATTCAATGCCAACAACCCCAGTATCAGAGCCAGCTCTGTGAGCTGAAAACATACACCAACCATCCAGTAATACCACTGCAGCCAGCCAGAGACTCAACAATTTAAGGCTTAACACACACACAACATAAATCAGATGAGGATGTACCAGCCAACCGTCAGCTTCTTGGGCAGATGCCTGCAGACCGTCTGTGCAGATCAGACCTTGCCTGTTTCAGTTATTGGAAACGTTTTTTTTTTTTTCATATAAAGATGAGAGGCTGGGTGGAGCAGCTAGCTCAGACACATTTACGTTTGCCCTATCTTGCCCCAACAGCCCTCCTTTGCTTGCTGTTTGGAGGCAGTCCTTCTTGTAAAGTCACTTTATTCCAAGTGCAGGAGGGAAGGAATTACATCTTGGGGAAATGTTTAATGTACAAATACAAAAATCACATGGACATGCACTCAGTATGCACCACCCTCTTGAAACAAAACTGTTCCCTTCCACAGAGTTTAGAAGGCACTGAACATGATCAAACAAGTACAAGAATTAGCACAGCTGATTTTCTTTTCTTTCTTTCTTTCTTTCTTTCTTTCTTTCTTTCTTTCTTTCTTT